>JAQIUQ010001006.1:0-460000 GCA_030378365.1 Hybognathus amarus | reverse complement strand
AATTTATAAACAAGTACCCCACATATTGTGTGCAACTATTTTATGACATGACTTACAAATAATACTTAAAAAGAGATGTATCCAACAAGCTCAACTGTTTAAACCTGATACCAAAGCCGAATTAACAAAAAAGATTCTGAAGATTAAGCAAACTACCATGACCAGAAAAAAATTAAACAGTTAAAGAGTTTCAGGACCTATTTTGAAACGATTTGTAAAAGATGTCATTTATGTTGTTGAATGTATAAATCCTGTTGTGTTTACCAATGGTGAACTCAAGGGCGATAGGTCTATCACCGATTCTTTCTGTCAATCATGGAAGCCTCGAACACACAGCCAAACAGCAGAAAGGTTTCCATGTCTTCATCATTTATCTAAATGCAAGGTAAACAATGACTTGGGTAGCTTCAATATAATGGAAATGTATGTACAAAGGATTAAAAAAAAAAAATAAAAAAAAAAAACGGGTTCAGTTCACCCAAAAATGAAAATTCTGTCAGTATTAACTCACCCGTCATGTTGTTCCAAACCTCTATGTGTTTATTTGTTCTGCTGAACACAAAGGAAGATATTTGGAAGAATGTTTTAATCAAACAGATCTCATTCCCCATTGACTACCATAGTAGGAAAAAAATACATACTATAGTAGTCAATGGGGAATGAGATCTGTTTGATTAAAACCTTCTTCTAAATATCTTCCTTTGTGTACAGCAGAACAGAATAAACACATAGAGGTTTGCAACAACATAGAGTAATAAATACTGACAGAATTTCCATTTTGGGTGAACTGACTCTTAGAGAATGGAGTAAAAAGGAGAGTGACCGCTGCAAATACCTTCTGTATGGGCTCCACTGGCATCACTTCAGGTCCCATTGTTTTGGACTTCTCCTCATCACCTCCAGGTCCTGTCCCAGTTTTGGGATCTTTCGCCACTGCTTTCCCTCCCTTGGTATCTTTCAGACTGATCCTTGAAAGCATGGATTTAGATTCTGCACCTCCAGACAGGATCTCCACACCGAGTTCAATGTAAACCCGGCCTCTGTAGGACACCCCCTCTCCAACTCCCTCGTTCAGCTCCTGGCTGTCATCCACCAGTGTGGAATTACGAAGTGAGCCGTAAAGGTTGATCCACGCTGGTCCGAATGTGGGCAGGAAACCTTGAGAGCAATGAACGATGAAAGAATATCATTTGGGTTTGATATTTTGTATACTGTTTTTCTAATACAATAATATTCAGACATTTTTAAGTATGACCACGGTGTCCAAACATTTCAATCAAAATCATTCAAAACCACTACTTTTTTAACAATGTAATGAATTGGCGAACCATTGTCTCCATCATTGTCGTTTGAGATGGTGTGCAGATCGATGTAATGAGTCCCAATAGCCACATCGTTCATGCTTCCCTCATCCAGAACCCGGATTTTCAGTCTTTGACACAGTGGAGGAAACATCTCCTTAAACACCACTTGCTCGTTCCATACTGGTTCTGCTGTGCTCTTCTGAGTAGACGTCCTGCCCTTTCAATCATGAAAGAAGAGTTTCAGAAAGATATTTTGGAAAGTCACAGCTCTTGCTATAGACTTTATGCGCAGCAATCTTTATTCTATATTTAATTAGCCAGTGAAGTGGATTTACTTATCTTAGAGTTAACGAAAGTTATCATGAGAATTGTAATGTTAGAATGCAATGGATGTCACAACAAATGTCAGAAGACCAGGAATATTTTAAAATAAGCAGTTTATTCATTAATCCATAAGTTTACCTTCATGCAGTGGAAATATAAAACAGAAAGACAGAAGTCTTGACCTGGTCAAAATGAATTGTTGTTTATGGAGAAATTAGGGCAGTGTAATTTTTGTTAGCTGAAACTATTTAAATTGGATTTCAAAAATAATGAAATAAAGCTAAAATAAAACAAAAATCCTATAAATAATAATAATAATTAAAAAAAATCAAGAATTCAAACAATAGTTAGTCATTGGCATACTATCTAAAATAAATATGTTTAAATTAAAGGACTAACATTACAACAAGAAAACTACAAAATTAAGCTACATAGAAATATTTAAAAATGAATAAAACTAAGGGCTGATCAAATCGATTAAATTACAATTTAATCGCATCTGGCAAAGTGGGCAAAAGCTTTTGTTTACTTATAATATAATGTGGGTGCAAGCTGTGCTATAATTATTTTGCGTCTGTATATATATAATATTTATATATATACTATAATATTATATGAAATATCACAACATGCATGTATATTTGAGAAAAAAATACTATTTACATATAAAATATTTATAATATTATATAAATATATAAATCTATATACAGTATATACATGAAAATATTCTAAATATATAGAGCATGTGTGTGTATTTATATATATGAATTTAATTATACACAGTGCACCCAAATTTATTATGTAAAAAAAAAGGCTTTTATATAAATTGGATACGGATAAAATGTAATCGAAGACAGTGATATAACATTTATATTAAATAAAAATTAGGGTCACACCTGAGTCCTCTGTGCCCACATTTTCCACAATTACAGGATTAAGGGCTATAAAGTGAATACGGTTTGAGGGCTACTGTGTGTGTGTGTTTTGTAGTAAGCACTGGATTGTGAGCTTACAATTTGACCGAAGAATGACACCTCTACATAAGGATCTATGAGGGCTGTCGTGTCTCCAACAAAGGCTTTGGTCACATTGGCCATAATACTGGAGTTTATTCTGGGAAGACCTTCTGCTCGGTACACTATCACGTAAAACACGAGCCCATGGCCGTTCAGGACTTAAGCCTTCAGGAATCAGGAGGTGTCTGGGAGAGGACAAACGTTTTCAACATCATGAGATACATTCAACATCCAGTCTTTATTATGCCATCAAAAAAACAAACAAACTGAGATCTTACTTGTCTATCTGTTCCTCAGCATCACTGAACTTCTGGGAGGGTACGAAACATCTCCCTTTCCTGAGACGCTGATATCACACTTCAAATGCCCTTTCACCCCTGTGCGGATGTCAGCAGGGTCTGTGAGTGTGGCCCACTTATTGATGAACTGATGGCCTGGCACAGCAAGAGCAAGATTCATTGTTTTACAAGCAGAATAGAGACCAGATCCACAAACTTCCTCACAATCTCTAGTTAAAGAAAAGGTGCGACAAACTGCAAACCAAGCATTTACCAGGTTGGGAGTAAAGCCGTCCCGACATCAATCTTGAACATTCCCACACAATAGCTCTTCATGATCTTTGAGTGCATAACCTTTGGGAGAGGAACACTAGTGTGAGCTCTGCCAGGTTGTGTCAGAGAAATCATTTTATTGACATTATCGGAGGGCTTGGAGCCAGTGGGGCTTTTAACAAACTTTACAGGAGAGACAAAACTAAATTTTGATCACATTTCAATCACCTGTATTAATAACCTTAAACCACAAACATTGCAACCACAGGCATACCTACACTCACCGGCCACTTTATTAGGTACACCTGTCCAACTGCTCGTTAACACTTAATTTCTAAGCAGCCAATCACATGGCGGCAACTTAGTGCATTTAGGCATGTAGACATGGTCAAGACAATCTCCTGCAGTTCAAACCGAGCATCAGTATGGGGAAGAAAGGTGATTTGAGTGACTTGAACGTGGCATGATTGTTGGTGCCAGAAGGGCTGGTCTGAGTATTTCAGAAACTGCTAATCTACTGGGATTTTCACGCACAACCATCTCTAGGGTTTACAGAGAATGGTCGGAAAAGAAAAAACATCCAGTGAGCGGCAGTTCTGTGGGCAGAAATGCCTTGTTGATGCCAGAGGTCAGAGGAGAATGGCCAGACTGGTTCGAGCTGATAGAAGGGCAACAGTGACTCAAATAACCACCCGTTACAACCAAGGTGGGCAGAAGAGCATCTCTGAACGCACAGTACGTCGAACTTTGAGGCAGATGGGCTACAGCAGCAGAAGACCACACCGGGTGCCACTCCTTTCAGCTAAGAACAGGAAACTGAGGCTACAATTTGCACAAGCTCATCGAAATTGGACAATAGAAGATTGGAAAAACGTTGCCTGGTCTCATGAGTCTCGATTTCTGCTGCGACATTTGGATGGTAGGGTCAGAATTTGGCGTCTACAACATGAAAGCATGGATCCATCCTGCCTTGTATCAACGGTTCAGGCTGGTGGTGGTGGTTTCATGGTGTGGGGAATATTTTCTTGGCACTCTTTGGGCCCCTTGGTACCAATTGAGCATCGTTCCAACGCCACAGCCTACCTGAGTATTGTTGCTGACCATGTCCATCTCTCTTTATGACCACAATGTACCCAACTTCTGATGGCTACTTTCAGCAGGATAATGCGCCATGTCATAAAGCTGGAATCATCTCAGACTGGTTTCTTGAACATGACAATGAGTTCGCTGTACTCAAATGGCCTCCACAGTCACCAGATCTCAATCCAATAGAGCATCTTTGGGATGTGGTGGAACGGGAGATTCGCATCATGGATGTGCAGCCGACAAATCTGCGGCAACTGTGTGATGCCATCATGTCAATATGGACCAAACTCCCTGAGGAATGCTTCCAGCACCTTGTTGAATCTATGCCACGAAGAATTGAGGCAGTTCTGAAGGCAAAAGGGGGTCCAACCCGTTACTAGCATGGGGTACCTAATAAAGTGGCCGGTGAGTGTACATGAATGAGTATTTAGGTAAAAAATGTATGGCATATATTAACACAATGACAATGTTCTAAAAAATGTTCAGAATTAAAAAAAGTCAAATATGTCAGATGCGCCTTTTTGTTGCTTTATTCAATACAGTTTATCTCAGATAGGTATTTTTGACACCATTGGATAGAGCTCACCGATACCTTTATTTTGATATAAAGAACTCATATTTGCCCAAAATGCCACTTAGGCCCCTCTGGCTCCAAGCCCTCGTTATGTACTTACTGATAGTTTGATGACTTTGTCAAAAAAGATGTCTTGATTGCAAAAGAAGTCAAACGCAAAATACTGTAGGGCATGAGACGAACATAGTTGTTAAAATTCTTGCCATTAATACCATTATTTTAGAAAGTGTCCAACAGTTGAAGACCGAATGATCACCTCATTGTAAAAGGGAGCATTCGTTCCTTCTTTCACAGATGATTGCTTTTTCTCATCTCCAATTTCAATCACAACACTAGGATCTATATTATCTCCGATCAGCTGCCTAGCCTCTGTTATATTGATGGAGATCTTAGGAAGAACACAACACATTTTTGCCAATCTTTCATTAAAGTAACAGTTTTAGCTTCTCAAAACAAATCAAGTGTTCAAATGACAACTTTTACTCAAGTTATATTGAATTCTACCTGGAAATGTTGTGGTTTGCTTTCAGCTTCCAAGATCCTGACCACAGGTTTACATCTTTTATGGACAAAAAAGTGAAATGATGAAGATGTGGGACAGAAACTCCAAGAAAGAACATACTACGCTGAGGAAAACCAGCATTACCTCTTAGTATTAGCATTCTGTCTGAGGGAAGCGTGTGTCGAGGTGGACGCTTCAGGGAGTTCAGGCTGTGGTACGTCTATCACCTCTGGATCGCCAGGATTAGTTTCAGACTCTGCCTCTAAAATATAAAGATTAAACCAGCTCAGTTAGAATTGGTTTACGAGCATTTAAACCTTCATGATCAGCTGTCATATGTCTGAATTAATGGATTTAAATTCTGTGTCAACAAAACCATGCAGTTAATCCTCATGAAATGTTTTACATCTTTACTAGTGGAACGGCATGTTGCTTTCATGGCCTTACCTAGAGCACTTTTGTTTGCAATCACAACACCCTTGTGTCCTTTCCTGTGTTTCTTCTTCCCTTTCATTCCAAACTTTTTGCTGCAAAAACACAAGAGAATATCAGATCGTTGTTAAAAAAGCATCTCAGTCTCCACGCACTATATATCGATACCGATATTTTGCCTCTTTCACACATTTTTTTATAATAATGAGCCAAAGAAGTTAAGAATTGGGACTAGGAATAAAAAGATTGGAAAGGTTTCAGTTGAAACTGAAATTGTCACCATTGGGCCTCTAAATTTTAAGCATTTTTTATGTTGTTTTGGATAGAAGCATTTGCTGAATTATTAGACATCAAGGTTATTTTTTATATGCAGCAATATTACTGGTTTAACTGCTCACTCACTGTTGGATAAGAACAAAACCTCAACAGAAATGAGCTAAATAATGAAACTATTGTCTTTTGCTTTATATAGCGGAATCATTTTTATAGTTTAGTTTAGGGTCCAGTTCTCACTATTAGCTAACTATTAACTTAAAACTCATAATTACTGCATAATAGTTGGTATGGTAGTTGTTAACTTTTGGTATTGGGGATTAAAGGATGTAGAATAGTCATCCAGAATAAGGCATTGATATGCGCTTTATAAGTATTAATAAACACCCAATATCCTAGTAATATCCAGAATACCATAACTAGTTAATAGTAACAATTGGACCCTAAAGACAAGTGTTACCCATTTCCCCCACACTGCACTGTAACAATGAATATGCTTTATCTAATCAATAGAATTGTGGCAACAGATTACAGGCAATATTATTAATTAAATTGATCAAGTTAGAATTGAGTAATAATTAATCAAAATTATTCCTTAAAAGTTAACCATTTAAAATGAGTAAAGTTTACACCAAAACAATTTAACAAAAATATCTCACTAACAGACAGACATCAAAGATTAATTAAGAACTCTTTATTTTATATTGCCAACATTGAAGACACCTGATGTTAACAAGCAGAATCACTGAAGGAGAAAACCGTCATTTTAAAACAAACCTAAAACTAACACCGATCACCATAATGGTGACTTCATTTTTTTTTTTGGTGGTGGTGGTTGTAAGTTTTACTCATTTTAAATGGTTAACTTTTAAGGAATTAATTTGATTAATTATTACTCAATTCTAATTTGTTAAATTTAATTAATAATATTGCAATTTTTTTGATTAGATAAAGCATATTCATTTTTACAGTGTGTAAAAAAATACAAATCAACAAATCAAATCTTTTGTCAAATCAACTTAAATTAATGTGATTCAGATAACATAATATTTTGAGTTTCTGATGATTAAATCAATCTCCTTTATATTAATCCAATTTTTCAATTTCAATGAACTTAAAATTAAGGCAGCCAGGTTACTTCATTTTTAAAGTTAAACCAACAATATTTTTTACAGTGCAAAACGGATTAATTTTGCAATATTGACACTATTATTTAACTAATCTGAATCAACATTAAACTGACTCACACTGAATAACAGCACTATTATCTTCAGTAAAGCTGCATTATTCATAACGAATGAACTTTAAAGTTATTGAACAACAGAATCATCACTGAAACAAATAACCAAATTAAAATGATCTTAATTTACAGCAGAATTTGGACTCGTCTCATATTTGATGGTTTACATTAATTCTATCACTTTCCTGTTTGTTATTGTGAATCTGCTTTGAAAATTAAATTCAGTATTATTGCGAACCAATACACAAGTAAAACACCTTTTTGAAGAAAAGTGCTTACCCATGAGGCGCAGCGCGTTGTCTCTGTCCCGGTCCATTCTTTCAGGAAGGATTCATTCATTAATTCATTCAAGGGAAAAAAATCCAGCTCAGAAACTGTGACTGTAACCCACTTCATCCAGCGAGACAGTGAGTGCATTTCCTCCTTCCCCCTTTGTTTGACTTTCTGTTGCTGAACTATTGCATTACAAACAAGGGTGGAAGATTGTGGCATGTATGTTTTTAGGAAACTCAATAGAGGCCATATACTGCATTTTAAATTTCATAATGAAATTATTGTCAATACAGCAAACACTTTGCAAATAAAGATATAAATGTTGTTTTGCAGTGTTTTACATTTTAACTCTATAGCATTAGAAAAAGAACAAATGTGCACACAAACATTCTCCCTTATCAGAATGAAAATATCACTGAAGCCATAAAACAATATTTGGCACATAGCAGTCGAGATTTCTTTGTACTTTGGTGGTGGCACTTTACAGTGAGCTTCTATACATCAGTTAATGCATATCATAGAGCTAATGGAAATCAGATCATTTTACAGCATTTATCAATCTTTGGTTAATGTTAAATATATTAACATAAAATTGTGCATTGTTACTACTTGAAAAGGATAGTTCATCCAAAAATAAAGATTCTGTCATCATTTACTTTATAACCCTAGAGTTGTACGAGTTTCTTTCTTCTGCTGAAGACAAAAGAAGATATTTTGAGGAATGTCTGTAACCGAACAGTTTATGGGCCTCATATATATATATACAAGATAACAAAAACAATGTTGTTTATGAGACTTATATGATAGTTCACACAAAATTAAAATTCTGTCATTCTCATTTACTCACTCTCAAGTTGTTCCAAACCTTTATAACTTTTTGTTCTGTGGTCCAATTCTTTTCTTTTTTGGTCCATACAATGTGAGTGAAAGTCAATGAGGCCAAAACAACATTAAACCACATTGACTTGAATGGACAAAAACAGTTGGAAACATACAGACATACATATACATATATACACACACACACACACAAACATATACACTACCCGTCAAAAGTTTAGGGTCAGTAAGATTTTTTATGTTTTTAAAAGAAATCTCTTCTGCTCACCAAGGCTGCAATTTTTTTGATAAAAAATACACAAAAAACACAGTAATATTGTGAAATATTCATGACAATTTAAAATGACTTTTTTTATGTTAATATATATCAACATGTAATTTATTCCTCTGAAAAAAAGCTGTATTTTCAGCATCATTACTCCAGTCTTCAGTGTCACATGATCCTTCACAAATCACTCTAATATGATGATTTTATGCTCCAAAAACATGTATGATTATTATCCATGTTGAAAACAGTTTTTTACATTTTTATTTCAGGATTCTTTGATGAATAGAAAGTTCAAAGAACAGCATTTATTTAATTAGAATCTTTTCTAACATTATAAATGTCTTTACTGTAACTTTTGATCAATGTAACTCATCCTTGATGAATAGAAGTATTGATTTCTTATTTATTTCCCCCAAAAATAAAATTCAAATTCTTACTGACCCCAAACTTTTTAAAGGGTAGTGTTTAATGCAACAAAAGCTTTCCATTTCAGATAAAAGCTGTTCTTTTGAACTTTCTATTCATCAAAGAATCCTGAAATAAAAATGTAAAAACTGTTTTCAACATGGATAATAATCATACATGTTTTTGGAGCATAAAATCATCATATTAGAGTGATTTGTGAAGGATCATGTGACACTGAAGACTGGACTAATGAGGCTGAAAATTCAGCTTTTTTTTCAGAGGAATAAATTACATTTTAATATATATTAACATAAAAAAGTATTAAATTGTCATAATATTTCACAATATTACTGTGTTTTTTGTTGTATTTTTTATCAAAAAATTGCAGCCTTGGTGAGCAGAAGAGACTTATTTTAAAAACATAAAAAATCTTACCGATGTTAAACTTTTGACCGGTTAGTGTGTATGTGTATGATTATATATATATATATATATATATATATATATATATATATATATATATATATATACACACACATACATACATACATACATACATACAGAACAGAAGAAAGAAAATCATTTTGTTTGGATAATTAAAGTTTGGAACAACTTGGGGGTGAAAAAATGTAATCCTAATGTTACACATGTATTACCACAGGTACGGATGAATAAAGATTAAAGTGGTTGCTGTCAGTTTCATGTTAAATATTTATTTAGCTTAATTTTGTTTGAACAGCATTCTCTTAAAGTGGCAATGTCTTAAGACATTAGTCATTGAAGTAGTTCAAATAATTCAAGTGATTAAAATATTAGTAGCAATTATGATATTTCATCACAAAGATGTTAGCTATTTACTGAAATACATGTAAGTGTTCATCCTGGTCTGAAACACAATTAATGCAAATAAGGTTGAAGTTCTAAGTAATTCATAAGTACTTGACACTGTTTGCTGACAATGAAAAGCAGGATGTACAAGGATCCACCTCTGGTAAATATATACACCAACAACTCAAACATTTGCCATCACAAGGCTGGATTATTTATTTTCTTATATCAAAATATTATGAAAATAAAATACAACAAATGACATTTTTAGTCTAAAGAATATCATTTTGAAATAGTTATATTCTGTAAGGTGGTTTTAATCATTTTGACTTGTTTCCAGTGGTTTTCTAAAATCGTGAAGCCTGAACTTGCCTCAAGTTAAATGTGTTCTTATTGATTAGTGGGTCAAACTTTATAGTAAGTGTCCTTAACTACTATGTACTAAGATTTAAATTAATTATTTGATACAATGCCCTTATTGTGTTCATGCAGGTTATACTGGTGCCCTTCCCTTACACCTTAAACCACCCTTCCTAATCATACCACCAAAAACCTAACTTGTACCCATCTTAATAGCTGCAAAATGTATAATATTATCACATTAAACTTGAATTATTATCACAAAAAATATCTCTATCCAAAAGAGAAAAAAAATCCTACTTTAGCTATCTTGGTATATCTGGAATCATAGACTCAATGTAGTCAAAGCCATTTTGAGAAAATCTTTTACCAGGACAACTTTGCCTTTGTGACAAAATAATATCACAGTATAATCACTGCATTAAACATGCAATTATGAAATATAACACTGTAAATTCACAAATCCAAGAAAGTCTGCATGAATACCACAGTGATTTTAGATTTCATGCGACTAAATGACATAATCGGTTTATTTACAAAGTGAGGACCAGGGGTCAAGAAGCTTTATAACAAAAATGGGTAACGCTTCCTTTTACAGTCCAGTTACCCATGTAAATACTATGTACTTATTTTAGTAACTACAATTACTGGGTAATAACTAGTACTAACCCTGAACCTACCCCTGTTCCATGTACTTACCTTAAATCAGCCAGTACTTTCTAGGTAAGTACACTGTAAGTACACTGTAAGTACTGTACTGTTAAAGGAAGCGTTACCCAAAAAATGTTATAAAAAGAGATTTTTCGCCAGAAAGTTGTCATTATTACATGGCATGCTTAATGTCTGTAGTGTTTTCTAACATAGTACTAGCACAGTTCAGATGATTATGTGAATATATTTTTTTAATAAATTACACAAATATAAAAGTAAAATTAGACATGTTTAAAGTGAAACATCAAAACCCAAAGTGCTCACAACATTAAAAATATTTACACGTTCTGTCTTCGAGCACATTCAGTCTTCAAGGCTCATGGTTTTTTTGGGTTTTTTTGCAACAAAATTCTGGAAAAACAAATTTATAAAGGAACAAACATTATTGCTTTATTCTTCATTAACAAATGTGCTTAAACTCAAAGTAACACATGATCTACGCTAATGTCCATGCATGCTTTGGACACAGTAATAGGAATATTCTTTCCCTTTAAAATATTTGCAGGTTATATGAAAGATATTGTCAGTGAACGAGCTAAATGGTCCATGCACTCCAGAGCAAACATTATAAATAATGTTTGTATAATGTTTGTAAATAATGCAAACAAAATGACACACAAGCCATCACTAAGGTAGGTACCTTTTGAAACAGGCCTCTATGGTTTCATAAATACATTTCCAGAGCACAAAAGTTTCTTTAAATTGGGTTTTAAGTTTCTTTAAAAAGTTTTCAGATTATTTAAAAATGTTCAACTTGGAGCACAGACTTCAGTCTTATTTTAAAGAAGACCCTTGGCAGATTGTTGAAGTGAAAAAAGTTGATTGCAGTTGAAAATTATTTACAATTTTATTTTATATGAAAAAAAAATTTGTATGTTGAATTTAAAAACTGCTAGAATATCAAAGCCATAAATCTAAACAAAGTTGTGTTCCAAATTTGAGGTTTATTCAAATTACATGCTCAAAACAAATTACTCTCAAATACAGCACACACACACACACACACACACACACACACACACACACACACACACACACACACACACACACACACACACACACACACACACACAATTAGTGAAGAGTATTTGCTTTATAAGTCAAATCTGAGAAAATGGTACCATATGGTAAAAAAACCCCAAACACACACACACACACAAAAAAAAAAAAAAAAAAACTAGTAAACATTTTAATATGGAAGCCTTGGCAACAGAATGAAAGTCTATTAATAAAGACTGCATCATTCTTAAAGTTAAATGACCGTTTCAATGGGGGACATTGTCCTTAGAGTAACTATTTTGTGTACCTGAATAGATTTGAGAAATGAAATGAAGGTGAAATTATAAAATTCCAGATAAAACTAATGTCAAAAATGTATGGCGTTCACACAGGCAAAATTATATAACATATGTCCTAACGGATGCACAAGGGTTAAAGACCAGTTGGACTGAAAGGTTATTTGGGAGTGTAATAAAAATATGGTACAAATGTGTACCTTTAGACCCAGGGACAGCTTTTGTACCATTTATCTGAGGGGGATGTTAATCAGGGATAAAGAAAGGGAGCAAAAAAGGAAATAAAGACAGCCTGCCTACCAGGTAAGAGAGGATAGGAAGTGAGGATGATGGTGGAGAGGAAGCTCACCACTGGTGTTAACAGAAAAGTGCTTCAACGCCTGCAGGAGTCAAAACCAGTGCCTGAAGCAAATCAGAGAGCGAGACGATTCCCTTCACCACATCCTCTGTGTCCACCAGCACTAGACGGTGAACCTGAAAGAGCATATGTACCTTAGTCAGTGTACAGTAGATGCCATGTTTCACTTGATGCGATTAAAAACAAGCCATCAGTTCTTACTCTCAGTATAGACCTTATTTAGCCCCGCCCCTTTCAGCAGCTGTGCTCGTTGTGTTCTGTCTTCCGGTTTGCGCCATTTGTTATAACATCCAAGTCTAGAGCCAGACCCGATATATCGGCAGGCCCGATATTATCATTTTCTAAAATATCGGTATCGGCAGTTTTAATGGCCGATAAATGAATATTTCAAAATTAAAATAAAAACAGATGAACCACGCTTCAACCATGTCATGAGTGTTGTCAAAAAGTGCAGGTAAAGGGATAAGCAAGCTGAAATTGTAATTATAAGGTAGCTTATAACTATAAGGCAATGTAGGGACTAATTATTATTTTATTTATCAGAACTGTAATATATTTTGATGTCCCTCTGTTCTGTTGTGACAATAGAAACAAGTTTCTTTTTAAAATGCATTATCATATTATTTTAGTTAAAACTCATAAAAAACTACAAATAACTAATGTTAGGGAAATCTGTTAATATTTTGTTGCGCGTTTCTGAAATAAAAATAATAATATTAGGCCGATATATCGGAATATCGGATTTTAAAACCAACAAATATTTGTATCGGTATATATGTTTATCGATCTGATAACTTTGGTTAACTCTACAATAGGTAACCGTATAATTACTCTTCAACAGCGATGCCATAGAAATATACAGTTACCGCAAAAACGGAAGTTCAAAGACAAATTTCTAAAGATGGCTGAGCTCAATGTAACATGGCAACTATTTGTTCTAATACCTCTGCCTCAGCGATGCGATCAATGATGGTTTCGAGGGTCTCGTGAGGGTAACACTTCAGCACCCCCTCGATGCAGCACCAGCGGCCCTGAATGGCTTCCTGCATAGTCATGTTCAGGTTGTTGTAGCTTTGCTGTGCAGCCAAATTCTGTTGAAGAATCAGGAAAACATGTAAATGCTGATAAAACTGACAATACCTACTTAAAGCTTTGTTTAGTACATCTGAAAGCCGTTTGCTGAAACATTCATTAAATAAGAGGTGTGGATGTGAGTCTGACGTACAATGACATCAAATCTGGAGTAAAGAGCCACCACTTTCCCTAAAGAAAATGCAAAAACATCAGAAAAAGATAAGTGAAATATACTTTTGGTTTGAAGAAACACATAACAGCGTATATTTTAGTACCTTGCTCGTTGATGACGGGCAGGGCTGAGACCCGTCGCTTTACAAATATTGATAAAAGCGTCATAAACTGTTTCTGTCTCCCTGATAGTCGCGATGCTCTTGAATGTTTCCGATTTCCACTTCCTCAATCCGCTTCTGTAGAAATCGTGGCTTGGGGATCATAGTGCCCTGAGATTTATAAAGCAAATATTAAACTTTTAATACCGAGCTAGGGTGACAGTAAACATAACGTAACATATTAAAAGAGCCAACACACTCTCATGGCATATTCATAACTATTTTTTGTTTTGGCAAATTAGTGGCAAATTATTTTGGCAAATCCGTATGAATTGTTTCAGTCTCATTTGTACATTTTTGTAAGATCTGCTTACGCCTCATTTAAAAAAAAAATTAAAAATTAAAGATGAAAATGTGCTACTTTTTATCCAAAAATTTGGACTTTTCTTCCTCACATTTGCGAATAAACATCTTGAGACTTTCTTTTCCTAGAATTGCGATATATAGTTTATAAACTTGCAATTGTGAGATATAAAGTCAGAATTGCAGAATAAACTCTAGACGATTGCAAAGAATATGGAATAATTGCAAGTTTTAGTTTATAAGTCACATCTAGCAATTTCAAGTTAGAAAGGTAATTCTGAAGAAAAAGAGAACAATTCTGACTTTATAACTCTCAAATGCTAATTTATGCGAGATTTAAATCTCAATTTTGCAATTGCAAGTTACAAAGTCAGAAATGCAGGATATAAAGTCACAATTACAAAGAAAATAGTCAGAATTGAGAGATAATGAGTCTCTAGCAATACTGACTTATCATTCTCGCAATTCTTTTTTTTTCTTTTTTACGACTCTAAATTTGTTTTCACAATTGTGAGTTTATATCTCACAATCCTGACTATTTTTTTCTCTCAAAATTCTGTACTTTTTTCCCTCACAATTGCGAATATCTCCCAGTTATATCTCGCAATTCTGAATTCTTTTCCTCGAAGTGTGACATATAAACGCGCAATTGCGAGTTATAAATTTAATTCTGAGGAAAAAGAAAAACAATTCTGACTTTATAACATGCAATTGCTAGTGTATACGAGATGTAAACTCGCAATTGTGAGAAAAAAATGTCAGTATTGCGAGATAAAAAGTTGCAATTAGATTTTTTTTTTACTCAGTGGCGGAAACAATCCTCTGGTAATTCTGAGAAAAAAAAATAATAATTCTGAATTTATAACTCGCAATTGCACATTTTTGTTTAAATCCGCATAAATTAGCATTTGAAAGATATAAAGTCAAAAATGCAGGATATAAAGTCACAATTACAAAGAATATAGTCAGAATTAAGAGATAATGAGTCTCTAGCAATACCGACTTTTATCGTTCTCTCAATTCATATATATATATTTTTTGCAATTCTGACTTTTCTTTTTTACAATTCTAACTTTTTTCACAATTGCGAGTTTATATCTCACAATCCTGACTTTTTTCCCTCAAAATTCTGACTTGCGCAATTGCGAGTTGTAAAGTTAATTCTAAGGGAAAAAGAAAACAATTCTGACTATATAACATGGAATTGCTAGAGTTTATATGAGATTTAAAAATGAGAATATGAGATGAGGAAAAAAAAAATCTAAATTGTAAGATAGTAACCAAACTCCATCGCACACCTGCAGGTGATAGGTGCATCGGATAATAAGACCAGACTAGCTAGTCGTTTTAGCAGATAAGGAACTCCCGCACACTATCGTTACTTGCAATTTGAAATTAAAGTTTATTCACACACAACGTTTCAGTCACATGACCTTCATCAGGAGTAAGAATTGTGAGATAAAAAGTAGCAATTAAATTTTTTTACTCCGTAGCGGAAACAATCTTCTTACTGATGGTTAGGTTTAGAGGTGGGGTTAGGGGTGGACTAGCGGTGGGGTAAGTTGGTCTGTCACAGCCTTTTTTCAAATCAATCAAGCATTCTGTTAGTCAATGTGGATTTTTTAAACCTCAGTAACTAAAAGGTGATTTATTTATAAATGAGTGCACATTTAATGCAAAGTTATATAAAGAGAACAACATAAAAGCTCTTACAAAGATGTGTAAGAACTTCAGGATACGTTTATGGGTGAGTATGTGGAGGACATTCCCTGATTCTGGATCTATGACGGGTAGCCGGTGAATCTTGTTCTTCAGTAAAGAATAAATGGCTTTGAAGAGGCTGGCAACAGAAAAAAAAACAACTCTCTGTCACTAGAAAGATTGCAGAAAAGAAAAAAAAAAGCATGCAAAGTGCAGTAGAAGTCCTGGTTTACCTGGATTCAGGTGTGATGCTTGATCAGGGTGTTGAGAGAATACTGTAGATAGATCTCTGGAAGAGAGCAAACATTAGTACTTCTAATTTAAAACATTACAATAATACACACACATACATATTTGTCCTTAAAACTATACACAATCACCTCTCCATGTTTCAATCTTGTGTTCCTCCAGCTCATAAATCTGAACCTAAAACAGAAAAAGAACATGATCTTATCTTTATCAATGTTGAAAACAGAGTTGTGCTTAAGTTCATAAGATACAAAACATTATATCTTATGTTTTATTATGCAATAATAGTTGAAATGTTTTGAAGCGATGAGAACACATCGATATCAAAGGGATAGTTCAGTAACAATTTTCACAACTAGCAAGCTATATATCTATGTGGTGTTTTAAATCTGCTTTAAGACAAACGAAATATGAACTGCAGTGAGCCAAAGATAGTCTCAAAGACACGGTTTTAAAATCGCTGGCGTTTCTAACATCACAAACTACCTTGTAACCAATCCCGTCAATGTGTGATTGTCAACGAGTGGATCAATGAGCTGGTGTGGAGGCGGGGCCAATTTGCATATTCATGTAACCATGTATACTAAATGTAGAGTTACATTCAAGCTAGTTAAAGAGATGAAGTCATTTTTTTCACGGAATACGTTATATATGCATGTTATTATATACATACATATATAGATATATATATATATATATATAATAAATATGTAATTGTGGTGATCAAAGGTGAGTTTTAAGGGATACAATAATTGACTACAGGGGGACTTTAAATTTGGAAAACAAAAAGGTGTTAGATAGTTGTCTTTGGTTACCAAGGGTGATTTGTAGTAACGATGGAGAATGTTGATAAAGTCTGTAATGGTGAGCATCCCTGCAAAGAAAAAGCACAACATAAACAGGAGCACTCAAGTAGAAACTCAAATGTTAATTCACATAAGCCGATCTGAAACTGACCAGACAATACAGAACTTTAATTTCAAGCTGTAATTTGTTCAAGAACTTCAAGTACCAAGAGGCTAACATTACCATAAACATACCAACTCTCACTATGCACTGCAACTGGAATACGTTCCCGCAGCCGAGTTTCTTTTCAGTAGGAGGATATGCTTTCTCATTAGCATGGCTATTATTACTCCCAGAGAAGGTTCAGGGGATTTAGAGCTCTACCCTGCCATTTCCCACCAGACACCATCGCCCAGAAGCCACACTAAACTTAGACGCTGGCACGGACGGAGAGGACGGGGTGCTGAGAGTATGATCAATCAAAGCTGTGTCAGCACACACACGTACAGTATGTTTACATGTATGAATCTTCACTTGAGAACTTCAATTTCAAAATGGCCAAATGCGTTTATTTGATCAAAAATAAAAAAATGTAAAATTGAGAAATTTTATTACAATCTAAAATAGATGTTTTTTAACGTAATTTAAGACGTTTAATAAAAGTGCAATTTATTATTGTGATGGCAAAGCTGAATTTTTTTCAACATTACTCTAGTCTTCAGTGTCACATGATCCTTCAGAAATCATTGTAATAAGTTGATTTGCTGCTTGAGAAACATTTTTTATTACTATCAATGTTGAAAGCAGTTATATTTTTATATTGAAATGTGATCAATTTTTCTAGGATTCTCTGATAAATAAAAAGTTCGAAAGAACAGCATTTATGTCTTCACGGTGCCTTTTGATAAATGTAATGCTGAAGAATAGTATTGATTGATTACTGCAGAGGAATTACTGGATGCAATCAAATATGCGTCACTGTCACTTGATGGTGGATGGCCAATATTATTATTGGACCAATAACATTGATTTTGAAGATGTTGAAAATGATAGTTTTGACAATATATTTGAGATATTGTGAATAAGAGCCAGATGCTGACTGTACTGAGAAATGAGCACTGACGAGGACAGTGATGATGGTATAAAACATCTGCTCAAACTGAACCCACTCAAGCTCCAAAAGGTAACAAAATATGCTTTTTTTGATTTTTCATTAATTGCTACAGTAATATCAGGAGAGTTTTATATTATCACAATCCATCCATGTTAGATATAGATCCGGGTCGCTAAAAACCTGAATGTGTAAAAATGATCGGAGAAACATTCATGCATTTAAAGGGGTCATATAATGTCATTTTTGTACAAGTTAATATGAATGTTTAGGGTCTAAATGAAAACTTTGTAATATACTTTTATTAAAAATTCTCATTAGTATTTTAAGAAAACACCATTTTACCAGGTCAAAATCAGCTCTTGTTTTCAGCAAGCTGTTTGAGTGTCATATGCCTTTAAATAATAAACCCCGCCCCTCTGTTCTGCGGGCATAAACGCACGTGGAGTGTTGCCTTGACAACAGTTATAGGTTTTGAGAGAGAATGACAGCGGGAGTCTCTCAGGACACATCTGTGCAACCGTATAAGTTTGAACTGGAGTAACTGTTCACCGGAACAAGATGACGGCCGCAAAGAAGTTCAACAATTAAGGCTTGAGGACGTTTCTGAATGGTTGGTTAACGTATTGTTACTTTGATCAATCTTTGTATGCACTGGCAGGGTAGAGTAGTGAGATGGAACGCTGTGTTCACGTTGTATACGTTAGTCGTATACGTATTCGCACGGTCGAACGGCTCGATTTTGAGACGGGAAAACATATAACAGTGTTTCCGCTACATTTATTCTCCCGTGGCGGGCCGCCACACTTAAAATCCTCCCGCCACGGCTGCAGCTTCTCAGTGACGTCCGATATTCTGCATAGTATTGTGTTATTTTGTTAAAACCCACTAAAGGCATAAAAACTTTGTAAAGCACAATCAAGTTTTCACACTATATTCCAAGACTTCTAAAGTCATTCAATAGCATAATGTGTGGTAAAATTAATATTTTAGTCGCTAAGTTAAAGTTAACGGAAATTCATCTCTCCTCAGTCATTCTCATATAGTCATTCTCTTATAATAAGGAGATTAAAACAAAACCACTGGATGGATTTTTAGCATTAAATGATGGTTGGGTACAGGCACTGACAACACACACTGCAGTACAATCAACTTGTAAAAGTGCATGTACCATTATATGACCCCTTTAAGGGTTAATGCTGCGATTTAGTCAAAAGCAGCTGATCATCTGTAGAAGGCGATTCGTGTGAATATTGTGAGCAATTATTGGGGGAAACCAGTACATTCCAAAAAATCCCTGAAGGTGCAGAAACTTAGAATGTCAAATGTCATCCACAATCTACGCATTTTTTATTACATATATAAGATCAGGGTATATACAATAATCCTTAAGTTAAATTTACTACTTTTTAATACCTTTTTTACTACCTTCAGAATTTTTTTAAAACCATCACAACACTGAATTGCAAGTGTTAACCAGCGACCTTTCTATTACACAGATTTTGAAATTTATAACATACAAAAATGAATAGATTTAGAGCACGCATTCCATTTTTATGTTTAGTGGATTGCATATGCGACCGAAGTGCATTAGCTCCCATCCAGTTGACATTGATGTTTTTTGACACACCAAACAATAGAGGGAATGCATTGACGTCACTTTCCTGCCGGTACAACCCCCTCAACCTGACTGAGTGGCAAAAGATCTGCTGCGTGACTGGATTTAATTGGGGAAAAAATGCGACTAAAACGAACAATTTTATCAAATTAAACTAAATGTTGGACTCAATATAGTGTTTCTAACAACTTACTAAAGATCCAGTGATCCAGTGATTTTGACATGCAGCCAGCAATCATGTCACCTGACATTTATGTTTGCCTGATTTCAATACCAGGGAAATAAAAGCAATATATAGACCTACATAGGCTAAAGCAAATTTGCCTGTGAACGCTTTATATAAATACAATATAGGTAGGTCTAAATACGGGTGATCACTTATATCAGGATTATATAGCCTCTATATATCGTCATATCGTCCAGCCACTGAATATGACGTGAGCATCAATCATAGACAGAGATGAAAGATCTTTGATTGTGCACAGATAAGCTAAAGCCCATATTTAAACGGACTAACCCAAACACAGAATAGGACACCTGATAGTCTGAAAAAAAAAAAATAATACCTAATTTTTAAAAAATAATACCTCTCAGACTAAATTTAACACTTTTAATGGCCTTAAATTTGACAATTTTGATTTATCACTTTTTAATACTTTTTAAAACCCTGCGGACACCCTGAAGATCTAAAATCAAATGGGGGGTAGAGTTTGGACATAGTGGTTTAATTGGATTTCTGAGTGTTTTAGCATATGTGAAACATGTTTGCCTTTCTTAACATGGGTTAGGTTAGGATGTTGCAGTGACATTATAAGATTTCAGTAATCTGATGCAGGCTCACAGCTGACCACCCACATTTTGACAGGCTCAGCAGAACCCTAACATTTGCTTACCTACGAAACACTGCAGCTTGTTGTCCCATAAAGGTGCCGCTCTGACCCCGTTTGCAACCATTGCAAAGAACGCTTTCTTCACCTGAACACATTACTCCGCATATTTAACTGTTTATGCTCTCTGAACATTTCAATCTGAATTTTATATGAATCCATAATTTGAATGTAAATCAAAACAAAAACACTTTAGTGAGGGATGTGAATTCAGCTCATACCTGCAGTGTTGTGTCAAAGATGACCAGTTTGGAGCTTGTTGGAATGGCATCGATAGCAGCAGTGACTCATGAAGAACTTGGCGTACACCGTCTGAGTCCGGGTATTGGAGAGGCTCTTTCAGAGAGAGACAGAGAGGGAGACCCCTGCTGCAGGTCGGTCAGTCTGCCTGTCCTGATACACTCATATACCCATATTTCCAATTAATCCATTTAAAAAAAAATAACATACTTGTTTCATTTAGAAATCAATCAGATTTATCAAGGCATAAAATCTCCCCAGTAAGAATTTTGTCTCTTTACTGAAGATTCATGGACCAACACTATTTTGTTCAAAAAAGAAATGGTGGAGGAAATTTGTTTCTGGTTAAAAATAACGTAAATACAAGACAGCTAGAGGAGCCTTTTACTTCACATTTGGGACCAAAGGTAGCTATAGTGATGTTTTGTAGATTTGTGGTCGCAGTGATGGACACTAGGTGCGTTCACGATATGTCGAAAATACCTTTATTACGAGATTGACTTGTAAAAAAGCTTTGAAAAAGCTTTGACTTGTGAAAAAAAGCTTTTTACAAGCTTGAAATCTTGTAATAACGTTATTTCCGACATGTCGTGAACGCACATAGTGCTTTTTGAAGCAAAAAGTGAGCGCAAACTTAATATATATTTTTTTAGTGTCCCCAACTACTATATATCCTTGGGTTTGGAATTATGCGTTTCTCTGGCAACACTATCAATGCCAATATGAATCTGTAGCGATCAGGTGGTACAAGTCATAGTTCCTGAAAGTTCTATAAGGGCGTGACGCTGCAGATTCATATTGGCATTGATAGTGTTGCCAGAGAAACGCATAATTCTAAACCCAAGGATATATAGTAGTTGGGGACACTAAAACAACTATTAATTTTGCGCTCACTTTTGCCCTTTCAGGAACTATGACTTGTACCACCTGATCGCTGCAGATTAATATTGGCATTGATAGTGTTGCCAGAGAAATGCATAATTCAAAACCCAAGGATGTGAACAACTCAGAGTACAATTTTCATGTTTTGTCAGTCATCTCGTAATTACAACACGGCGTGAAAGCCGCACCTTCTCAAATTTCTGTGGTTCTAAGAATAAGCTGAAATCGTCATAGTTGGGGACACTAAAACAACTATTAATGTTGCACTCACTTTTGCTTCAAATGCAAAACACATAATCCGCAATATTGTTTGCATGACTTTCCAAATGACAAAAAAATATAATACATTGAGAGATTAATGATCACACTGGTAATAAAAAATGTAATTTTTGCAAAGATTTAGTCTTAAACCCCTTGAAGGGGACAAGTTGACTTCTTGCTCAAACCTTTTTGGCTTACCATGACTGGAAAAACAGAAAATGATTTAATAATCACCATTTGTGACTTAGACCAGCTAATAAATGGTTAACATTAAAGGAGTAGTTCACTTTAAAAAAATAAAAAATGCTGATCATTTACTAACCTCCATGTCATCCAAGATGTCCATGTCATTCTTTCTTCTAGTTGAAAAGAAATTAAGGTTTTTGATGAAAACATTCCAGGATTTTTCTCCATGTAACGGACTTCAATGGGAACCAAACGGTTCAAGGTCCAAAAGACAGTTTCAGTGCAAACTGCAAACTGTTCAGAAGGGCTTTAAACGATTTCAGACGATGAACAAGGATCTTATCGAAGTGAAACGATCGCTCATTAAAAAAAACAAAACAAAACAACAAAAAAACTAAATTTAAGTTTTATAAGCTCAAATGTTCGCCTTCCTCTGTTCTGTGATGCGCGTTCGTGGCTCTCCTATTCGAACTCGTTCAACAAAATGAACTAATCTTTTCCTGAGTCAACTGGTTTATTTTGTTCGTTGAATGAACCAAATTACACAAAAAAAGATTTGTTCATGTTTTCATCAAAAACCTTAATTACTTCTCGAACTGAAGAAAGAATGACATGGATATCTTGGATGACATGGGGGTGAGTAAATTATCAGCAAAAGTTTTTTTTTTTAAAGTGAACTACTCCTTTAATAAACGCACAGGGTGTATAAAAGATACTGATAGATACCTGTCTTCTTCATGGTGAGCCCCTCATCCTCCACAAAGGGGAACTAAAACAGAGAAGATATGGACTTTCACTACAAGGAAATATGCTCAAAAAATTCAAAGAGGACATAGGACACCTTATGCAACCAACTATAAGATCAAAAATATCAAAAGAAAATGTCAGCAGCAATGTTATTGATCTGTATATTAGCTGCGGCCTTGCACCTACAGCCGAATCCCAGCCATAACTGATTGTGACTGTGATATTGCTTAACCGCAGCAAATCCTGCCACAGAACCCACAGAGAAAGGTCTATTATCTCAACAGTATGACTAGAAAGATAAACCAGGTTGCATATAACATTTTCACATGACAGGGCTCCAGACTGTGACAAAATTTGAGAGTGTGCGAAAGAGAACTTAGTGTGTCTGTGCCAGCAGTGCAAATATTGAGTTCTCTTTCAATTCTTGCAATTGAATGGACAAATTCACACAAAAAGCATGTCAACATGTCTGTCTTGATTCATATCCTAGGAGACATAGTCTGTTGTGCATTAAGTGAACTTATATGGTCAAGAAAGACACAGTGTCGTGTAGGCCTATGAATCAGCTCTGAATTGAATAGCTTTTGTAACTTTATTAACCTTTAATTTACATAGTCAAATATACAATGTTATTTTACATTTAATTATCTTATTCAATTTCTGTACCTGAAAACTAATGTTAGACCTACACCTTTATTTTATTAGTATCTTTGCTCTGTTGTATTTATTTGTGCTTTTGCTATGTGGTTAGATTATTTGTTCATATTTTTATTTTATTTTAAGTGACAGTAGTCTTTTTTTTCCATGAACAGTGCATATACCAAATCACACGAAACCATTAAACCTAAAACCGTGATACAAACTGAACCGTGAGCTATTTGAAACGTTGCAGCCATAGTACAGTGTCACAGTTGGAAGATGATTCAGAGTGAGAGGTTTTTGTGGCGATAAAGGCCAAACCCACCATTTTTGTGAAGACTGGCTGGGAGACTTCAGCTACTTAAAGTAGTTGTTCACTTTTTAAAAAACTTTTGCTGATAATTTACTCATCCCCATGTCATCCAAGATGTCCATGTCTTTCTTTCTTCAGTCGAAAAGAAATTAAGGTTTTTGATGAAAACATTCCAGGATTTTCTGCATATAATGGACTTCATTGGGTACCAAACGGTTCAAGGTCCAAATGAGTTTCAGTGCAGCTTCAAAGAGCTTTAAACGACACCAGACGATGAATAAGGGTCTTATCTAACGAAACGATCGGTCATTTAAAAATTAAATAAAAAAGTTTAAGTTTTGTAAGCACAAATGCTCGCCTTGCTCTGTTCTGTGATCAGCGTTCGTGACTCTCCTGCTTCAAAATGAACAAATCTTTTTTTCGAGTCATGGCTCGAAGGGTCCAAGATAAAACCCTTATTCATCGTCTGGTGTCGTTTAAAGCCCTTTGAAGCTGCACAAACTCTCATTTGGACCTCTTGGTTCCCAATGAAGTCCATTATATGGAGAAAAATCCTGACATCTTGGATGACATGGGGGTGATTAAATTATACTGGTTGTAGGTTATACTTATAAAAGGTAGTACTGTAAGGAGACAAATTCCATGACCGGCGAATGTTGCAGTCGCTACCCCATAGCTGCGGAGAACACGAAGTTTGGCGACAGTGCAGGCACTTCACAGTTTAAACACAATATGCTAGTTAAACACAATCTTAGCCTCAAGCATAGAGTATGCGGTGACTAGAGCCCAACCGATAAAGGATTTTGAAGGCCGATACCGATACAAATATTTGTTGGTTTTAAAATCCGATATTCCGATATATCGGCCGATATTTTTCTTTTCTTTTTTTTCAGAAACAAGCAACAAAACATTAACAGATTTCCCTACCATTAATTATGTATGAGTTTTAACTAAAATAATATGATAATGCATTTTAAAAAGAAACTTGTTTCTTTTTTTGCAATAGAACAGAACAGCTCATTAATGTTAACATTAGCGGTCTTCCACTGATGATAGTGGCATTAGCTAGCTTTGTGTTTAGCTAGTCTATGATGAGCCATAATTTAGCAATGGATAACGTCATACTGCAAATTGGAAAACATACATTTTCAATATAACAGGCCAAGGAGAAATGATACGTCTCATTGTTATAACCGTCACGTGCTATTAGATAAATACTTCAATCACATTGACAGTCAACTATACAACTCCAACACTCATGACATGGTTTAAGCGTGTTTCGTCCTTTTTTATTTTATTTTAGAAATATTAATTTATCTGCCATTGTAACTGCTGATACCGATAGTTTGGAAAAAGCCTAATATCGGCCGATAATATCGGCCTGCCGAGTACCGGTCTGGCTCTAGCGGTGACATGTTAGTAAATCAAACGGTGTTATGGTGTGTGCGCTCCTAAATTTTGTGGTTGTGCCCCAAAAATGTTCAGTTGGGGGCTACTGTGCTCCTAGTGAAAAAAAGTTAGTCTGGAGCCCTGTATGACATATTATACTTCTGACAATTAATTAAACCCTAACCAATACTCATGCCACAAAGTCTAAACTTCACTCAAATGTTAACTCTAGTTATTTGCTGCCTTGCAATCACTTTTTTCTTTCTTTCGTTCAGGAAAAGCAATTGTAGTTAATTATTATGAGAAATAATGATGTTTTCATGCTACATATTTCTACCTCACCCTTGAACTTGAGGCCTTGTCTCCATGCACTGTTCAGATCTCCAAAAATAACCTCAAACATAAACACAATGTGCAAAGCAACCAGAAAGACTAGTTATGCATATGTTATCGGTTGAATCCGCTCATTTTGAAATGTCAACAACTGAAACAAGCCTGGGGGGGGGTCAGTTTGTTGATTGAAGTTAGTTTGTTAAACTTCAGCAAACATCAAGATAAACGTAGTTATGATGATGTTTTCAAGTTTAAACTGTCACAACAGTTCCTGGAATAAGATTCACCTCATCAGAAACGTTGCTCTCTGGGTCTTACCTCAGTCAGGGGGTCCATGTTCCGGGATCCCACCGTGAGGCAAACGTTTTCAGTGCTTGAGCTAGCCTGACCGGAGCATACTTCAGCTGTACTCCCGTCCCTGAGTGCAGAACACAATCTAAATCAGGAGAGAAAGCCGGCCCAGGCACGCAGAGGGCTGAACGTGAGACGGGGGAGGAGAATCACAGTTGTTGCGACTGTGAGTGGCTGTGTATCCACAACACCCCTGCATTAAACCTGGTCCTGGACAGCATAAGCAGAACCTCAGTCAAAACATGTGTAAGATGACTTAACCTTACCCATTACAAAATGTCATGGGAATTTAAGACATTTGTGACTTGCTAATTTATTAATGCATGTTTATTGAAAGATCAAACAGCTGACATTAAGGACCACTGTTACAATGATCACAGTATGTGCCTTTGGACATTGTGTTCATTTTGCCCTCTGAGATTAGGCCACCAATTGTGTTTCATTGGCATTAACAAGTGGTGTTGATTACTGCTAAGGATACCTCTACAAAATTCATGCTGCTAGCTCAAGGATTTTTTCTTCTTGGTGTGAGGATCAAGGAATTGATCATCTATTTTAGAAGACAACAAAGCGACTCCTACCTTAAATGTGTGTGTTGTCACCATATCTGCTCATCATGCTCCAGTTGATGGTCCTTCTTTGGGATCTCTAGGCTGTTTGTTGAATGCCTTTTTCTGTGTGGGACTGCTCTTACTCATTTCTTTGAGCACCACCATTTGAACCAGTGGGTGTTGTGGACAGTTATTCCTCATAACTGTGTTGGTATGCGTCATCCATTAATGCTTAGCACCTACTCTGGCGGTCAGGAGGAATGAAAACTGATGCTAATTACGCATGTACTCTAGTATAAATGTGGTTCTGTGAATTCCAGATGACCGCCAGAGTTCTTTGTGATTCGGAAAGCGTGAAAGAGCTTTTCGACGCTTGACGCTGGGCGACTGCGGATTCTATCTCTGCGACTCCTTTTCATAACCTATCTGGCTGGTGCCGCGATAATACACTGGCGCACCACATCTGGAATTTACAGAATCAGTTAAATCAGTAAAATCAAAGCTATATTTCTGTTTACAAATATGATAACGAATAGGAAAATGATGCATATCCTGTCCCGACTCATCGAAACTATAAATCATTATTATAGGTTTAAGAGCTTCTGGATAAAGTGAACGCAATTGTTTGGAAAATGCTTTGTCTTTGTACTCTCTTATTACAAACATTTAGGTTTTTTTTATTAAATAGTTTATCAAGCATCTCTAGTTTTTCTTTTTAACATATGAAATTTACAGTTACAGTTTTTCAGGTCTAGAAATAACACTTAAATTTAAGCTACCTCATTCTTCCAGGTTTTCCCAAGACTATGGGAACCATGCCTCTTAAAAGAAATAAAAACATGTAAATAAGAAATATCATTTTTAGTGCTCCTTGGAAGTTTTTTGGGGCTCCCAGACCCCTAGTTGAGAACAACTGTTTTACACCGTTTGCTCAATTCGCTATGAGCAATTAGTAGAAATTGTACCACTTATTATAGAAATAAACACATTTTAAGTGCTCAATAGTAACTCAAACGCATACTAAAGGGAATATGCCCCTATGAGACACTATCCCTTTAGCCTAGCCATGCAGAAATACCGGTCATTGACATTTCGCAACATAAAAATGCAACCATTGTATCAATATGATTTGCGATAATTGATTTAGTTGTATCTAAGACTCCAAGCTTACAGTATTTATAAGGTATAATTCACCCAAAAATGTAAATTCTGTCATATAATCACTCTCATCATGTTTCAAACCTATAAGATTATTATTCAGATTTCAAACACAAATGATATATATATATATATATATATATATATATATATATATATATATATATATATATATATATATATATATATATTAAACCTGAGGGATTTCTGTCCCTATATTTTAAGTCAATTCCTCTTTTAAAAATAAATAAATAAATAAATATGCACACTCTTAAAGGCATCGTAAAAATAATCTAAGTGGTCTAATCCAAATTCAAGTCTTCTGAAGAGACACAATGGCTTTATGGACACATTTACAATGACGTATAAACTGTAAACACGGACATTCAAATGCTTGCATGATGTGCAAAAACATGAGAGTGAGTAAATGCAGAATTTTTATATTTGGATGAACTAACCATTTACTGTTTGGAAAAAGTCATGTTGACACTTTCTTGCGATTTGAACTGAGATTAAATTGCACTGATCATATGAAGTGGATATGCTCTGGAACGGTACTCCACAAACTAAAAGCGCAAACACATTTAAATCCCCATATCATGTTCCGTTATAGTAATATGAGGTTTATTCTTTTATGTACTAGGGCTGTCACTTTTGTGATAAAATCGTTTTCATTTACGCCAAATATACGCAAATCCACAGACAACTAACAGGCATTTTAGGTCGAATAGCAAAAGTGTGCTTGAGACGTGCACAAGTCGGCACTATTTCTGATTATTTATTGGCATATTTCTTGCAGCCCGTAGCCCGAATCTGTATGCACGAGATGAATACTGAATACTGTATATTGAATACCGTCTGAAGACCATATGTCTGAATACCGGCAGAATTCACATTTTTGTTGTAAAAAGAGACACAACATGCAGAAGGATAGTTTGCGTGTTTGTCAGAGCCTGCAGTTGCTGTGTGATGAGCGTTCGCTGCCGCGTGTGGTGACGAGCTGGACGCGCTCAGAGAGAAGGCTATTAAAATCGATTCCCTACTTTCGATAATTGTGTTGGTTGGTCCGATCGAATGTTAAGTGACAGCCCTAATATATACAGTGGTGGGACATAGCGAGCACAGGGAGAGTCTGTGCAGCTTGTCTATGTAAGAGATCCAATGCCTGCATTTAAACCACAAGTACTGAGTGAGAAAAAAAAAATTCTAAAGTTTTGTTTCAGTGACATTACTACATTAAACTACTATATATAATAATGCAATGGGGGAATATTTGTAGTAGTGATAATAAAATAATATTCTTGTTTAATAAGTAATAATAATTTATCGAATCGTAGCATGAGTGTATTGTTACACCCCTACAAATCAGCCAAGTTATTGTTGCATAAAACCGTTGTGAAATGCTCAAAATCAAGCGTGAATAAGATCCACAGATCGCTCTGAATATTTTAACACTTTTAAGGACCTAAGTAAAATGGCTACGAAAGAATTAAACAGTCATATTTCAAATAGCAATTTTAATTTAAAAACCCTAACCTGAACATGTCGTCTCCCTTCTGCCAGGCATACAAATTTCATTAGAAGACATGACGGCAATTTTGTTTTATTTTACAATAGTATATCTTTCCAAACATATTTCATCCCACACATTTCAAATCCGCCCAAAAGATGCCTGTACTATACATAGACCTTTGATGTAAACAAAGCCGAATTATTTATAGGGACCATTTGGAAATGCAATCAAACCCCAAAACAAGAGCTCTCTTTCCCTGCCACCCACATGCACTGCATATACAGACCTGCATATGTGTTCCAGCATCAAAATACTGCTTTGAACACATACAGTTAGCCAGTATATTATTTAGTCTGCTTTCCAGTCTTCTACAAGAGCAGAACTGCACAACTTTAAGGGCTCTACTAGGAGCTTTAGGTGAGATGTTAAGTATACACACAGTTTAAAAGGTCTGAATGTCCAGGGTTGTGGGGTCGAGCTTAAAGGTCGTTGTGAGAAGGCAGGCTGTCACTGACCAGGCTGGAGGTGGGACTGGGACTCAGGCTAACAGTACTCCGCAAACTCATGTCTGGAAGACTCATGGTGACTGACTGAACCTCCCGTATCAGACAAGTCCTCGTCTTCAGCATCAGATCTCTGACTGACCATCACACTGAGAAACAGAGAGCGACATGACATAAGAATGAGAATAAGGTCATGAGAAAAAGTTGTTGTCAATGAGGGATGATTGTAAGAATGTACATACCTAGATCTAGACAGCTGAGGTCTATGTCCATGATACGGACTTCTGGAAGACCACTATGAATCCAAGCACATATATATATAAAGAAAATATAGTTAACTCAGTTTATTGATTTTATTATCTTCAGTTCACACAAGCAATGACCAATTAATTTCCACTACCTTACTAAAATAACTACCACTGGTTGTGAATTTTTGCTAAAATAGCATTGCCTTATCTTCTTTGAAAAGCTTTCCACACATTCAGATGGCAAACCACACTTTCAATAAACAACAAAAAAAATAAAATCTATCTAGTGATGAAATGTTTTTCTGAGTTGAGCAAATCTTGTGTGATGTCCTAAACTGCCTAGATAATCACATGCGTGGTCCGTAATGACCCTTCCGCATCGCGAACCAATGACTCCTTTGAATTGTTAAAAAACAACAACTGTGGTGCGGCTGCACTCTCATCAGTACTTACGTGATGAACAGAATCTGCCAGGTTCCCAGGTGTACCCTCTTCTACACAAATCCCTCAGTAAATTGATAGCTAAATGAAGTATGGAAAGAGTCAAAATGGATAGTTACACAAACCGAGTCAGATGTATAGATCAAAACATGGTGCAATGCAGACACACACCTTTGCTCCTGCTGAGCCAGTATTTCTGCTCCCATTGGTTGAGGAGGATGTTGAGGTAACGTGGTTGCTCAAAGAAGCGGAGGTACCTGGAGGAAGCATGCGAGGGAAAAACCCGCTCAAAATCTCCTTTACGAGTCAATCTCATCCTCGCTCTCTGCCAGTACACGCACATCATCAGGAGTTAGCACATCCAGGATTGTGGCACAGAATTCCTACACAGACAAAAACACATTTCATTCAAATGTGTGAGGAACTGAGGATAATGCAGTCATTAGTATTAACAGTAACTTACAGCTTGGAATGATGATACAGTGCTTTCGGTGTAGATTAAGTGACCATCAGTGATAAATATAAAGACAGGATGTGTTTGAGTACCTGGTCTCCAAAGCGCTGGCTCAGATAAAAAGCTCTCTTTACTTTCTCATCAGTCGAAATGTCTGATCGCCATCTCTCTCGCACCACTCCACATAAACTGAACAATATAGAGTAAAACAATAAGAGGCAAAAAATAAATAATCTAATAACAACAAAATGAAATGAATAATATGCACTTACACTACCATTCAAAAGCTAGGGGTCTGCCAGACTTTTCAAACACAATAAATAAATTATATATATATTAGTGCTGTCAAACGATTAAAATATTTAATCGCGATTAATCGCATTAATGTCATAGTTAACTCGCAATTAATCGCACATTTTTATCTATTCTTAATGTCTTTTGATTTCTTTTTGTTACATTTTTTTCTCATTTTAATGCTCTTATCAACATGGAAAAGTGGATTGGCTTGTTTAGTGCAAATGTTTTTTTTTAATTATTATTATTGAAAATAACATTGGAATAGTGTTCAATTTCACTCTAACATATATAGACCATTTCACAAGATGTAAACAACACTGGTCCAGAAACACTTCCTGTTTCAGTTTGTAACTGTTTTCTTTATTTCACATGTAAAGAAAACATCTTAAAGATGTTTGTTTAACTTTTTGATTCAATTTTAAATGTTCTGTTGGTTGTATTTTATCCCAGCTTTTATGTAGTGTTAAAAAAATGAAACAGGAAGTGCTTCTGGACCAGTGTTGTTTACATCTTGTGAAATGGTCTATAGCCTAAATAATCTCTCACACAATGTAACACTGTCCATCAATAAAAGGGTGAAAGAAATACTGACGAGGTCCTGATATTGACGAGGGGGTGGAGAATTTGCATCATCTGTGTTTGTGTGTGTGTGTGTGTTTGCTTGGCCATCATCAAGTGGTGTTTCAGGCTGGACGTGCTGCGATGATGTTCATAATGACAAAACATACAGATCACTTTGGTCTTGTCAATGGGACAATTTGGCAACTTTTTAAAAGTAAACTTTACATTCAGAATCTCATTGGCATCCATTTCGGCGTCTCGCGCTCGTCATCCACTCAAAACATAATGTTACTATTTGGCCGGCTCGCAAGCTGAAACGAGTGTGTGCGGCACAAAACGTCCTCGCGCTGCGCTCCGAAGCCCATTCATTTCAATTGCTTGCGCCGCACGAGGGACGTTTTCGTTGCTTCTTCGACCAAAGCGCAAGCGGATCTAGCTAGACCGGAAACAAAACAACAGGCACGCCGCACACTCGTTTCGGCTTGCGAGCCGGCTTTGAGTGGATAGCGAGGCGCGAGACGACGAAATGGATTAGGACGCATGCCGCGTCCTGTTGCAAAAGTATGTGAAAAACTACAAAGTTTGCTAGGACAAAAAGACCGTTAATCGCGATAAAAAAATTAACGCCGTTAAAATGGGTTTGCGTTAACGCCGTTAATAACGCGTTTAACTGACAGCCCTAATATATATATATATATATATATATATATATACATATATATATATATATATATTATATAAAAAATCTCATCCACACCAAGGCTGCATTCACTGGATAAACATTACAGAAAAAAGTTATATTGTGAAATATATTATAAAATTTCAACATTTTCGTATTATTATTAGTTAAAAACAGTTGTTTTACTTTGATGAACAAAAGATTAAACAAACAGTATTAAACTAACAGAAATATTTTGCAATATAATAAATGTATTTACAATCACTTTTGATTTATTTAATACTTCCTTATTGACAAATGTTATTAAATTAAAATGAAATTAAAATGTAAATTAAAATGAAACTTACAGACCCCACACTTTTGAGTGGTAATGTTTCAAAATACCAATTAATATACAGCAATACAAATCAATATGCAAATTTTGAAAATGTAAAACCAAAACTGACCTGCTGGTGGAGCTGCTGGCACTGGAACTGGAAGGCTCATTGTCTTCTCCCACTGGCAAGACAAAGCCAGCAAGGTTCAGCAGGTCCCGTATCATCTGACCCTTGATGCTGACGTCCAGCGGTGTGTTCGAATGCAGACTACAGAAAGAAGTGGAAACATTATCATAACAACATTTAATACAGATGGCAGGATTCTGTGGAACAACAAAACATATTGGAACATTTCTAATTATGAAACTAACATATTTTACTGGAAAAATCCTCTGGTTCAGTGCATTTATGAGGCCAAATCCTAATCTTACAGGAACTGATAATGTTGGGGAGTAACTATAAGCAGTGCCAGTTCAGGGCTGGGACGGGTACCGCATTACCGCAATACCGCGGTCACGTGACCCCTACCGCAGGTCTAAGCTTGTCACCGTCATCAGCCGACAAAAAAGAAAAATGTTTCATGACACATCAGCATTCCATTTGTGTTGACTATTAGGCCTGTATGCAAGAGTACCTGTGTAATATATCTTGTAGTCTATAATTTGAATTCTATTTTGCTAAAGCATTAAAATACAGGCGCATATGTGATAGCCCCAAAGCAGTAGCCTACCTCAGTTTTTAATTGCACGTGCTTATTTAACGCGATTTATTGTGTCACGAGTGATAACGGAGCCAACATTGTGGCTGCAAGTGAAGAAACTTGGATGGGGATGGCTACCATGCTTCGGTCACAACCTCCATTTAGCCGTCACGCAACTCCATGAAGGCAGAAAAAAGCGCACCAGCCCGGTCCATGGGTTTGTGTTTCGAACGCACGTGACCACTTTCTCTCATAGCTGGCAAAAAAAAAAAACAGACGGCTTCAGAAAGGACAAACTCGAGCTGGACCTGCCTCAGCACTCCTTAGTAAGTTTTAACTCTCTTCCAACAGCGATTTAATAAAAACTTTGTTTAAGCCTTGAACCACTAAGACAAAGCGGACACAAGATGTAAATTAATATAAATATATAATATAAATAATCTGTAATAAAATATAAAAAATATATAAAGAATATTTATATTATATAGCCTAAGTAATATACGTAGCGATTTAATGTTAAATTAAATAGCTAGACTTCGTTAAATAGCCTTGAACCACTAAGACAAAAGCGAACACGAGATAGGCCTATACATTAATATAAATAGGCTATATAAATAGCTCTGTTATAAAATATAAAAAATATAAATTTTATTTATATTATATAGCCTAAGTAACAATCTGTAATGTGAGCAGCAACACTTTGTTAAATTAAATAGACTTCGTTAAATAGCCTTGAACCACAAGACAAAAGCGGAAAGGAGATATGTGAATTAATAGGCTAATAATAAATATATAAATAGCTATGTAATAAAATATAAATAACATTTATTTATATAGCCTAAGTAATATATACAATATGTGGTGTGATAAGCAACATTTTGTTAAATTAAATAGCTAGACTTCGTTAAATAGCCTTGACAAAAGCATGATATGTGAATTTATAATATAAATATATAAATAGCTATGTAATAAAATTTAAAAAATATAAATAATATTTATTGGCTATTTTATAGCCTAAGTATACAATCTGTAGTGTGAGCAGCGCAACTTTGTTAAATTAAATAGCTAGACTTCGTTAAATAGCCTTGAACCACTTAGACAAAAGCGGACACGCGATATGTGAATTAATAATATAAATAGCTATGTAATAAAATATTAATAATATTTATATTTTATAGCCTAAGTAGCTAATATACAATCTGTAGTGTGAGCAGCAACACTATGTTAAATTAAATAGCTAGACTTCGTTAAATAGCCTTGAACCACTTAGACAAAAGATTTTAATAAAAATATATTAATAGCTATGTAATAAAATATACAAAATATAAATAATATTTATTATATAGCTTAAGTAATATACAATCACGGTAGTACACGGACCTAGTGACTGCATCCTCTTTGAAACCGGTGCTGCAGCTAGTCACCGAGGATCTGTTGCTCCCAGCTGAGGAGAATCAATTGACGCGCAATCTCAAAGAAAAATGTCTGCCGTTTTGATGGAAAATACAGTGCACCCTCAACTCAACTATTGGCAAAGACCGCGTTTGTCGACCCTATAAGGATATTGACATTGCTGACGAGGTGAAGGATGAGCTTATGGAGGAGATGATGATTGATGTGCCCGAAGAGCAGCGTGATGACGGTGATGTAGAGGGAGCAAGTGCACCCAACCCTCCCAAAAAACCGAATCTGGCGGACTTACTTGGGAAAAGAAAAGAAAAAAAACATCTACTCGATCCCCAAGAGAATTCGTGTGGAAACAGAGATCAGAAGGTATTTGCAGGAGGAAGCCCTGGATTCCCACGCAGACCCTCTGGTGGTGGGACAATCATGTCCGATTCCCTCTGCTTTCAAAAGTTGCCCGAAAATATATGACCTTTTGCGCTACAAGCATTCCCTCAGAACGTGTGTTCAGTGCAGCAGGTAACGTCGTTACGTCTTTCAGGCCTCCCTCAAACCCGACAAAGTGAACATGCTGTTTTTTCTAGCCAAAAATATAAAGGCTGGGATGTAAACCATAGCCTAGACATCACTCCATTTTTTGTTCTAAATGTTCCTGTGTTCTGTGTGTAAATGTTCCAAATGTGAAATAATAAACGAACGAACATGTTCGTTATTAAGTTCATCTCTTGTGTGTGCGCTTGTTTGCACGCGCCACATATTCGGCGGCGACGGCTGGGGGTGTGGGGTGGGGGTGGGGGGGTGGGGGGTTGGGTATCAGCGGTTTACCGCAATACCGCGGAATTTCTTGCTTTTCAACACGGTAAGAAAAAATCCATACCGCCCCAGCCCTAGTGCCAGTGACACTACTTGAAATTTAAACTCATGGTCCATAAGTTACCCTTCTTTGTGTGACAAATAAACACTAATTCACACACTCTGATTATTCCAATAATTTATATACCCAAGTAATATAATTTCGCTTCTAACATCAGTGTAACTTATGAATAGTAACTTAAAGTAAACTTGCAACTAAAACGTAAAGTTGCCTGACAACTGTAAATTCTGAACAGCTTCAGCGGTAGGATTTCCAGTGTGATGTACCTGGGTGAGATGTTCACCTCCAGCACCCATGGCTTAAGATTCTCATCCAACATGATGTCAAAGCCAAACAGCTCATGACAGCTATAGGCAGAACGTACATGCATCTTCACCAGTGAGTTCACATAGGGGTCAGACCTGCCATGGGAAAGAGAAAATAATACACTTAAACATAATGTGGACATATACAAGATGGTCTGCAAATACGGAACTAGACTAGAAATGCAGGACACTTACGCAATGATGGTTTTGATGACCATATCTTTGATCTTCTCCCAGATGAGAGTGGTGTTGATACCCTGGCTGCCCAAGTATTGCCACAGTGCCTTCAAAGCCCTGTATTAAATAAAATCTCAATCATTAGACTATTACAAATCTGAGTCAAGCTTTAATATTTGACTTATAATGGTTATCGTGAGGCCATGAGCTGGCTGCTGATTAATTCCTAAACCACCTGGGTATTCTTTATTCTTACCATTTATGGCCCTGACAGGCCTTGTCATCACTGTTACTCTGATACTCAGAGTTCTTCTTATTTACACTGTAGTTTGTAAGGTGCATAAACTTGTTGTTGAGGGTCTTCATAGAAGGAGAGTATCTGTGTTGAAAAAAAAAATTCAGAAAACATCAGTTTAAATGAGCAAACTCACCACATTTGCACATTTTTAAAGGCTTTGTTGAATGACATACTCACTTGCAACTTGCAAAACGTACTAGTCCATCGTTAAAGATGTAAACACCGGAGTGGGTCGTAAGAAGTCACATACACGTAGATGCGTAGATCAAACTTATTCCCACTGATGAGGTAGGGCTTGTGAAGATACCTGCATAAAATACAGACATCGTTGAAAAAACAACAACAAAAGAACCCAGAAACCTCTTTCAACTAAGAATCAAATATGTTCCAGGGTTGTCCAACTAACTTCTGTCACGAGGAGTGGTCTCTTCCGTGGCATTTGGCTCCACTTGTGAATGACTTGAATGCCAATTCCACGTGCAGATGCAGGCTAAACGCGAGAAGAGCGACAGCACGTCATTGTCAATGACAAGAATCTCAGAGAGTAATTTCACAACAACTCTAATAATGTAATGGTACCGGTTTGACAATCCATTTCTGCTTGCTGCATCCATCCTCCCAGGCCTTCCTCAGCAGCTTGATATCCTGTGGGAGAATGAAGGAGCGTGGGAAGAAGCCAAACTCTCTTTTGCCAAAGCGTGCCTGCATCTTGGACAGGTTCCTCCAAAGTTGGTCCTTCCGGCCGATCTGAAAGGAGCCTGGAAAGTGGTTCAGCTGCCAAACAGAAATGCATACTTGTTAACACTGAACTGACAGGAATTATTATGCAATTATCAAAGGTATCAAAATAATACCAGCAACTTAACAGATCATTTCCAGGTCATTTAATATGAGAAACAACCTTGATGGATTTATTAGACAATGGTAATATACACATGCTAATCTTACCTTCTGAAACTCTCTAATAGCCTCTGAACCCTGGTGACTTCATATGGTGACCCCAGCAGCCCAGCCAATCATGACTCTCTAGAATAAAGAACAGCACATGACATAACAGGCTGCAGACTATACGCTGGAATACATAACTTTTGCAGTCTGGAAGAGTAAGCACGTAGTCGCTGAAAATCAGAGCCAGTCTGCAGAGATTTTCAGCAGTCAAGAGTTGGTGGATTTCAAAGAAAAATGCACACCGTATGATGGGCACAGACCATGAATCCATCCAGTCAGAGGATGTTAATCATGTTTGACATTTAGTGATTTCAGAACACATTGATTTAATTGGTCATACATGACCCTGCAATTCTTCTCTTCTCTAGGTTGCTTTATAATCTAGTTGTCAAATCAACATGGCATTGTATATTAGAATGGATGAAATTGGTATTTTGGCCAAAATAAAAAACAGCCGAAAAATATGTTGCAGTGAAGCTGCACTCAATATTCCTCTATGTTATGCACATGCTCAGTTGCTCATGGCCCATGCGAACGTTTCACTCATGTTCTGCTCAAATAATGTGCTGACATGAAATTTCTATGTAGTAGTACTCTGGTTTGATAAAAGTTTCTCCTAAATACACACATGTAAACGTAATTTCCTAGTAACGAGGTGGATTTCAATGAGTTTGTTGTGTTTAGAAGGACTTGAAAGTCTGGTAGTGTGTGATACCGAGTCATTTAGTGTATGACGCCCAGTTTTTCCTCTGTAACCATTTACAAGTGTATGATGCCTAGCATTTTAAAATCTGATCGTATATATAAAAAAATTGTGTTGTGTATTCCAGTCTTAATGCAAGCAGAAAACTACTCGGCAAACAGTTTTAATTTTGAACATTGCTAAAAACAACATCACAAAACAGAAGCGATTGACTCACTCTTGGTAGCTTTGAAGTGCGATCTGGAGATGGTGTTTTTCACCACATTGGGAGTGACTGTAGTTATCTTCCATTTGAGTAGCTTCCTCTGTTCATCAGGCAACAGCTCCACTGTGAATTGTGGAGAAAATGTTATAACTTAGTGTTTCAAACACAAAAGCTGTTTTTTAAAGAGAAAAATGTGTATTTACAAATCTGTAATTATACTGGCAAATATGTATCTGAAAAAGGTAATAACGAACCCTAGTGTCATTTATATAAAAGATGCTTTAAAGGGATAGTTCACCCCAAAAGGAAAAATAGCCCAGGATTTACTCACCCTGAAGCCATCCTATTATTTCTTCCATCCTATTTAAAAACTCACTAAGAGAGATAAAAAAGAATGTGTGGACTGAAAATAAAATGTAAAGCAGACAAGCAATGTTAAATGAAAAGAAAATATGCAAATAAGCCTTTAAATAAATGCTCTTCATATATAGGCTACCCTCATATAGTATATGTGTGTGTGTGTGTGTTTTCATTTGGGCTATAACACCTGTCTTTAAAATGTAAGGGATACTGGAGCTTGGTTGGGGTGGTGGGACTGCTTGCGGTGGGCGCCGGAAAATTTCTCTAATTTTCAAATCCAAAAATTGACGGGTATGCTACGGAGGTTAATTAAGTCTTTAAGTGGAGCGATGAATTTGTGTAAGAAAAACATCCATATTTGAAACGTTACCGACTAAACCAACAAGCTTCCAGCAGATGGCCGCAAAATCGATTTCACGCCAAGAAGTAACAGTTGAACTTGACGCACAGCGCAATGACGAATGCGGTTGACCATTCCTGTTTGTTTGAACCGCGAGAGGCGTCAAAGCTTACGCTACCCCAACATTGTCAAGTTTTACTCTTTTGGTGCAGGTCGACTTGCCTAGGACGTCTGCTGGAAGCTAGTTATTTTAGTTGATAAAAGTTTTAAATATTAGACATTTTCTCAGCACAAATTCATCACTTCACTTAAGAAGGACTTTATTAACCTCCGGAGACGCATGGAGCACTTTAATCATGAATGGATGCACTTTGATGAACTTCCAAAGACACACCCAGTCACTCCCACTATAAAGCTTGGAAGAGCCAGGAAGAATGTCATATACACCTAGGATGACTCCAGGGTGAGTAAATCATGGGCTAATTTTAATTTTTGGGTGAACCATCCCTTTAAAGTCAGAGCTTTTTGTGTGTGCTAACCTCTTTCATTGGCAGTACTGAAGTACAGTGTGGGGGACATATGAGGGAAGAGACTGGAAACAAGTGCAGGTCTCTCCACCAGATTCCCCTCCACATCAGGACTAATAGGCTCCTCCACACTAAAAAAACAAAAATAAAACACATGATATGTATATATAGACTAGCAAGCCGAAAACAGAATCTACACACTTAGAATGTATTCAGATACTAGTGTAATAATAGCAATATTAGTGTAATCCCCTCAGCTCTGTTGAACATACAGAATTACTAGGGGAAAAAATTTCACAAAAAAAGCAACTCTGACTGACATACCCATTTTGTGTTCATATTACAATTGCGACAAGAATCTCAAACCAGTTTTGAATTCTTAGACCAAAATACGTATACAAAGAATCTTGAACTATATGCTTTAAGGACCTGTCAACAGTCAGCTTCCTCATATACAAATAAACCACTTTAGATAGAGACTCCAATAAACAAAACAACAACAAAACAAACCTTGCAAATGATATACAAATCGAACACTCAGACAAACATAAAATATAATAAGCCTTAATAAATCAATGGAAACGGGTATTGAAAGCAGCATAACTCACGTGACAGTCATGTAGAAGTGCTGAGGTTGATTCAAAATGGCCTTAAACTTAGACATGGGCATTTACTTTGAGTGGGAAAAGCAAAACCAGAAAACACCTACTACAAACAAACTCATCAGCTGGACGTCACTTCATGACAATGGCTCCACAGGCATGACACAATTCACTAGAGACTCATTTTCCTGTTATAGAGGGATAGTTCTACTCCTATCATAAGAACAATTGTGGGACCTTTCTACAGGCCTCTGGGTTTAAAGCTTTTCTCTGACAGCAACCATTATAACAAACAAAAAAAAATTGTAAGTTCCTCCTCTGTGTGCTGGTCATCACACACGGTGATGTCAGGTGACATAGAAGAGAAACATGTAAAGTCATAAAGAAAAAGTATGTAGAGATGTAATCTAGCTTACATAGTCAGCCTTGCTTTGCATTCAAAATCTCTGTAAAAAGTAAGCCTTTGGCAGAACACCAGCAACGAGCACAAAGCCAGGATTAGCTACCAGAAAGAGATCTTTGAATCAGCAAAAAGATAAAAAGGGGTATTTGCAAAATACTGTAGCTGAAGTAAAATTCGGATGAAAAAAACTCTGGACCTCAGTGTGTACAGGGAATATTTTGTGGAAAATGTATCACTTATCTATGCGTTTTGTGGCAAAATTCAGCAGCTTGGATTTTATATAGACTAACATGTTGAAAGAGTCTTTATTCACGATAAATGAATATGCATGACAGTCCTAATCATAAAATATAATCATATCAGGGTTTGCGACTTAAAACCTTGCTAAAGTATTACCGTCAAGAGGCCTGACTTCACTTTACAGGTGGTGAATTTCCACCACAATTTCTAGAGAGTTAAGAAACATGATGTAAAACAATGCGATTCAACCTTATGCTGAATGTTTTAAAGATAAAAGCATAATTACTTGGACGAGGCTGCCATGGACGTTGTTGAGGAGACATCACAATCATCTGAGGGGCAAAAAGTAACATTGTTTTTTATGAAAACAGTCAGACAATGACAAAATATAACATTATTCAAAAACATGCTGAGGTTAAATCCACAGAAAGAAGCAGTTCTGTTACCATCATCACTGAAGTCATTCTCCAGCTGATCTGGAAGCTCCTCCTCATCAACATCTAGTAGCATTGCCTGTCTGAAAAGTTAATTACAATACAGATAAAAACCCTGATCATTGACATGTGACTTTTATATGAGGTTCTCCTTTAAGTTAGATCCAAACTGCAAACGATTTTGTTCATTCAAGTTTCAATTATTCAGTCAAAGCAATTTATTGATCTACCATCCACAAGTTTAGGGTAAGATCTTTTTTTTAAAGAAATAAATACTTTCATTTAGCAAGGATGAATTAAATTGACCAAAAGTGACAGAAAGACATTCATAAGGTTACAAAAGTTTTGTTCTGTTCTTCTGCACTTTCTATTCTTTAAAGAATCCTGAAAAGGTGTATGGTTTCCACAACAATATTAAGCAACACAACTGCTTTTCACAAAATCTATATAATGATAAATTGTTTCTTGAGCAGCAAATCAGCATATTAGAATGATTTCTGAAGGATCATGACCTTCAGAAATCAATCATTTGGAAGATTTCTGAAGGAGTTATTATGCTGAAAAAATTCCCACCACAGAGAATACATTACATTTTAAAGTATTTTGAAACAGAAAAGTTATTTTAAACTAGTATTTTTCCACAATATTACTGTATTTTTTTATTAAATAATGCAGCCTTGGTGAACATGATTCAGACTTTTTCATAAACATTAAACAAATCTTACAGACCCAAACATTTTTAATAGTACTGTCTAATATATATATATATATATATATAAAAAATATCAATTATAAAATAATTTATATTTAATATAAATATAATTTATATTTAATATAAAATAGAATATATTTTATTTATATGAATTATATTATATTAATACATACATTTTTCATTATATATATATATATTTTTTTTTTATCAAGTAAAAGCACACACCTCTGTATCTCTGGATTATCGTCCTCCTCCTCTCATTAAGTGTCAAGGGGCTTGTGTCCATCTGAGAGGCCAGACAACTTTCCTCTTTTGTGAGATGAATGGCAGATATCTGGTTTGTGACGAGTGTAAACAGATGGCGAATGAGGAGAGGCCATATTGTGGGCAGTCACCTCTGGAATGGCACAATCATCTCCATGCATCTTACCATCACCAAGAACAGCACAGAGGGGCACTTCTCGTCCATTATATCAAAACTGAGGACACTGTTGGTATCCCATGGGTGCAAAACAAGACTCTTTATCTTCATTAATAAGGCAGACGGGCACAGAACTATCTGTCGGATGTTTCATGTTGCTCAGAATGTTGAGTGCCCTGTGTTTTGTAGTGCCATGTACACTGAGTTTTTGAACAGTGGTGAACTCTGCCTCAGAGCTGATTTTTGTCACTCTCTGAGAAGCTTCACTGGCACCATGTCCTACGCAGCAATCCAGCTCATTTGCTCTAGTGTCTTCCACTATGATCTTCTCAAACTGCCTCAAATCCTTGGCCGCCTTGCTGTGGTTCGAAAGCACATCCCTGCATACGTCTTTCAAAAGGCACGCTCGGTTGGGGAGGCTTCATTGCATCTGCTTTTGAGGCCTCGTGAATATGTCCCATTGCAGCAGGTTAGGATATTGGCAGGACTCGTGGAGGTCATTGGTCTCTTGTTTGGAGTAAGAGGGCATTTTGGCATTCGGCGGCCGCATAACTCCATTGCTGTTATCCCTGAGCTTGTTGCTGGTCCAAGGCAAAGACTGATTGGTAGGCACTGATCTTCTCAATTACAAACCTTTGAGAAGACGACTTCGGTGGGGAGGGACAGGCAGGACAAACAGACAGCTGAGGCGAAAAGGCCCTTTTACCCAACAGCCCTGACTTGAGCCTAAATGATTCAAGGTTCCAGTGGGGCTGACTGTGGCTATGGCATGCAGCAGGAGTAGCGTTCATATGCGGCAAGCTCTTCGATCTAACACCGTGTGTCCTTAAACCATTACTAGCACCATTCAAAGAACTCACGCTTGTGCTCTGAACGCGGCTGACTCTTATGGTAGGCACGTGTGGATAGGCACGTTGTGTGGGATCCCTGAGACACAGTACGGCTGATCATACAGCACTCTAACATTCGGTTCAGGCAGCGAATCATCCGCACAGCCCTGAAATCTCTTTCTTTCAGCGTCGACGAGCCTCGTGCATTGGGTGAATGGACTACAGCGGACTTGGCTTGGACAACGAGGGCAGGCCGTGATGCCCCATTCCTTGCGTCTTCAGCTCCACTGGAGGCCATTAGTTGCCATTGCACACCCCCCTGGCATGGATTCAGGCATACACATAAGTGAAGAAGCAAAGGGTAGAGGGGCTACAACTGTAAAACAGAGAGACACCAGTTAATGATAAAATGTTGAATGTGGAGCTTTAAAACCCTTTTTTTGCTTTTCAACAGGACCAAAACCACCATAGACATTTTATAATAATCAGATATGACCACATTGTCCCCCTCAATATTTGATATTCTCGATGATGCTCTTATGTACCGTTTTATTTGGTGTTAGGATATTTAGGCTGGTCTGCCTCAGCAGTCGAATGTCAAAATGATTAAGAAGGCCTACTAAATCAAAGACAGCAGGGCCTTACTGTTCACAGAAGACAAATATGAATTACAGACAATGTTAAACAACCAAAAATAACATGCAGCAAACTACTTGTTAGAAGCAAACTACTTCAACTTTTTGTCAAATTTCAGTTTTGGAAATATATTTAATTTACGAGATTAATGAGACATTTTTTTCAGCACAGGCATAATTAACCCTTGTATGGTGTTCGGGTCTGTTGGACCCGTTTTCATTTTTTATCAAAAGAAAAATTATACAATTAATTATTTTTTCAAACTCAGACTCATTGGCCTTGGCTCATTTTATGTGAAGAACATATATCAGAACACATTTTCAATGAAAACATACTGTAGGGAGTATATATATATATATATATATCCCTAGAGGTAATATATTATATATATATATATATATATATATATATATATATATATATATGCAAATATTTCAAATGACAACAAATTCCAGATTTTTTATGATTTTTTCCAAATGAATTGTAACATGAAAAGAAAGACATCTTTTAATTTTTAGTGGCCATATAGAAAATCCTGAAATGGAGAATCTACAAATATCCAGGAATTCAAAATTTCCAGACCTAGAAAACTCTGGATCTGGATTTGCTCTACTGTAAAAAAAAAAAAAAGTAATAGCATATGATGCTTTTTTGTGTAGAGTAAAACATGCTTGCAGGCCAGTGTGTTATCACTCTCTGCATTTAGGTTTTTATATTAAATAGATAATCATTTAAAAGGTTGTTATCTGACATGCAGATGTCAGTCTGGCTAGAAATCATCGTGAAACTATTTATAAGAGACAAGGCCTTAACCACCATGTCTTAAATAGTGGGGTAGTTGATATGGATGGTATGGAAGAAATTCAATAATTCAAGGATTTAAAGTAAGTAAAAAAAGATTTATAAATTAACGTTACACATGTACAGTCCATGTAACGTTAACTTTACCAAAGTACCACACCATGTACCTTACATACTTGGTTTAGTCTGATATTTAACTATAAGGGCACTTGGGATGATGGGCACCTAGTATAAAGCCCAAAATGCGTCTGTAACTCAAGTTGTAACGTTAGGCATGTCACAAGATTTTGAGACATCCACAGTCAACACAGTGTTAGAAAGCTTGATATTGAATCCTATGAGACTCTGCTTAGACCAACACGTCCCCTCGCTTCAGACATTACAGCCAGCTTGTTATAATGAATAATCAATAATATTTCAGGCTTTCAGTGTGTTCTTAGCAGCTACACTAAGTCTACAGACATGAACTGTGCTGCACTTTTGTGAAATGAGTCCAAGCAGACATACGGCCTGTGTCATCAAATCCTAATAACGTTAACCTGCCAAGCTAGAAAACGATTTTAGGCATGATAGCCGTAATAACTGATGTCTACGTTACATAGACAGCGTAAGTTACTAGATTTTCGGACACAGCCAAAGCGAGGGTAACGGTTAGCCTGTTAGCTCAACACACAACAGTCGCCCCACACTGGGCTAACAATACTTTCTCGTGACATACATCACCAGCGTCCTCGTGCACGGGACGAACCGGTTTTGTTTAACACTAACGTTTATGCAACACACAGACTTATGTCTATTTCCGTAAGTGATAAAAGGCGTCTTACCGGCTCGGGCTGACAGGTAATTTATAGTTTCGCCTCAGAGTCTCCCGCGCGCTCAAGAAGCCCGCCTGCCGCCTCGTGCTGTTTCCCTCCTCGTGGTGCCTGCGATGCTGCCTGTCTGTCTGTCTGTCTGACAGCCACCCCCCACACACACACTCTCATATACAGGCTGTAATTCAAATGCAAAATGCAGTTCAAATATAACATTAAATGTAAATATAAATACCATATTAAAAAACGTAACGTAACGAAAATTGGAAATGTCTTGGCAACCAACTTAAATCTTTATTTGGGCTACGAAAATTACTACTACAACGTAAATTAAATTAGTTTTATACTGTAGAAATATATTTTTTTTTTTTTGGGGGGGCAAATAAAAAAGAAAAAAAAGTTACTAAAAAGTATGCAAAAAATAAAATGAAAAATATAAAAATGAATAATGTATAATTGTAGCCTATATAAATATTATGTAACTAATCCCAAAATAACTCTGGTCTGAACCATAATTTACACCTCTAGTCAAACTTAGATGAGTTAAATAACTTAAAGCCCAACCATTCCTAATGTATAGCCTGTATAGCCTATTCACTAAGTGTAACAATAATCTGCATAATTCATAAACTGATGATAGATAGATGATAGATAGAGAGAGAGAGAGAAGAGAGAGAGAGAGAGAGAGAAGAGAGAGAGAGAGAGAGAGAGACAGAGAGAGCAGAGAGACAGACAGACAGACAGACAGACAGACAGACAGACAGACAGACAGACAGACAATAGACAGATAGACAGATAGACAGATAGACAGATAGACAGATAGACAGATAGACAGATAGACAGATAGATAGATAGATAGATAGATAGATAGATAGATAGATAGATAGATAGAGAGATAGAGTAGATAGATAGATAGATAGATAGATAGATAGACAGATAGATAGACAGATAGATAGACAGATAGATATACAGACACAAATACATTTAAATACAGATAGATAGAACAATTTTACCCCAGATATGAAAAAAGCTCCAATGGACGTTTTCTGTTGTAAAGCCTGAGTGTGACTAAACTCATTCAATGTCCTTTCCAGTTATTGAAAACTCTTTTACAGAATGAAGTAACCCAGTATCACCATCTCACATGCACTTAAAATTAAATATGCATAGTGACAAACAACCTGCAATTCAAACTCTCAGCAGGTCACCATGATGTTGCACACACATACACACACTTACTGAACAAAGCAAACACAGTTGCTATAGCTATAGAACACACATTCTGTTAAACGTACCCTGGTGGCTATACATTAAGTTGTGCAATGTGGGCCTACCTTTCAAGCTGAACCAAAGATAAGCTTGTACCCTTTCAGCAACCCTCATGAAATCACAATGCTGTGCTATCATGTCAGATTCTTCGGTGAGAGAGAGCTTGATCAGATCTTTTCTTCAGTGAGCCTGAGCCCTAGACTGACATGACATGACACTGGATAGGGTTACATTACCATGGAAAGAGTCAAGACAATTCACACCTAGGCCATGGTTGAAGTACAGTACTCCAGGGGAACATATCTAAGAATATAAAGGAATGTCTGGATTATTATAATTTAGGTTGTGTTCTGTTGTGTAAGTGTATACTTAAAAGGGCCATGAACTGAGAAATAAAATTTTCCTTGAGCCTTTGACATAAAGGTCATCATAAGAATATCCCGTAAGTTTCAGAACTGAAAACTTCCTTGTTAGTCCAAACTCAGAAAATGACTCAGTCCTGGAATGTGCCATGACGTCATAGATAGGTGAAAGACCGCCTCTGCAAAAGAAAATCAACAGCTACTTCATACAATGCAACTTTGGCCCTGCCTGCGTAGTGTAGATGATAAGTACACATAACATTACCTTCCAAAGGATATAGGCTAATGCTTGGAATGTGGTTATTTGATTATTTTCAAAAATGTGAATGTCTCAGTTGAGAATTGTTTGTTTTTTTGGTACATTTCACTATGGATTTTCTTTTTTAGTAAATCAGTCGCAATTTCGGTGCAGGCTAAACAAACAGACTTTTACTATATGGATTTGACAGTAATGCCACAACATGTAAATTCATTCTAATGCCTGATCTGTCACCAATGATTTCTGATAATGATTCATGTGCAGTCAGATGTTTGTCTATGTGTCAGTAAATCAAACCAGGGACTAAACGGTCAACTTCACATTGTTTCTCTAAGTAGGATAAAAATAAATCTTGTATTTAAACTGTGATCAAATTATATTTAGAAACTTTATAATTTCTAATTATATTAGAAAGCGATAAATAAACGCTCCATTTGCAATCGTTCGAGCTGTCAATAAAACAGTGCAAGTTTGTCAGTGACTTAGTTCTTGGACTTTCGACAAACTTCTGTAATAATCAAGTCTTATTTGCATCGTGTTTGCACTTTTAGTTATGATGAAATCATTCGATAGTGTGCAGAAATCGAGTTGCAAATTCGAAAAATCTAAATATAATGCTAGAAGTTTAATATTCAATACTTTTCATGGTTAGTTAACCTTGAGAGTTGTAGGCTAGTAATAGTTATTAAATCGTAATGAAAGTTTCAGAGAGAATAAACATGATGCATTGGTATTACATATGCAAAGCTGTCAGCCAATCACAGCAGTGGGTGACTGGGCGTTCCATTGAAGTCTCACAGCAGACACGCCCCTTCAAACAGCGCTCAAATCAGAGGACAGCAAAACTGCCTTGTATTTCTAAATTATGCAAAAATCATATTAACATTATAAGTGCACCACAGGAAACATTATAAAAACATAAAACAATGCAGTTCATGACTCTAATAAGACTTTCCTAATTAATTAGGATGGGAAAATAGAAGAGATGTGACCACACATAGGCTCCAAATAAAAGCAGATTGTGTTTCCAATTAAGTGTAATTAATAGCACAGTGCTCTGTAATCATTGAACTTCACATGGAAGACGTGTTTAATAATACTGAACTGTTATCTCTTTATTTTTAATCTGCTTTAATCTTCTTTCCGAAAAGTGTTTTTTTTTATTTTTTTTTGTCAACTTGTAGGTGTGAAGTTGAAGGACTGTGTGGACTATGGAGGCGCACTAATTGAAAATAAATGAGAAAACAGCGCTACTCTCTGGTCAAATGTAGTAGCAATGTAGTTTCTATAAATCTTTTTATTCAAATTTTTATATTTTGCTAAATTAGGCTATCACCTTCATCTATAAGGGTAGTCAGCTACTATCACAATTATATTCATAAAAAAATCTAACAGCCAATAAATATGTCAACAAAGGACAAACAGCAGTAGGCTATAATATCCTGGAAATAAAAGCATTTTGTCCCTTTCTCCCCTTATGCGGCAACACTGTTACCATCATATACCCCATAAGTGTTCCTAAAAAAGTTTAGGGTTAGTCTTATTGTCATCATCTTTTTAGTACGTTTTTTAAAAACTACTTTACTTTATATTAGGATATACAGACATTTAAATAATTTGCAACTGATAGCCTACAACTGAAAAGTGGATATTTTTGAAATTGCTAATTTAATATAACATTTTCTAAGAAGCATATACCTTAATTTGATATCGCACTATCTTGCGATATCAAATTAACTTAAAACTTGTATGATAATATTTAAAATGTCTTCTTGTGCTTGATAAGCTAAGGGAATTACCTGACAGTCATCTCCATCCTCCCTCTCTCTCTCTCTCTTCTCTCTCTCTCTCCCTCCCTCCTCCGTTTAACAGCATGTCAGAGCCTGTGGGATGGAGTTCCAGCACATTACTTTCCATCTGGATGCTGCTCTGAGCACCTTTAATAAAGACAGCTGCATCTCTCCAAACTTCACAAGACTCCGGAGTGTCCAACAAACACCTCCAAAGCTCTTTTACAAGTAACGTTGCCTAAAACACACAAACGAGGACATCGAGAGAGATCTTTACACAGCCAAAGCATGAAGCTCCAGTACATTCCTCTTCTTATCTGCGCTTTACTCATTGGCGAGTGCTGTGGGTCTCGTCTGGACCGCTGGGTCAGAACTGGGCTTCAGTACCTGAAGCTCAACCTGTGCCGGAGGGTCTCCTTACCGGAGAGCGAGTGCAAGAAGATGTCCCACCTGCACCTGAGCGGGGTGGTCGTGTACGTGTCCGAGTCCGGCTCAGGGAAAGTGCTCGCGATACTGCCGGATTCCTACTCGAGCGGTTCGCTGCAGTCCAAGCACAGCGGGTTCTCGGCGGACGCGAGCGCGGATGATGTGAGCAGGACGAATGAAGAGTTGTACCCAGGCGCGAGCGCGCATGACGCCGTGCTGCTTCTGGACCCCAGTCCCGGAGAGAGTTTCGGACACCCGGTCGTTCTGTTCTATGTGGACTTCAACATAACCAAGAAGAAATGTGCTCATATGGACGGCATTTATCTGGGTGAGTGAACCGAATCAGATCTGTCAAACCTGCGATTTAAAATGATAAAAGCAGACAATTTGCTTCAGTGAATGAATTTACAAAAATGACCATGGTACAAGTTTTGCTTAATACTGAACCCGATAAATAAACCAATAATTATTCCCTATTTCCCCATGAGCACATAACTCTCAGCCAATGAAAGAAGATTCAAAACAGTAGCCTAAGACCCAAATTATTTTGACTCTGGTATTGTCAGCGAAAAAAATATTATCGAGCAATAAATGCATTTAAGTTTGTTTTTGTTTAAATGTAACAATACTTTGAAATCGAATTTAACAATTGAAGAAATGTGAATGAACTGGCCATCAATGTGACCACTGGCATGCTCACGTGTATTATGATGATTAATAAATTAATTATAGACCCAAACATGTTTTTACTAAACTCTGATACAAATATGGTATCATATTTTAAAGGGAATCTGGTCATGTGACTTTTTCCACCAGCCATGTACAAACATGGATAATGTCAACAATAAGTTTAGACCCTCCAGATCGAAAGTATGTTTTATGTTACCAGTGTGATTTAATGTGTTTGAGAGTTCCAAAATATTATTTCTGTTTTAGTGCACATTAGCTTCAATCAGGACACCTTACTAATTATAATGACATTATATATCATTATAATCAATTAGGCATACTACCATAATAATGTGTATTTACAGAAGCTAAAATGCCACAAAACAATTAGTCTTAAGTAGCATAAATTACACTGTAACAAACTATAATGCATGATATTTACTTACATTTTATCCATTGAAATATAACTCTTAAGGGATGGGCACTGAGGAACAGGAGAGAAATCCTGCAGAAGTGAACAACATTAAAGCATCACAGAAGCGTGCAGACACTCAAAGAGTCTAGATCACACTGTAAGCTGGGTAAAAGTCTACCTCAGTGATTTCAATAGTGACTTATAAAAAGCCAGTTTAGATGTTTTTGCAACACCTCAGGGCATAAACAAAGGTGACATGAAGCTATGTGAATTAATCAGAGAGGTTTGCACTCTTAGGAAGTCGGGCCACGGACCCCCTGCAGGGAAAGTGGAGGGCAGACGCACGACTGAGCCGAGAGTCATGCATTCACAATAAGAGTGGTCAATAATTCATTCCTGACTGAGAGTTTAGTTCTTAACACTGGGTTCAGAGCCCAGCTGTGCCCCCGGTTCACTATAGTGAGGGGCACAAGTCAACCCATCGCTAAACTTGAACATTTGTGCCATCACTGCTGAAAGAGGCTAGAAAAGTTGTGATAAAAGCTTATTCTAATACATCTTGTTTTGTATGCTCTTAAATAAAGGTTATTAATAGACATCAATGGCTCAATGAAGAACATTTAACATCCATTAAACCTTTCCATTACACTATAAAGTTCTTTATAGTGGGACAGGGTTCTTTAAATTAATCAAATGTTCTTAATTTCTTCATTTAAAAAAGGATATTTTAATAACTGTTCACTGAAAGGTCTTTTAATTTCAATATAATTTCATATGGGGTGCATCTGAAGCTGAAACATATATGTACTATGATATCCCATAATACTCTGTTTGGTTAAAAAAAAAGAAAAATTGCAAATCAGTGTTGGAAAAAAGTACATTTATTTACAAATGATATTTTCCAACGAATTATCATTCCTCCTACACTGTAAAAAAAAAAACTGTAAAAAACGGTAATTTTCTGGCAGCAGGGGTGCCAGAAAATGTTTGTTAAAAAACGGAAAAATACGGTCAGGAAAAAAACGGTAAAAAACAGTAAAAAATTGGTAATTTCTTATTCTATAATTATGGTTTATTACTGTTATTCTACACAAAAATATCTTTCATTATCTGATATAACGCTAATTTACTGACCTATTGAAGTATTAATATCTGTTTTGTACCATTATAACACTGACAACCACAGTGACGAGAGTCACATGATCATTCAAAGCGCATTACAAGCAGCTTCACAAGAAGGTTAATACTAATATATAGAAACTGCACAGTGTCATTCGCAGAAACATTAAACACCATCATGGTAGCACGTGAAATTTTTAAAATGCATTTAACATTAGTTTAACAACATTAAATGTAACATAAAACCCTAATATAGCCTACATAACTGATTCAAAAAAAAAAACTACGAAAACTATGAAGAAACATCAAATGTGAAGTGTCACGCAGGGAATTGTGGGAATGTCAATTTACGTTTTTTCACTGTAAATTATACAATGAGTTGTTCTTTTTCACTTTCAAAAACTGTAAATTTAATGGTATTTAGTACGGAAATACTATTATTTAACCTTAAAACTCACTTTAACACCCACATACTTAATGATCTTCAAGGAAAACATGTTAAATGACTGCTCATTTCTGCAGTTATACCTTCTTTTCTGTGTTTTGTAAATTAACAGAAAAAATCTGTAAAATATTACGGAATATGTTTACACACAACCCTGTAAAAATACAGAAAATTTCCTTTAAAAAACATAAAATAGATGTAAAACCAAAATACAAGCAATTACCTGTAAATTCAATAGTGGACCTTTAAATTACAGCAAATATCTGTAAAATAACAGGCATTCACTGTATAATGACAAAACGGTAAAATTCTGTAAAAAAAATACAGACCATTACCTGTAAATTTACATATATTTTTTACAGTGTAGCCTACTGTACAAAATTTTGGGCTCTTTAAATTTTTTTTATTGTTTTCGAACTCTTTTGCTTACCAGGTCTGCATTTGTTGAATCTAAAATACAACAAAACAGAAATGTTGTGAACACGATCCTTCAGAAATCATTCTAATATGTTGATTTGGTGCTCAAGACACATTTCTTATTATTATCAATGTTGTGCCGCTTAACCGTTTTGTGGAACGTCTCCAACGAATCTGCCTTAAGCTTTCGACACAGACGTGGCAATTATGTAAATATATTTAAATAAACTCTCATTTAAAGACGATTCATGAAGACCGAGCACACATGTTGTCCTCAAGCCTTCCTCAATTGAAATAGTTTCGAGAAATATATTTGGTAACCGAAGACAAAATGAAGCTCAGGAAGGGATATAATGAGCGGACACATTAGAAATGATAAACAAAAAATGCTCTGATCTCAAGGCTCGTGTGACTCAGTTCAAGTCTGGAATCGTTTTCAAGATTCGCTGTGTCCAAGCTTGACCATCTCATCTGAAGATGTGGTGATAATCAGAGACTGGAATGAAAAGCTGGGTTTAGCTCTGGCCACATTTAAAATCATCCTAAGTTTTTGTAATGGGCCTCCGGATGAAACTGACCACAGAGAGAGACTCATAAGAGCTACTGATGCTCTCTTACCCCACATTCCCAAATCACTGGCCTGCCAAGGAAACCTTTCATTATGAGAGGCAATTTTAGTTGTTAAGTGAAATGGATTTATAATGGCTTGTGATTACACCTCCTGCACCGCTGTCTAATTCAGGCTTCCTCAGCGTGAAACTGATAAAAAATTGCTTGGCGTCAATAGCCAAAGTGCGGCATGTGTTTGGAGATAGTTTGGAGTTAAGGCAGATTACTGAAGGAATGCAAGCTGCTCTGCCCAGACTGATGCTATGCCTGTTTAAAAGTCATTATTACTGCTTTTCTGAAAGGACAGTTTCTCTTTGTCACTTTCTCAGGGTAGAAATTAGCATTGCAGGCAGCTCTTTCTTATTAAAGCCAGGTGGACGATCACATGACAGCGGCGGAGCAATAAACCCTGGACAAATGACGCTGAATATTCCCATTTATCCAGGTCATGGGGGTTTTCACACAAACATCACAAAAATATTGATGCCGTCCGGCATGTTCTTGAATGATCACCAAGCAATAAAAGGGAAACATCCCTCATAATCAGGGATTGTTGCTTGGATAAATGTTTCTACTATCTAACTAAACTTTTTTAAGTTTTAGATGCTCCGAACCCCAAATATGATCATCCTTATGTGAGGGACCCCTGTCCTAAAATTTAAAAGGCATATATCTTTTAGCAAGGCAAGGCAAGTTTATTTATATAGCACATTTTGGTAACACTTTACAATAAGGTTCATTAGTTAACTAAATAACATTAACTAAGAATGAACAATACTTCTTCAGCATTTGTTAATCTTTGTTAATGTTAATTTCAACATTTACTAATACTTCATTAAAATCTTGTTAACATTAGTTAATGCACTGTGAACTAACACGAACAGCTGTATTTGTATTAACTAACGTTAACAAAGATTAACAAAAACAGTAACAAATGTATTGCTTAGTTCATGTTAGTTAATACATTAACTAATGTTTAATAAATTAACCTTATTGTAAAGTGTTACCCACATTTCATACACAATAGTAATTCAAAGTGCTTTACATAGAAGAAATTAAAATAATCAGAAGAACTACGATTTTGACATCCTACTTCTCCCTCTCTCTGTAATGTCTTATTTATAAAATATATATATATATATATATATATCTATATATATATATATATATATATATATATATATGTGTATATATGTATATATGTATATATGTATATATGTATATATATATATATATATGTATATATATATATATATATATATATATATATATATATATGTATATATATATATATGTATATATATATATATATATATATATATATATATATATATATATATATATATATTTTCTTATATGTGGAGAGTTTTCATGGCATCTGTTTGTATATAGTTCAGTGATCCTTGATCTGTATCTGGTATGTTAACTTAAAATAAAAAATATTGATCACAAAAAAAAGAAATTAAAATAATGAAACGAAATCAGAATAATTAAAACAGTTTAGAATAAAAAATAATAAAAATAAAATACAGTAAATAATTAAAATAGTTTAGAATCAAAAATAAAATAAAATAAAATAAAAATAAAAGAAATAAAAAATAATAATAATTGTTTTATAAAACACCCATTTTTACACCAAAAAATCAATATTACAAATCTAAAACGATTTTTTAAAATCGAATTTTAGTCTTATTTATTTTTGACTTTTTTTAAAATAGTATTTCTCTAGGCTTTTCCACGGATATCCTTTGCGGCCCCTGGTGGTCTCCGAGAGCCCAGGTTGAAAACCCCAGCTGATTGAATTTGTACATTAAAGGGTTAGTTCACCAAAAATGAAAATTCTGTCAGTATTTACTCACCCTTATGTTGTTCCAAACCTCTATGTGTTTATTTGTTCTGCTGAGCACAAATGAAGATATTTGGAAGAATGTTTTAATCAAACAGATCTCATTCCCCATTGACTACCATAGTAGGAAAAAATACATACTATGGTAGTCAATGGGGAATGAAATCTGTTTGATTAAAACATTCTTCCAAATATCTTCCTTTGTGTATAGCAGAACAAATAAACACATAGAGATTGGAACAACATGAGGTGAGTAAATACTGACAGAATTTTCATTTTTGGGTGAACTAACCCTTCTTAAGTTTTTTACTCAATATATATACATTTATATATATACAGGGGAGGAATGCTTAACGATGGCTGTGAAAACACGCTGCCAGAACCAGCTGAAGCGGAGGAGGAGTCGTAGCGATCGCATGGCGAGCCGAGCGAGGCCCGCAGGAGCACGGTAGCCAGACCCAGCCGTGTGGAGCACAGCAGCGGACTCTGTGAGATTCACTTTCTCCCTCTGGTTGTGGGAGTGAAAGACAGCAACCGAACACAACGGCCTGCGCTGCGTAGGTGAGTCATTACAAATTGTGAAGTTAAACAGGTTTAATTATTTTTGGAAGGTCAATGACAGACTCTAAGAAGGAGCAAGCAATGGAAGCATTTGGTTGCACTTAATTTCAAGGTGATGTAGTTGCACACTCAAATAAGTACTTAGAAATATGAATTAACTCCATGTACTTACTAAAGACATACAGTTAGGGTTTGGTTTAAGGTTAATTACTTTGTAATTATTCATAATTTACTGTTATTACTTTAGTAAATACATGTAACCACGTCACCTTAAAATAAAGTGTTGCCAAAAATGTTTGTTGTTGTTGTTGCTGTCACAGAGACAAGTGTGATTTCCTAGAAGACCTATTTAAGAAACTATTTCAAGTACTTTTAAAGGCGTGTTCACGTTTTTGTTTAGTAATTCCTATTTATAATTCCAATTATTAGCCCCTAATAACTGACCATTGGTGAAATCTTAATGCAAAAATAATCAGAAAATAAAAGAAAAACATGTATAGCACAGTTGAATAACTTTCTAATGGCCAGCTGAATTAACTATATGCTTATTAATAAGGCATTTGCAAAACAACTCGCTATATTGTGTTTTTGTCTATTGATCGCGCAAATTACACTGCTTCATTTTGATGTTGAATAGTGTTGCCATAGAAATGCATTAAATTTTTGTTTAATAATTCCTATAACTGACTATTCTTAATGTCTAAATAATGCTATAATCTGAAAATAAACTTGACATCAAATATAGTTTAATGTACACTGTAAAAAATGATTATTATATGACCAATACGTTATGACAACATCTTTTACATTGCTTTTACTTATCAAAATAAGTTCAGCTTTTCAGCTTTTTCCACAAAGTTGATTAAATTAATTTTTAAAGTCAAGTAATATAAGTTGAAATGACTTAAACCACCAAGTTGATTGTACTTGAATTGATTGAACTTTTTTTTTCTTTTTACAGTGTATTGCTTGCTTAGGTATTACTTGTTATATTATGGTTTCATCAATTGATCGCTCAAATTACAGATTCATTTTGGCGTTAAAGAATTAACTCCATTTCAACCGCAAAAAAAATTGTTGAATGGTAAATGTGGCCACAACTTAAATGACAGTATAACATTTAGGGCTCTATCTTGCACCCGGCGCAAATGACTTTATACACTGGCGCATTTATCATTCCTATTTTGCACTCGCGCAAAGCGGGCTTTTTTCCTCCACTGACGCACGTCGGTAAACTAGGACATGAACTTGCGCTCCCTGGGCGGGTTGGCGAAAAGGAGGCAGTGTTTCGGCGCAAACAATCCCTAGTGCTATTTTGCAGTTCCAGAAAACAATTGCGCCAATGACCAGAAAAACCTGGTCTAAAGTCAGTTGCGTTGCGCGTATATTCAGATGCTATTTTAAGCGTGCATGCTTGGCCATAATACAGAGTGTGAACACTGTGCTATTTTAAGCGCGCATACACTGTAGATGATTCTCTCAGCTACACAGATGCATTTTACTTTTTGCAAATGATACATTATTATAAGGAAAAATATATAAACATGAGGGAAATCATTGTTGTGTCCATGACGATGGGAAAAATAGGCATAAAGCTTACACAATTACCCAAATTATTATATGCATGTATAACCGAAGCTAATTTGGGTGGGTTTGTCACATCCCCAATGTCCCTTCTCTTTATTTTACAGCCCTGACGAGAAAATCGATCTCCCTGAACCGATTGTAAAACCGTCTGGTAAATGCGCCGTTAAAATAGAATTGCGCCATGAAACAAGCGCAGCTCGTTCATCACGCTCTTAAAGGGAATGTGATATGACGCTCTTATTGGTTTATTTCCGTTACGCCCAAACCACACCTATGAATACTGAGGCCCTGTCCCAAATGGCACACTCCGGACTTGTGGACTTTCTCAGAGTCCACACTTTAGTTACGTCATGAGTGCAGACTAGAGCCCGACCGATAAAGGATTTTGAAGGCCGATACCGATACAAATATTTTTTGGTTTTAAAATCCGATATGCCGATATATCGGCCGAATATTCTTTTTTATTTTATTTTTTCGAAACGTGCAACAAAACATTAACAGATTACCCTAACGTTAGTTATTTGTAGTTATTAGTATTTATGAGTTTTAACTAAAATAATATGATAATGCATTTCAAAAAGAAACTTGTTTCTTTTGTCACAACAGAACAGACTGATGATAGTGGCATTAGCTAGCTTTGTGATTAGCTAGTCTATGATGAGTAATAATTTAGCAATGGATGGTGTTATACTGCAAAGTGTAAAACAAACATTTTCAATATAACAGGCCAAGAAGAGATGAATAGTCTCATTAATATAACGGTCACGCGCTATTAAAGAAATACTTCAGTCACATTGTCAAAAGTTAAAAGGACACTCAGTCAACTACACTGTAACAACGTAACGTAATTATTACTAACTAATTCCGAGACTGATGGGGATGTTCTTTTAATTGTTATTCAAGCAATGTATGTCTCGTGACCAACTTAACGAGTGTTGCCAACAGAGACGGTGTAGAGTGCCCTCTGGTAGACAAACTATACAACTCCAACACTCATGAAATGGTTCAAGCGTGTTTCGTCCATTTGAATTTTTTATATTTTGAAATATTCATTTATCGGCCATTATAACTGCCGAATACACAATAATTGGAAAATGCCTAATATCGGCCGATAATATCGGCATGCCGATATATCGGTCTGGCTCTAGTGCAGACCTATAGTGCCCTTCAGCGAGTCTTCGAGGGCGCATTGAGAGGTATTTTTGGGACAGACTCGAATTGTCACGCCGGAAACAGGAAGACGGTCTGGTTGTTGCATAGACAGTATAAGAAGTACAAAAACAGGATTTATTTTATTTTCTCAAATCTTATGTCCATGTGAACTACGCAGCCTGTTTTTAAAGTTCTATAATTGTATATGCCACCTGGGCATTACAATAGATCTCATGGTTATGTAAATTATAAAAAAGTTGTACATAATAATACATAATGTTATGTTCAATTTTAACACAAAATGAAAATGAGTTTAAGAAAAATGTATAGGTTTCAATATTCATAATACGTTATTTATGTAATGAATCATATAATGTGATCGTATTATTTAACGCTGCTTTATTATGTTTGACATATCAACCACTCAACTGGTAAAATGTACGCCTCTGTCATGATACTCCTCCCATCTGTTGTCTGATTGGCTTTTCGCAAGGATTCCTGGGTAGTTAAAGTGCGTGGAGCCTGCATCTATGCGGGCTTCGACGGAAGACCGCTTCAAGGGTACAAAGGGGGCGCTGCTGAGCACACTTCAGAGTGTTAAAATGCCAAATGGGACAGCCTACGGACTCGTAGACTCGGCGAGCACGCGCAATTTAAGTCCACGAGACCGCAAGTCCGCGTGAAGTGCGCGATTTGTTAACCATGTCATGTTTGGGTTTGAAAATGACAAAAGTGAAGTCACCCTGAAATTCTTCTCCTACTTTTTTTGATCCTGCTCACTTGAAACCTAAAGCTAAGTGATGTGGTTGTTGCTGTAGATCACCCAGACTTTGCCAGATGCCCACAGCCTTTACCACTGACCAGCCCCAGCGTGCCCATCTCCAGCTGCGAGCTCAATAAAAACACCCGACGGTGCCATCAGCAACGCCTGGCCACACACCTGTCCTGCCGCCTCTACCAGACCTGTGATCATGCGGTTCTCTTGTCAGGTGCGAAAACACAGACTCAAAGAACTCGTTTGTATGATCTGACCCTAGATCCGCTTATTGATGTTTGAAATGCTGCATGGACGAATACTTGGACTTATCAGCTGTCTCAGGAATGCAGGCCTTTTCACGTGACCTTTGACCCGTGCACGTGCAGGTGGCTGGCAGGAGCAGATAACATGCCAGCGGCATGCGCAGAACCTGCAGCTCTTTTACCAGATGCTGAGGAACAACGGCTTCCATAAGGACCACATACAAGACGTTCTTTGCTGGGAACGGACAGGTAGCAGGTCAGAGGACATTTCAAGACATTTCAGTTTTTACTGAGGTATGCGTTACATTCAGTTTCAGTAATTGCCTTTATTTCCACAGCTAAAGAGACAGAGGGGATGTATCCAGCCACAGAGAAAGAGGTGATCAGGAATCACATTTCCTACATCTGCCGAAAGCAGCACTGCGTGGATTCCCTGGTTCTGTACTTGAACAGTCCCACACGCAACGACGGCACCATGATGCTTTGGGACCGCAATAATAACGGCATTGTGAGTGTGTACATCTGTACCGTCATGTACTGTAGTATAACTAGTGCAGCATGGGACTGGATACACTTAAGTTAATGTTCAAACTTCTAGTGTCACAAAAAACATGAACAATCACTACAGATCACTAGCCTGGCATGCCAGATCTACATCAAGATGTTAGGTCTGGGAACTCATCATTGACAGGGCTCAATCGGAAGGGCAGGATAAACGGTTGTCTTTCAAATTCTTTCCGCACGCAATTAGATAGCACTACAGCCAATTAGAGCAACGAAGAAGGTGACGTAGTCAGCGGAGCAAGTTGATATAGTAATCTTTTACCGTATCCAGTCCATAGCTGTCAACACTGAACATTGAAAATAAGGGAGATTTCCAGGAATCCATCCCCAAAATAAGGGATTTTTTGTTTTGTTTTTTACACGACCCACAAACTTAAATAAAACACTAATCATTAAAAGTCTAAAGAGTTTATAACTAGCCTACATATGTGTGAAGAGAAAGAGACAGTATTGTGTGTTTGTGTGTATGAGAGAAATAGAGAATGTTTAAATACTAACATCAGCTTATGAGGGAAACGGGAGCGGAGTAGTGGTGCTTTGGAGTGCTGGAGATGATTCGGGAGAGGTCCGGGCACCTTTACCGATCAGAGCGCGCGCTGACACGGAGTAAAGCCTTTATACTCGACGCGACAGTACGAGCGCGGCAAAAATGACAAGTTGATCGTTTCGCCACAGCTTTTTTGTAAGAGCGCGCACGGCGCCGGCCGCATGCGAGGATGAACTTCAAACTGACTTCAAACTGAGTATGTCCGAAACTTGCTCTGAACGTCGCAACTCTGTCGTCATTATGTTAAGCCCGCTGGCCAACTCTATACACGATGTGATTGGCCCGGCCAGAGTTGGGTTTTTCCAGCTAAAACGTCTATGGAGAGTTGCTAGACCACACTTTGCTGCAAAATAATTTTTGCTGCCGCAAGGGTGCGTCTAGATTTCTAGGCTAACAGATCACAACAATATCTGCACAAATTTTACAGTGGCCTTGGTTCCCAAAGTATTTTTCTCTTTAATTTTTTCAAAGATTTACATTTTTATTACAGATGACAATTAGAAAAATTGGTAACACTTTACAATAAGGTTCATTAGTTAACATTAGTTAATGCATTTACTAACATGAACTAACCATGAGCAATACATTTGTTACTGCATTTGTTCATCTTTGTTAATGTTAGTTCATGAAAATACAGCTGTTCATTGTTTGTTCATGTTAGTTCACGGTGCATTAACTAATGTTAACAAGATTTTAATCAAGTATTAGTAAATGTTGAAAATAACATTAACAAAGATTAACAAATGCTGTATATGTTCTATTCATTATTAGTTCATATTACCTAATGTAGTTAAATAATGTTAACTAACGAACCTTATTGTAAAGTGTTACCGAAAAATTATATAAAAACTAGAAAGAGTTGTATGAGGCAACTAACTACTCATCCCATGAAGCAAAGCAATGATATAATAATAATAAAAAAAAACTATCAAAACTATAGAATTATGTAAATACACAGATATATACACAATACAGTTCAGGTTTTTTTTTTAACAGAAATTTATATTTTTATTTGGCAAGGATGCATTAAATTGGTCAAAAGTGACAGTTTTATTTTTATTTTATATTGTTACAAAACATATATTTAAAATAAATGTTGTTCCTAAGAACTATTTCTTGAGCAGCAATTCAGCGTATTAGAATGATTTCTGAAAGATCATGTGACACTGAAGACTGGAGTAGCCTAATAATGCTGAAAATTCAGCTTTGCCATCACATGACTAAATTAAATTAAAATAAAAAAAGAAAAAATAAAACGGGATTGAATAGATAAAATTAGATTGTGTCATTTGATAATGGCTTGGAAGCGAGAACTTGTCTGCAGGAACAGCAGCTTCTCTGAACACAGGATATCTTGCTTTATGACTATGATTAGTGTAGTTATTCACTCAGAATAAAGCCATTTACCAACTGTTTAAAAAAATGAAATCACACTGATTTACGGCTTTCTACAAAAGCATACACTGTCAATTGATCTTGGACATCACAGTATGTTTGTTTTTAATGGTCTATTCGTTATCGTTCCCATAATTATTATTTTTTAACATTTATTTCTATTTCTAATGGAGGAGATTTCTATTTAATTTCTATTTTTTGGTTGATTTTTTCTTTTTTTCAGAACCTCACCGTTTAGCTCTAAATTAAAATAAAATTCCTAGCTCAGTGGATTTCTTGTAACAGGATTGTATTTTCACAGTCAGGCCTACAATGTTATTCTGAAGGTACTGAGGTCGATTTGTTTTAAATGTGGGGTTACTGGACACACAGAGAGGACAGATGAATAAGAAGAGTTTAGGAATCTCTTATCTTCCCGTAAATTAATCCAACATGTTTCCCCAAGCCCACCACTTCAAAGTGCCCACTAACCTAGTATTACGCTATGGAAGATGACTTCTGGTTGACTCTCATCCGTTCATTTGGTTTCATTTCTCGGAAGGGATGAATATCTAGACACTCTGCACTTTGGAGGTTCTTGTGTTACGAGTATTTTTAGTGCTGCTAATGAGAACGCCACCTGTGCAGCAAACATCCAAGAAGGGGACGCTTTATCAACCCTTATTCCCTTAATGCACATGACATCCCAGAGCAGACTCCTCACTTAACAAGAAAGATGAGAGAGATTAGATCGAATTTCATAGAGAAATATGGCACAATCTTAAATCCCCAATCTTATTACTAAACACAGACAGGTCCTTTTATCAACTCACAATAGATCAGCCATCCACCTCATGCCTCTTTCATCTATCATTAATACAATCATTCCAGAAACTGTGCGCACATTTAATTATATTGCTTTTTTAAAGTACTCTCATCTTGCTTCACCAAAATCCCACAATCCTTTGCAAAAAGGTGGTCAGTAATCCCGGCCATATGTTTAGAGTGGGGCAAACAGAAGGGAGCAGACTGCGCAGTAAAGCCCACCCTTCCATGACAAAAGGGACAGCCTCTCCAGGGACAAAGGCAACAACCTGATCCCCAGACAGGGATGTAGTGACAAAGGGGGCTTGAGAGACAAGGACCACACAGGATCAGGGCCACCAGACGCTCGGCTTCCCACAGGAAAGCTGCTCATTTCTTCTTTAAGTAGAAAGAGTTTGACAAACTGTTCATTTCATGTGAGGACAAATGAATTTCAGCTTGAAGTTCCTTACAGTCATTTTAGTGATAAAACTGAAAAACTTAAGAGAAATTAAGAGAAAACTAAAAGATAAGGGGAAAATATAAAATTGATGTTATATTATTCTCTTTTTTAAATCTTAAGAACAACCCTTACCCATTATAAAATCAATGTAATGTATAGACTTTAATGGATTGCTGCTTAATAAATTGCATTATAAGTGAAACCTAATAAAACTTATAATGTATGACAGGAAAGCTCTATATGATGCTTTTTTTTCTCCAGGCAGATCTGAAGGAGCGTTACTCCGTGGGGGAACTGTTGGCTGATCTAGCCGGTTGCAAGGCCAGCCGGGTGCTGCTCTTTGTGGAGCAGAGCTACAGTGGGGCCCTCAGCAAGAGACTGATGGGATCTCTCAAACACGTCAATGTCGTGCTGCTCAACGGGCTGCCCTGGGTGCAAACAGCTGAGTTCTGGTCCTCTCTGCACCAATCTGACTGCCTCATAGACCACCTCAGTAAGGTGAGACTTTAGAAGCCTTTACACAGCCATACCTTATGTTCTTTATTCTGCTAATGGCACTTTTCCACTGCATGGTACGAGTACGAATTTCAGTGCGATACAGCACGCTTGGCGCTTTTCCACTGCATGGTACGGTACAGCTTAGCACAGCTCACTTGTGGTGCTTTTCCACTGCATGGTACGGTTACGCTTCGGTTTGGTACGCCATGCTTTGACGCTTTTCCCCTGCATGGTACGTTACGGTTCAGGGGTGTAACAATACCCTTGTGTCACAATTCGATACATATCATGATACTGAACTCATGATACGATAATATTGCGATACTCCAAGACATCTGGTAAAAGGTTAACAAAAAATGTACTGTTGATTAAAAGGCTAACTATGATATTACATTGTAGGTTTAAATGAATAGGTTTGGACTTGGCGCTTGTAACCCAAGGACAATGGGGACACCAGAATAACAATATTCATGATTCTGAAGCTGAAATTACTGAGTTATTGTAGACGAATATGCTTGCACTCGGTCACTGACTAGATATATTTAAAGTAATGTCGGCTACTTTTTACTAGTAACATCATCTGGCATCTGACATTTGGCATCATCAGGACCCACAAATATTCCCACATTGCATTATTATACATTATAATCAACATTATATATAGTAGTTTAATGTGGTACTGACTCTAAAACTCTGAAAACTAGATTTTTTTCTCACACAGTAATTTTTATTTTGGGGGACTATCCACGATATTGTTACTATACACAATATGTATTGTTGCATTTTTGTATTGCGATATATTGTTACACCCCTAGTTATGGGGTTTTTATTCGGTTACGGCACGCTTTGGCGCTTTCCACTGCATGGTACGGTAAGGTTCGGCTTGGTATGGCTCACTTGTGGCGCTTTTCCACTGAATGGTATGGTACGGTCCGTTCGGTATGGCACGCTTTGGCACTTTTCCACTGCATGATACGATATGGTTTGTTTCGGTATGACAAGCTTTGGCCCTTTTTCACTGCATGGTACGGGGTCGGCTCGGTACGGCTCACTTGTGACGCTTTTCCACTGCATGGTACGGTACCATCGACATCGGTACAACTCGCTTCAGCTAGCTTTAAATGGTACCTGGTCTATTGAGGTTCCAAGCGTACCCGTACCGGTACTAAATGTGACGTGAAACACTGCAGATCACTGATTGGTCAGACAGAATCGTCAGTACCAGCGGCATTGTATTTGCAACCAATAGACAGACATGAGAAACCAAACCCGCTAAATAGCCTGGTTTAAATAGCCAGTAACAGCCACCGCTGTTATCTATCAGTCGATAATCCCACCCACTTTAAAGCGGTACTAACTGCAGTGGAAAAGCAACCGAGCTAAAGAGAACCGAGCCGTGCCGAGCCGAGTCGTACCACGCAGTGGAAAAGCGAAGCGAGCCAAACCGTGCCGCGCCGAGGCTAACCATACTAAGCTGTACCCGTACCAGCAGTGGAAAAGCGCCGTAAGTCTTATCACACAACATGACATCATGACTTTTGCGTCAACATACACGCCACTTTCAAGTCAAGTTACGTGCTATCTATATGCATTTTGAGCTATCTGCGTTATCCACGTGGATGCGTATGTCTACGCCATTAACGTCCAGAGTGATTCCGCGTGTATGTACACGCCGTTAAATGCCCGAGTGAAACGAATACGAAACGATTTTTTTTTCTAGGATGGTAGGGGAACACTCATAAATGCTATTAACCCCAGTGACGAGTAGGTTTAGGGACAGGGTTGGGGTAGGTCATGTATTTATATATACAGTAATAACGTAAGTCAACGGCGTTCATAAACACGCTAAAAAGCGATAATGCATGTTGATAGCACGCCAAAAATGGAAATACGAATTGGCGTATTACACACGCAATTTCTTGAGATCAGTCTGTATCACACTTGTTCTGTGGAACAGACCCAAAAGTAATTTCTAACTGAAATATGGTCACAAGACAAATGGTTTGGCGTTGATGTGTTATTCTTGTAGTCGATGCAACTTTTAGATTTCAGTTCTTCTGTGAAATAACAACTCATCTTATGACAAGAGAGGGCAGGAGACTTTAAATTGGTTCTCTCTTCACTTAATCCATCACTAGAGTTCTATGACGTCCCAACTGCGTGATGCTGCTCTGGGTCTGGTGAACGTGACTCTGGCCGAAGCTCCGTGTAACTCCACCCCACCCCTCACCGAGGCTGAGATGAGGAAGGAGTACATGGGCTGCCAGAACCTGCCTACAGCTCTGTGGTACCAAAAACGGCCCAAGACCGACAACAGCAACTGACCACTTCCAGGACGCTTCCTGACAACTCTACTGTTTCCAATACATAATTCGGACACTCCAGTGGAGTACTTCCATGGAAAACCAGCACCAACGAGTAGTCCTAGAAGTATGATTTTGTGTAATGTACAAACTTCAAATCCATGACCAGCCCTTTCCTCTCACAAACACACACACACACACACAAGATCTACCTGTGTGTTGGCACTTAATTCACCTCGATGATGCACATAAACCCTGACAAGCTGTTGAGGAATGGAGACTGCATAATGTGTGCTTAAGAAGAGACGGTAATGCAGGACTGAGAGAGAGAACGCGTCTGACATGTCCTCACTGTGAACCTCAGTTCCGCTGCTTGTCGCTCCCGTAGAAGGCGTCCCGTGGGGAGCGTCCCATGCAAACTTCTCCTCTCTCCGCCTGCCGCGGGGTTCAGCGCAGGGGCATCCGCGCTCCTTTACCAGAGTGCTCTTCCGTGGGTCACCGCACAGGGCGCGCCTGGAACTGAACAATGGTGACAAGGCCACTCTGAAACACACCTCGCACTCACTTGAACATTTCAGGACAAATCTCCTTGTCCCTCCTTCAGCTCAATTAGGGACAGGGCGGTCCAGCATGATTTAGTAATGAGAAACGTTCCCTCACCACGTCTGGACCCTAGCAGACACTGGGCTCTGCAAGCATGTATTTAAGTCAGACCTCTTATTCCACGCTGAACTAACCACTCTGTCCACAGTATTACCTTATCGCCGCAAACATTTAAACGCCAACCAATGATAATGTTGACAGTGACGAGAAGGTATTTCAGGCTGCACGCCAGCTCCTGTGGGAATTCATACACATTCTTTAGAAATTACATACAGTAGGACAACATTTTTCCATCTACTCTCTTCAGAAACATACACTAACATTCAAAAGTTTGGGTCGGTAAGATTTTTAAAAAGTCTCTAATGCTCAACAAGACTGCATTTATTTGATCAAGTATACAGTAAAAGTGGTTAAATTGTTAAAAACAAATCTCTTAATTTATTTTCATCCTTCAGAAATCCTCCTAATATGCTGATTTGGTGCTCAAGAAACAATTATTATTATTAATGTTGAGAACTGTTTAAATAGAATAGCATTCATTTGAAGTTGCATCATAAATGCCTCTCTAACTTTTGATCAATATAAGTATCCTTACTGAACAAAACGAGTACTTCCTTTCTTTCAAATAACAAAAACGTACTATCCCCAAACTTTTCAATCGGCTTCCACACGGGCTCCACTTCCTTCTTGCTTTCCCCATTATATTGATGTGAGCGGGTCAAAGCTCCATCAAACCTCAGTGCATTGTAGTCGATCATTAACTCTACGTCTAAGCCTAAATCATTACAGATAAATATCTGTTTTTGTATAGTTTAGAAATGTGTTATCCTGTAAATATATATGTCATGTTCTACTTAATGAATACATTTGTCTTAAAGGAATATACATGTACTTGTTTGTGTTAAACTGTAGCTGGATTGAAAAGATGTAAATACTCTAAATAAATTAACTTTTGTACATAGTCAGGGTTGTATTTATTTACAAACTTTTGTTTTAAAATGAAGTACTTGACCAACTTGTGCACAGTCATAAAAAATAAATAAAATAAAAACATTGCAAAATTCTGCTAATATTTTCATGAAATGAAGCAGCCAAAACGATTAGAGGGTCTCTTCAGGCTATAGAGTCTTTGATTTCCTGAATATTTCCATGGTTCATGTTAGTCCCTTAAATATCTTTCACTTTTAGAAAAGCAATTTAAAAATAGTTCAGAATTAGTTCAGAACTTAAAAAATACACCACAACAAAACTGTAATTTACTGTAATTCAAACATACCCAAAATGAATATTATGTCATAATTTACTCACCCTCAAGTTGTTTATGAGTTTATCTGTTATATACAAAAGATAATATTTTGAATAATATGGGTAACAAGACAGTATTTTTCCTACTAAAGAATTCAATGGCTACTGCGTCAACTGTCTAATGACGGATTTCTTCAAAATATAATCTTTTATGTTCAACAGATCAAAGAAACTGGAACAACTTAAGAGTGAGTAAATTATGACAGAATTTTAATTTTTTGGCAAACTATCCCTTTATGTTCAGTATGTCATAAATATTGAAACTGGTTTAATGTACAGTAGATGAGTATATTCCATAAAAAAATGAATATATATAAAAATTTAATTATAAATGTGAACAACAGAGATATGATAGATCTTTTGAGTTTATCAAGTGTAAAGAGGAATACATTGTTTATTTGGTTTGGTAAAGCATCCACACAAGTTTGACCCTGAGCATGTTACCAACAATTCCCATATTTAGAAATTCCCCTATTTATAAAAAATATAGATACTTCCATTCAAGTCTACTGTGATGAATAAGAGTGTAAACAAAGGAAGTGATATAAAAACACAATGTAACAGAAATGACTGAATATAGTCACCACATGACGGTATTTTTATACTACTTCTGTTTCCTAAACATTAAAGAGATACTACACCAAAAAAAAGTCTATTATCATTTACCTCTATGACTTCATTCTGTGGGAAATAAAATGAAATATTTTGAGAAATTTCTTTTTTCTCTCTCTCCATACAATGAAAGTCAATAAGAACCAAACGGTCTAGTTACCATCATTCTTCAAAATATTGTCTTCATTTTCCACAGATGAAAAAAAAAGTCATAAGGGTGAGTAAATGATGGCAGACATTTATTTTTGGGTGAACAATCCCTTTAACATATCTAGAGGTACTCGATGATTGGTTGATCTTTAAGCAGACCTATGTAATTGCTCCCTGAGAAACACTCTTCGTAGTTCATTACTTCTGTGCAGTCTGGTGCCCCTCTGTCTGAGATGAAGTTTAGAGCTCAGTGGGCTCTTTTACCATTTTTCCTGATTGATTTCACCCATCATCATTCATCATCGCTGCTCCATCAGCTTCAGTCGCTCAGCTATGGCTCCTGCGGTTGTTCGTCTGTGGAGACCTCTGACTCTGGGGTTTGCTGCTGTTTTAACCACATAGCAGCGTACAGTCCCCCCATGGCCAGCAGCTCCTCATGCCTACAGACAGAGAGCAGTCAGAGACATTAGCAGAAAGACCACAAAAGGAATTGCAACATTAAATATGGTGGAGTCCAAAACACACTGCACCGACAGACATCGACCAGCGGCAACAGACATATTTCATTGGGTTTTGGTGGATCAGTGTGTCTGTTGTCCATGTTTGCCAATTTAACATGTAGAATATGCCAGGTGGTGGAATGTCTCAAAAGAGATGTACTGTAATCTGGTGATGGTCTGTGTTAGTCAGTGTTAGTCAGTAGAATGTCAATTGGTCCTACACCTTGAAACACCTTCCAGTTTTTTTTTTTTAAAGGGAGTTAAAGGGATACTTTACTTTGAAATTAATTTTTGATGTTTTAGCTTACCTCAAGGGCATCCAAGATGTAGGTGTCTTTGTTTCCACAGTATTTTAAATTTTGCCATATTTTCAGTCAAACTGTTGTTGTCTATCAGTCATAGACTGGAAGCTAAGGGGGTCCACCAAAAAGCATGCACAGAGAAGTCAGAATTAAACATGATTTAATGACTCATAAATGTAAGTACACATTGACGGCCTAAGACACGAAAATGAGAGAAAACTAACAGTATTTATATAGTTTTTCATGTTTAATTCTGACTTCTCTGTGCATGCTTTTTGGTGGACCCCCTTAGCTTCCAGTGTATGACTGATAGACAACAACGGTTTGACTGAAAAATGTCAAAATTGAAAATACTGTGGAAACAAAGACATCTTGGATGCCTTGAGGTAAGCTAATACATATCAAAAATTCATTTCAAAGTGAACTATCCCTTTAAACTGACAACAGTTTTTGATATTTCTGACATTGCCAATTAAAATAGGAGATTTGCTTGACTGTAAACTAGACAGAAAACAGCAGCCCAGGGCATTGTAAAGATGGCTGCCAAAGTGGACTGGCTCGTCTTAAAGGACTTTAGAGCCGTTTAACTTCACAGGGGGCCGGGGAAGCCAAATGAAAGCTTTCCTCGGGCTCCAGAAATCACTTCAGGGCAAGGAAACTCTCAGGACCATCTCCATTCTCTTTTCTTTTCTTTGATTGCTAAAACAGAGAGTTAGGAGGGTCGGTCTTGGGTCAAGTTTGTTGAGGCATCAATTACTTGGAAGTATGACATCAAAAGTGAAGCAGACACAATATGGGGCACTGAACTCTGGGAATTAGAGTGTGGAATATGTTCTAATCATAATGGAAGGTCACACAAGAAGCTTTAAACAGATACCAAGAAGCATTGAGTAACAGCCACAAAAGCAGATTATTCCCTGTATAAATTATTAACATGGCCAATTCTTATTCTCCAGGATCCCCACACCTTTATTTATTTATTTTTGTAACCCCCCCCCCCCCAAATATATTGCACTTAAAAACATTACATATAATATAAAATATATATATATATAAATATATATAAATATATATAAATGTATATATATATATATATATATAATATATATATATATATAATAAATGTCTATAGACATTTAAATATTTATAAATATTTATTTTCCGAGTATACTGTAACTAGAATTAGTCATTAAAAAAAATTTACATGAATTTTCCAGGCCTGAAAAAAAAAAAAATCCCTCTAAAAATTCCCTGACACTTCAAGCTTTTCAATGACCATGTGAACCCAACTTCCACCATCCTTGTCAGACCTTTTCCCAGAGATGTCCCAGACCACAGACATCTCTTTTCAGGAAGCAGCCTGTTAAGGGGCAGCACAAGGTGTATCTATTAATTCCTCTATTCTAAAAGCATTAACCCTTCACCTTCCTGAATGGACATTCCCACCTCGCTCCATTCCTGTGAACGTGGGTATTCCGAGACGCTGTTCCTGTGGGTTAAAAGCCTGCGTGGGTCATGTTTACATCGCAGTGTCAGTCAGGGCTGAATGTGCGAGGTGTGGAGTTACATCCCTGACGGCTGTGTGTGTCTTGAGGCCGGTCTGTTGGCTGTAGCTCATATATCAAAGGGCAGAAGTGAAGGACAGTGAGCACAGGGTTAACATCGGGGCTGAACGGCCAGGATGAATGGAGAAGTCCATTAGTGGGATGCTCTGTGTGTGTGCGCGTCAGGTTTAAAGGAAGAACTCTATGTGTGCGTGTACCACCCGAGGGCCTGCAGCGAGACAGGACACAGTGATCGGCAGGGCGTGGACCGCTCGGACACTGAGAGACTATATCCTGTCTCTGGGAAGATGAGGATACACTCAGACGGCCCTCAGGTTAAGACTACAGATTGACTGATAACAAGAACAGCGCCTCTGGGACACACTCACACACAGATCTTAAGTTTCCCAAGGATGAAGAAGACCCTGTCTGTCCCAACACGTCTTCTATGGTTCACTCTCCACCGAACCAAAGGAATTTTACTCAATCAGGACAGAGAGGGTGTCACATTTCCTCTTTCATACCGCCCGGGATCTGGCCGTTCCGAGGCCAAGCAGGGTGTGTCTTTTCAATCTTTACAGTAAGTTTGTCTTTCAGGGGGACAAAAGATCTCACACACACACACACACACTCTACTGACCTTCCTCGTTCTGCTATCCCCCATCTTGAAGGACGAGGATCTGATCAGAGCTGATGATGGTGGATAACCTGAAAATACAAATTAAAGTTACTGCATTAAATAAAGAATACTAAATCAATCAAACATTCAAAGTTAATCTTAAAAACACCAAATCTAAATCACAGTTAAATGTAATATTTTGAAAACCTCCATACTTTTCCATACTGTACATCATAATGTTGTGATGTCTAAATTCACAGTTAGCATTTAAAAATGTTTTATTTTTAATATATTCACAAAAAAATTATAGAAATTAAATATTGGCTGATTGTCGGTTATTAGCCATTTTAGCTTATTAGTATCAAACAGAATGTTAATATTAGTACATTCCTAATTAATATGTCATTTTAAGCTGATATATAGATGGTGAACTAACATCCCCAAAAGGGAAAGCAAAAAAAATCATACAGGTTTCCTGAAAACGGTCTTCAGGCCATGACAGCCATGACACGCAGAGCCAATAGAAGGCCAATGACACATTGTCATTGTCAAACTCGATTCTCTGCGGTGTGGTCTGCACCACTGGTACTCTGTGTTTTTTTGTTGTTGTTTTTTTGCTAAATGAGCATGCTGAATTAGTCAGTGAGAGTTCACTCTGATTGGCTGGCCAGCTTAGCAAACTAGTGCATGAGAAGAAAAAAAAGAATAAACTAAAACGAATGGTGAGCAAGATTGGTGTGAAAAAGGGCCTGTCCTAATACTCAGAATTTCAGCACTTTGACCACTTATCTACTAACAGTGATTGGACAATGAAACTGAAACAATTGGTTTTAGATCTCAATAATTTATCAGTATGGTGTAGAGCCTACTTTTGTGGCCAATACAGCATCAACTCGTCTTGGGAATGACAGATACAAGTTCTTGACAGTGGCCAGAGGGAATTTGAGCCATTGAACAGTGGCCTGGGGCCTGATGTATAAACGTTGCGTACGCACAAAATGGGCATAGAAATATGCGTACGCATTTTTCCATGCACATATCGGGATTTATAAAAAATAAACTTGGCGTAAATAAGTGCGCACCGTAAGGATGCTCTTGACCGTGCGTACGCACTCTTTTAGAAGAGTGTGTTTTAGCGACACCGATGGTGAGCTGGAGTCAAATGTCTTTTTGCTCACTATTAGACAGAGAATCTAGAGAAAATTATACATCTACAGAAATATAATTCAAATATAATTTCACAAACCTACCATCACTTGAAGCAAACATCCATCCCTTCTTAAATGACCGCGCCAGCACGCGCGTTGGGCCGTTTAGTGAAACTGACGCACATATAGCCTATAATCTAATGGCTGCATGTTCTCAATAACAGTTTAAATAAATAAAAGAATGATTTAAACTATGTTTTACTTCTGATATAAACACTTAGATTAAATATGCCACTCTCATTAATGGAGTTAAACACTTAAACTACATGAAATCATTACTGAGAAGTTTCAAAAAAATATATTCAATAAATAGAAATAGACCTATTTGTTGTGGATGCAATGCTTTTGAACACTTTTCTTCTGGCATGCTGTGTTTTAATGTTTTAACTAGAGATAATTGCTCATGATAATAGCAGATTGTCTGAGAAAATTGTTTCGTGCAAATAATGCACAACCACGTCTATCTGTTTCCATTAAAATATAAATCAATTAAAGATACTATTTGGCCAGTGGAAAAGATTGAGAAAAACTTTTTCTGAAATGTATTTAACACTATTTGATTTATTCATTCAAAAACAAGGCAATTATAGGCTACTAAAAAAAATTATGTTTGTAATAATGTGACGGCACATCCGCATTTCATATTTTCCTAACGTCTTGTACCGTTAAACTTGGTATCACGTGGATGAATAATCATATGCAAATGATATGAAGATGAGGATATGCATATTTAAACTAGGCGTTGTAATCTCCATATATGGTTATTTCGGGGAGGAGACGCACGTGCGCACTATCTCCCGCTGACTGGGATTTATAAAGTGAATTCTGCACAGGTTCTGGCGTACGAACGGTTTTATAAATCTGAAAACTTTTGTGCGTACGCAAATTCTGCCTTATGTGCGTACGCACACTTTAAGGATGAAATCTACGTAAAGTTTTATACATGAGGCCCCTGGTCCCTGGCCAGATGCTGGAGGAGGAAAACAATTTTTTTCACTCCTCCAAAATACCAAAGTGGCTCAAAATATTTAGATCTGGTAACTGTGCAGGCCATGGGAGATGACCAAAGGTATAGCTATATATTATATAGCAGGATATATTGCCTGTGTGAAGCTTCCGGACGAACAGTTTTGGTGGGAATTCTGCAGTGAATTGGACAGCTGTGGTTTTATGTTTTTTCTTTTTTTTGCATACTATCAAGGTTCAGTACCAGGACATCCCTATCAGACAGATTTCTCTTGGTTGGATGTGGTGTCCTGCGAGGTGGTATGCCGACATTACCCTGTATACCATAGCTCTCAATACATCGCAAAGATTAGCTGTCCTAATCACAATGAGATGTGCACCAGCAATTTGTCCTCTTTTTAACTCTGAAATGTCTTCCATTATGTTATGTTGGTTGCACTATTTTACGTACAGCTGTGTTATTGCTCTGCTAATTCAACACTCACACTCTGCTCTTACTGATAGAATAAAAAAATCAGTGAAGATTGGCCACCAGGTCTATGCATTTATAGGTGTGAAACCTCCAACACTATACGGCCAGTGTTTCAGTTTCATTGTCCAATCCCTGTACATAAAATATTTTTGTTCTTTGGCCCTAGTGTTTAAGTGGTTGTGAAGCCCACAAGTGTGTAACACTTCTGATTACCCAATGTTGTAAAGATGCAAAAAGTTTTATTTACAAAATCTTGACTTTTTTAATTTCAAAATTTCCCTTTAAAATAAACTTCTAAATGTTTGGTCAGTAGTCCCTATGAAACAGACAACAATTTAATTGTGGTGCTACTAATTGAGCGATAAAAGGCAGTTGCAAACATTTGCAAAATACACACTCATATCTGTACCAATAAAACGTGCAACACTTACATATAACCAAGTTATAGGTAATATCTAATTAAATTTAACATACACTTGAAAGTTTTACTGGACATCTTACAATTACAGGGCACAAGACTTCCTGAACATGATGAATAATGGGATATGCTAAGCTTCAAACACTGCTTTAAAGTGGCATAAAGACGTAGATTTACTGTGTTTAGGTCACTGAGCTTAAGCATTTATCAGAAAGGAGATATTTTTACGTCATTGAATGCAAATTTTCTGTTCCGTGCATATGTTTTCAAGTGCCTGAGTCTGTAATCGAGGGTATTGGGACAGGTCCACTGGTAAGCAAGTGTTGCTTTGTTTTATTCTTTGTATAGCTGCAGTTCTAGCTCTTCCATTACTCCATTACTGAATTTCCTTTTTTTTTTACTGCCATCTGCTGGTATGGAGAGTATGCCTAACATGCTGGCTCAGAACGTGTGCTAGTTGACCACTGAGTAAAGTCTTAGTGGTGTGTTCAAGTGCAACGTTTGGGCCTAGATGCAGATGACTGCTCAGCCTAGAAATCTAGACGCACCCTAGCGGCAGCAAAAATTATTTTGCTGCAAAGTGTGGTCTAGCAACTCTCCGTTGACTTTCGAAGTGGAAAATCCAAACTCTGGTCAGGCCATTCACATCGTGTATAGAGTTGGTGGGCGGGCTTAACACAATGACGGCAGAGTTGTGGCGGTTCTGTGCCGTGATTTCCATAGGTGATTTCCCTGCTACTTAAAAACAAACAAGACGCAGCTGGCGAACGGCGGCCTTTCGATTTGGCTTTAGCTGCGACTCGGATGACTTGGAGTTAAGAGAATGTCACTTAAGTCATTCTTAAAAAAGGAAGATGTGTTCAGAGTTTTGACGACCGTATACGGCAAAAGATTAATATATCAACTTGCTCCGCTGGAGAGAAAACCATGGGAAAACACATGGGACTCATTGAGCCACAGCCATCATCGCTCTGTTTGGTTAGCACTATCCTATGGCGTGCAGAGGGATATTGAAAGACAACCTTTTATCCCGCCCCCAGATTGAGGTATGCCAATTGTGAGTTCCCAGACCTAACATCTTGATAGGTCTGGCTTGCCAGGCTAGATGACTGCTAGATTTTGATATTGATTTGGTGGATGGGCCTTTCTATTTTTTGGAACAAATGGACAGTTCCACCTTAAACTCACATCATTGGTAGAGTCAGTGTTGCTGTGTCAATCTGGTCAGAATGCTCAAAGAAAACAGAGCAATGCTTTGATATCTCCACAGAGCCACAATGTTTACAATCTAAAAATAGCTTACTAGTGGTTGTCAGCATATAAAGTTAGAATGGAATATTTAAACATTGAAAGTACTTTAGTAAGATAGGAAGAAGTAACATAAAAAACATTAGACTTCAATTTAAAGGGCACAGACAGGAAACGGATCACTTACTCTACCATTAAAGCCTGTTTTTATTTCTGCATCAAATTCAAACCTTAATACTTGTTTGCGTCCTGTTAAGAAATCAGAGCGATTCAGCCGCCGTTGTACTGTACACGCACTCCCTAATTTAAAGCAGCGGCAGCGTCTTTAAGCACTAGATCCCCCTTAATCTAATCCACACACACACACGGCTTCTTTAATTCACACCCGAAACCTTCTGTAGGTCACCCTCTCAGCTGCCCTTCATCTTCAAACAAAGGAGCAGAGACTTCTTTATTGATAGCTAACCCCAGAACCACCACCCCAAAACAGATCAAAGTGACACCACTGTCTCAGAGGCTGGACGGGATCAAAGCTCGCAGACTCTGATCCTGATGTGTTTACAATTTTCTAAAGAGTAGAGCAATGAAAGACAGAGGGAAAAACATTAGAGAGAAGGAAACAGAGACGCCGGATGGGCCGAGACACTTTCCGAAAGTGACGTCAGGAGTACGAGAGTGGTGGAATGTGTCACAGAAAGACAAGAAAAAAAGGTGACCAGCAGAGAGGAAGCGAGCGAGGTGATTGAATCAATGTCAAACGTACTCGTTCTTCTCATAAAACACCTACAAAATAATTCCACACTAATAACTATCAGGTGCGCATGTTTTCTGTTGAGGACATGCAGACACTATCATCATGTGGACTAGAGGTGAAACAATTCCTGAAAAAAAAAAATAGTTTGGGACATATTTGTACAGTGGTGCATTTGATGACTAACAATGCCTTATAAAAAAAAGCATAAATGTTTTAAATCTGGATAAATTGCAAGGTGTTCAATTTTAGTTTGAGTAATTAGCACTGAATCACTGTAGAATTCGAGAGGAGGAGGAGAAACTACAGGTGGATTACAATTGCATGAATAAGACAAACAGAAATGCAAATACAATTGAACAGTATACGCACGGATTGACAAAGATGCATGCACAAAATATGACAGCTTTAGTGCTCTCAAATATGACGACTTAAATTAATAATACATGCATATTTCTATAAATACATGTGGATGCAATATATACGTACGTGTATATTACATGAACACATGCTAATTTATAATACATTGGGTCAGTCAGATTTTTTAAAACTGTTTTTGAAAGAAGTCTAGTATGCTCAAGGCTGCCTCTATTTGATCAAATACAGTAAAAAGAGTAATATTGTGAAACATATTAAAAATGGAAAACGGTTATTTTTAATTGTAATATTTTAAAATGTTATTTATTCCTGTGATGGCAAAACTCAGCATTACTGCAGTCTTTAGTGCCACAAGATCCTTCAAAAATATTTCTAATATGCTGATTTGCTGCTGAAGAAATCTTTTTATTCTGTTATTCTGTTATATATATGTTGAAAACAGGCGTGCTGCTTAATATTTTTGTGAAAACTGTTTTTTTTCCTTTTTGTAAAATAATACGTCTTTGCTGTCACTTGATCAATTTAATGTGTCCTTGCTAAATCATTTTAAATCTTACTGACACCAACCGTTTTAAACGGTATTGTATTTGAAGACTTACATTGTCATGACTCTTCGATATCCATTAACATAAAAGTATTGCAGGACATTCCAAATAAACACATTTTGTCAAGTGAATTGAACTCCCTAACATCCATCTTGATGGATGACAGCACTGAAATACAAGTGTAAAGAGATTTTGTGGTCAGATCACTGAAACCATATCCGAAGGTGGTCATACAATCACATCTGTAGTGCAAACACTAACTGACAGTGACAGAACGCCTGCTCACCTGTCAACCATTCACTGCTCTGAACAGATGTTTTAAATGTTGCCGGCTATGTGCGGCTTTAAATGACAACCAGCTGAGTGAAAAATTGGATAAGCGCAAATATTTTGCATTGACAAGACTTCTTCAGTATGTCTAAAATCAACATGCAGTCACACTGATGTACAGCACAGATGCTGAAGTTTATCTAATATTTTTCAATTAGGCTTTGCTTTCATTTCATAAAAAAATACTTTGCACACAAAAAATGCACAAAATATTTTGAGTTTCAAAGTCGTGGGAAAAAACTGAGAATTGCTGTAGAGTAACTGTCCTGTTAAATGTTTCATAAAATCAAGGGGGGGAATGTTATATACCCTCTCTTTAAAGCTTGCAGATATTAAAAACACATTTAAATGGATCACACCACAAACACAAAGGTGTGAACTATGAGCTCAGCTTGTATGTCATGAACAGCTTTATATACGGTGGCCGAGAAATCTCAACTCGCTGCAACTGAAGAAAACTTAAATAAAAAAAGATAGAGAACAACATGAAGGAAAGATATGTATCTTTCATCAGTTACACTGTACAAATTGTTTCATGTTATGTTTACATTGTCAAAGAAAAGTTTCATAAGAAATGTTAATGTCGGGTCCAAAGTTTTAAAGTTCGCATGCATATTTTAAAAGATATTTTAAAAGAAAAAAAATATATATATTTGCAACCGTTATGTTAACAGCATTCTATTTCTGTCGTAATAACAGCTCTTCAACTTATGGACACCATGCAGTGTTGTCATGGGATGGGAACATCCCAGGTGAAAATAATGAGGAAATATCGTTTTCTTTCGTTGCTCCTTCAAGTGCGTTCCACATGGCTACATAACAGCACACTAGAGCCCTGCTTACTCCAAAGTCCCAATTTAAAGGGCTCTGCCGTCTGCCCTTCAAAAGGAGTAGGGCATAGGGATGCTCACAAGCAATAAGCACGTCCCAGCCGGGTTCATCACTTATTTGGTTCCCATGGAAACATTTCCGTTGTGGTCTGTGTTATTTGCAGCACATTTCTGTATTTGGTTGTGTTGTAAACTTTTGCAGCGCGTTTCTGTATTTGGAGCACATGTGAAGAGTTCAGATGCAAAAGCCTCTAAGTGCCATTTGAAATTTTCTTCTAAAATTATCATATTTATCAAGCTTGTATATTTAATTTCAGTAATTTCACTTGAATGGCAATGAAGATTACCTATTAATTGTCATTTAAGGGAAATTACTGAACTTAAATATACAAGCTTGATAAAAATTGTCATTTTAGAAGAAAATTTCAAATGGCATTTAGGGGCTTTTGCATCTGAACTCTTCATGTGTTGTGAAACTGATGATGTTTTGTTTTTTGTTTTTTTTACTTTGCAGGTGTTTTTTTTTCTATTTGCACACATTTCTTTTTTTTTGCATGTGTTTGCTTCAGTTGCAGCGTGTTGAGCTCTCTCGACCACCGTATTTATCTCATTTAGAAGACAGCTGCTTGCCATTGTTTGGATTTTCCTTCATACACCTTTCATTTCTTTGGGCTAGGGTGTTATTCTGAATACACTGGGTTTAAGGACAAATAGATCAATTTAATTAATGCTAGAGATATGGCCCAGATGGTCCAACAAAAGCTTTTATCAATACATGATGTTATCTGAGGGATAAAGCTTTGAATTTAGAGCAGTAGACAATATATTTCAGGGCCTGGACATTGCATCAGGACAGATGAGGTCACAATAGTAAAATGTCAGGGTAATTCACAATAGACCTTATGCACCAGAGAAACGTGGGTGCCGTCATCTTTAGAATATTGTCTTTGAACTTCCGGTTTCAGCGGTCACTCTGTATATTTCTATGGCATCGCTGTCGAGGAGTAATTAGCTGGTGAAGTGGATTTACTTATTGTAGAGTTAACAAAAGTTATCATGAGCATTGTAATGTTTATCATAAGCATTGTAAAGCAGATGTCTTAACAAATGTCGACCGGGAATTTTTTACGAGCAGTTCATTCATACCTATGCAAGATCGCTGTCAAAATACAGACCGGCGCTGAAAAGGGGCGGGGCTACATATGATATGATATCATGGTCAATGTGTCCGTGTGACCATCTTGAACCTTTTTGCAAAACTTTTTCACACTTATGCAAATTCCTGATCACATGGATACTAATTGAGATTAAATACCAAATTCACTGACCAACGGTAAATGTGACCGCACCTTATGTGTTATTTCTGATAGAAACATGACTTCCATTAGTAGCTCTGGGAGTAAAGATAAACATAACTATAAAGCAAACCAAACATAAACCATTAAAATAACTATAACAATAACTATATTAGCATCCACATCAGCGGACGATATATGTTTTATTCTAAGGCCGCACAGCAGTTTTGTCGTCTGCAACTTAATTGAAATGCTTGAGCTCTTAAAGCAGGATGGACTCTGATTGGCTGTCAATGTTTTTAAATTGGCTTCAACAGGAAACAGGAAATTTCATTTCTATAGTTTCTGTGCTGCTATCGTTATATTTTTGGTGTGGACTCTGCCATTCCTTTATATTTAGAATGATTTTTAGAACTCTATATAATTATTATTATCATTATAGTTATCATCCATGGTGTGAACAGACCTTAACTAACCAAAACTAACAAAGTAACTAGAAGTTCGCCCCTGTGGTATTTTACACCTATATTTGTAAAAATATTACATTAACGAAATGTACAGAAAAGTATGGTTTTAACAGTAATTTAATAACTTTTAGGTTATCAGAGGCTCATAGATTGTGAAGCTACAATTTTAAAGTAATTTCTCCAATACTGACCATTAGTTTGAGTTGCATTAGCAAGAATTAGACCTACCTGTGTGCCACGACGAGAGTGGTGTGGTTGGCACACACCTTGAAGAGAGGCCTGAATGTTACAGCTCCGTTTGACTGTCTAAAGCAGATGTGGCCTGAAAGTAAAACATGTGAAGCAGGATTAAGTACATACCCACATCATAAATTGTCAACTTTCAAAAGAGCTTTTACTCACTTCATCAAGCAAAATGATGCGAGGGGATTTCAGGATTGTGCGAGCGATGGCCACTCTCTGTTTCTCTCCACCACTCAACTTCAGACCCCTTTCACCCACTTCAGTAGCATATCCTATCAATAATAACCAATGGATTGTTTAGAGAAAAAATAACATTTTGTAATCATTTACACCTCATGTTATGTTTCAAAACTGCAATAATTTATGTACACTACTGTTCAAATGTTTAGGGTCAGAAAGATTAATTAAAATTCAGCAAAGGATGGATAAAATTGATCAAAAGTGACAGTAAAGACATTCATAGTGTTATAAAAGATTTCAAATTCAAATAAATTCTGCTCTTTCTGTGCTGAACATAAATTCTTTTAGGAATCCCAGATTTAAAAAAAATCTATCAGTTTCCAAAAAATTAAAAAATAAAAAACTAAGCTGGTTTTCAATATTGATAATAACAAGAAATATTTCTTGAGCACCAAATCATCAAAAGCTTTAAAACGTCTTGCTGACCCCAAATTTTTGAATGGCATTGTATGCATTCCAAGGATGTACCAATGCTTTGGCTGCATCATAAAACTTGAGCAATTTCCAATGTAATGTTGCTATTCTCCGAACAGACAAAATAAATGACTAAATCTCGCTGTGAAAATTTAGCAGTCCTTTACCGTCTGGAAGGGACAAAATCTTTATGGTGGATATCAGCAGCCACTGCAGCCTCTTCCACTTCCTGGTCACTTGCAGAGATGCGTCCGTCACGAATGTTTCACGGATGTTGTCATTGAAAAGGACGGTGTCCTGAGGAACTACACCAATGTAGGATCGGAGGGAGTTCTGTCTCACCTGCATGGATAAAGATGAACATGCCAAGAAGGGCATGTCATTCAAAAAAGTACTTGTTAAAGCAGCATTCTGTTATTTTTTACATTTTGCTCTCAGGGTCCCCCACAGTTGGGAAACAGTATTGTCTTCTACTACTGTCGTAAAATCTGTCATGGTTACACTAGTGAATACATGCGTGCATTTGTTGACAAGCGATACCCCTGAACTCTGCAGAAGGTTAGAGTTCTCACATCTGGGCAGACTCCAGTGTTGTGTGTGAAATGTCTTCATCCCAGGTACATTGGCATATATTTCAGCATGTCTTATGAATATAGTGTCATGGGCTTCTTTTTTTTTTAAATGTCAAAAGATTCCGTAGCTCACGTTTAAAAGCCAGCGTCTTTACAGTAACGTTAGCCTATTGGCTACCATTTTACATAATGGATATGCTAATTCAATAGCCTCTATGCACGATCGCTCCGGGTTTGTCTCAGCACGCCCAGTTACATCCGGTGCTGCGTCAGTCTATGGTCAGAACCCGGTTTTGCGTTAGGTGGAGATAGTGTCAAATTAAACTTGCTGTTTATAAAAACGTCCTGCGGTTAACGTGAATGATGTTAACAACACTGTGAGGCAGTTAGCTGTCACATAAGAGTGAAAAAGAGAAGTTATTTGAATTATATATTTTGAGCTTTATCAACAACTTTGAGGGTTAGTATTCTCTCATTTCGATACAAAATTCGACTAGCGAATCAGCATTTCTATAATCATTGTCCTGTTTCTGAGAAAACGGATTTTATTAAAGTTTTGCCTCTTATACACTTGACCTGCAGAACGCGCTTCCGAAAGTAGAGATGCTGACTGAGATTCTTTTCTGACACACGTCATCAAGGTTCGTGCATAGAGGCTATTCAATATTGTTGGTAGATAAAAGCCATGTTGTCAATATTATAATATCAAGCTACCATAGATGAATCTACAAATTTGAAAATCGCAAGACACAAGACACTTTCACCAGAAAAAAAGTAACAAAAATGACTATCAGCCTGCAGACATAGGATAGTTATTCCTGATTCGATTATTTTGTCTGTCTAATCATGTATTATTTATTGCTTGAGTGTCTTAAGCACCCTCAAAAAGAAAGCAAAGCAGTCTACAATGGATGCGAGAGGGTGAAAGCTACACAACACATTACCAACAGTACAAACTTCTCTCGTTGCTCCTTACAAACTGATTGCCCGCAGTGCTCTTTTTACTGTGTTTGGTTTTACTTGCTGCTTCAACCATAACAACATTCAGAGGTTAAAAAAAAAAAAAAACGCTTGTTAGGCTCTCGAGTTGGAATATGAGGAAGTGGGGGAAGTAGCGTGTGCCCGTAAAGCAGTCGAATTTTGTAATTCTTTTTGTGCTCGGGGTTCCTACCCCCTCCACCCAAAGTTACAGAGTACCAGTAAAAGTGATAAAGAGCCACGTCAGGCTATGGCAGACCTGTCATTCAACCAATTGTAAGTGTATGTACCATCTCAAGGAGATTTGAGATAGATAAAGAAAATTACATAGTGCTGCTTTAATCAACTACAAATTCTGTGTTGTACAGTATATGCAAATGATTGAGGCATAGACATTTGCACGTAGTTTTCTAGTTTTTATCTTCATACAAAGACTATCTAGCTTTACGCAGCCCTACATTATAACAACAGGTGAATCGTGGATAGGTGGGGCTCGAACTTTAAAGTATTTCACCACCTGAGGGTTTGGAGGTCTCCACTGCCTTTGAAAGTTAAGGAGCCAGGTGCTGATGGGCTATGAAGGGGTCCCAAGCTCTGAAGATCTGAAACCCCAATTATAAAGCAGGGTGACAATCTTCACATGCTGCCTGTTATTGGGAGGGGTGCGGCGATAGACTCCCTGCCGAGATCCAAAGCCTGGCAAACTCTGTGAGGCAGTGCCAGCTGACATCAAGGGTTTCGAACAGAATAAAGAGGAGCAGAGACAAGACAAAGTAGGTCTGGAATGGGCACAAATTAAGGAAGCGCTAAGCTGACCCCCTTTCAGCAATATATCAAGAGTCCGCTGCCGAGACGGTCCACATCGTTTCCATCTAAAAAACATTTTGATATGTTTCTGCTTGAAGTAAAACAAGTCTTGGCAGTGGCACAAAACAAGCCACTGTTTGACAGAATGTTGACATTTTATATCAAACGTAATTTGCTAAATTGATTTAAAAGATAGAAGCAACACAAAGCCAGATTCGAAATGATCTTCCTCTAGAATGGTTCTCAAACTTTTCACCACTTCATTAAGGGTATGTTCACCCTTGGTCCTGGTCCGCTTAGCGTTCAATTAGGAATTTTTAAATTCCCAAACCTAAAGGCATAATGATATGTTCACAACCTGATTGGTCACATTTTATTAAGTATATTTTGTGACAGAACTTACCGAACATCCAAAACAATGCTGTGTACCAGGGCTAAATGCACTCCTTGTATGTGCATATAATGGTGTTTTGGCCAGCTGAAAACTCGTGAAAAGGAGTCAAAACAGCAGTAGGAATCCCTCCATCACACACAAATGAAGATCTGCTGCGAGGAGACGCAGTTCAGATGCCTGTACCGAACTGTGATGGGCAACATTGCAAATATGACGAGAAAAAACAGGTATGCTTGAGCATTCTGTCCTTTTTAGGGTCACATCTTGTGACATCATGTCCGTTTTTTTTTTCTGGTGTCTTTGGTCCATGTTGCGATCATACATCATCATTCAAACCGCACCAGAAATCGTTTTTAAGTGAACCAGAGACTCATCTTTCAGCGGTATCAGTCCGCTTGTTTGGTGCACACCAGGGTTCAGATGGCAGCGTTCACACTTAATTCAGTTCACACTGCAATGAACTGGACTAACATACTGTAACAATCGCATCTGGGTTTGTTTTAACCCAGAAAATCAAATCAATCATGCCAATTGGGAACACACCATAAATCTGATCATCCAAATAATGTGTCATATTTTGATTATTACCAATATGTATTAAATCCTTTAACTCTTAAATCTCAGTCCCGAAATCATTATTGATAGACTTTGCTAAATCTAGCGTTTTCAGTCAAAAGCAAGCCACTTGTGTTCGAGGGCAAATACACAACTATATTGTGACTGTTGCCATCATACCTATCCACATTTTGCAATGCAGAAGAATGAATGCTGGTTATATATTAAATCAGGGGTGTTCAACATAAGTTTCCAAAGGTCTAGTCTATGTATTTTCTATCCAGCGTAGGTCCAGTACTTTGAAAAAGAAAAATCCAGAATTATTAAAATAGTCATCCAGGATGAGGATATTGGTGCCAAAGCATTGGGGTGTCTGAGATATTAGTGTCTGCCTAGAAAAAGGGTCTTTGAAGCCATAACTATAAGAGGAAATGTCAAGGCATCTTATCTGAAGAATAAACAGAAATGTGCAGACATTAAGTCTCTACAAATCAATATTAAATTAAGGGAGATTATCCATACAGATTAGATCTTGTGGCAATGAGGTCATAGCACAGGTATCACCAACCCAATGATTGTCTCAGCTTGATAGTTATGAACTTGTGATAACATCTAATATGTTCTGTGTCCTAATGTCCCACAAGAGCATTGACTGTTGTACAGCAATTAACTAAAGCTAATGTCTGAACTTTGGTGCATACATTGAAACCAAAGATGTTTAAGATGATTTTTAAATCATTTGACAAATGTACTGTGATTCAAACACCATAAAATGAATGATTACAAGTGGAGGAGGGAGAGTTCAGATTTTAGAGACAAGCAATTCAGTCTGAAAAATGACCAGCCAATAGCCAAATATTCACCCTAAACTAAGCTAATTTTTGTCAGACCCAATGTTCTGATAGATAGGTAGTTAATCAGCCTATGTATGGCTTTTTTATAGTCTACATTTGTGTCTGCATATTAAGCTGGGATAGGAAAATAATTTAACATTTTAAAATTACACACTTCAGCTTCAGATTTAGTCTATGCAGCTTTGAGAAGCTTTCGCTTTTTTCTTTTGAACTCAGCTCAGAAAAACTGACCCAACAAACATAAAAAAATTTTACAAACAGAACTAACTGCTGTAAGAAAAACTGACCGTAATCTTACCCACAACAAGGGAAACAAAAAAATATTCTTAGATTACATTAAAGAAAAGCCCCCGTTCTCCAAGCGCAGATAATAATAGAGGGAGTGAGTGGGAGAAGAGCGTGTGGTGCTCTGGCTGTTCAGTCGACCATTAATCCATGTGGCGAGTGGAACCAGCCTCAGTGTTTTCACTTCAAACGCCTGACAATTAGATCTCCCTTTGAAGTTTGCTTTTTTGTTTTTTCTTTTGTTTATTTTTTGCCTGTTTTTAGTGTGCTTAATTCACCATCTTTCCATTCCTTCTTCCCATTCATTTGGCTCTTAAAAAAAGTCAATGTCCTTAATTTATGAACTAATTAACATCAGACTGGGCCGGGTGAGAGAGGGCTTACTGCAGCCATGTGAAACACAAATGGCTTCCCAGGTCTTTATGGGAGTGTAGCATCTGTCCCCTCACAATACAACTTTTATCCTGAGAGACGGCACTTTCGCTCTAGTTTCCGGTCCTATTTGCAACAGTATTCATTTTCAGAAAAAAAGGAATTTTAAAAAAGTGAAAGAAGTCAGCACGTTTATGCCATTGAAGTTTAAAAAAAAGTCTTAGAAGAAGAAACAAATTAGACAAGATTGGCACAATTATACATTTCAATATTTTGGAAATACTGCACTTTTAGTGAAAACCCATTCTCTCAAGCATGATTAAGATATGTATTTAATTTCATCATGACATTTAGATATCGACTGTATTTAAGTATCTTTTCTGCCATTTGAAACGGATTCAGGTTAAAATCTGGTTGCAATCAGTGAGGAACACTGGACTCTCACTTCAGACAGACTCAGTAGTGACTAGTCAATTGTTTCTAGCACTAGCCCGAATCGACTAGTCACAGATCACATACTATATATTCAGTTGCACTTGTTCTATATGGTGAAAGGAGATGAGGTGTGCTGGTATATTTAAGTGTTCGGAATGAAAATGTCACAGGCCGGGGGTTGCAGGGTCCCTCCAACACACCACCCTTAACGAATACCACTCTGGGGAGCAACACCAACAAGGCAGGACAACAAGGTAAAAAGAACAGATTTTGCTTAATTAAATATAAATTACGCTAAACACTCCCAAATAGACACAAGACTCTTCAGGACAACGGTGGTGGAGCAGAGTACCCTGAGCTTCAGAGTGAGGAGGCCCTCAGAAATTCAAGTAACTCAGTCTCCCCATCCTCCAGGACAGTGTTGATGGAGCAGGGTGCAGTACTCTTCGAATAGGAATGTTCAAGACATCAAGGTAAGTAACTAAATTTATCTGTCTCCATAACAGTGATGATGAAATGGCGGAAAGCGTCTCCCATGTAGGAAGGCACAGAGTTCTGTAAATTACCCGGATCCTTTGGGACAGCAATGGGAAGACAGAATGCAGCGGGCTTTGAAGACAGCAGATACCTGGAATTTCTCAGATTTTCCACAACAGTAATGGTGAAATTGGATACTGCGGCTTCGGATGTGAAACACTTAGGACAGCAGATAACTGGGTTTTCTCTGTTCTCCAGGACAACATCAATGATGAGTCAGAATGCAGTGGGCTTCGGACAAGAAACACTCAGAACAGCAGATGATGTGAAACACTCAGTACAGCAGATACCTGGACTTTCTTCGTTATCCACAACAGCAATGAGTGGAATCCTTGCTCACCAGCCTCAACAACATACACAAAGGATCACATTGGTGGGTAAACACACCACCATATGCCGAAATATTCTCATGAAGCCCTCTCCATTTGCCCAGTTTTCCTCATGAATTATCCACCGGCTCCAAAACCCGAAGACTTCTCCTGTTTTCTTCTCTGTCTAGACTTGTAGTCAAGACCTGCCTAAACCGAGACCAAGACACTACCAAGTCGTGGATATTTTAGTATTGTATTGCTAAATCCCCAACCACTATGTCGGTACTCAGACAGCGAGAACTAGACAGGAACCCAGAGGTCCGAGACCAAGAGCAAAGACCGTCAAGCCGTGACAAGACCGAGACCACGTAAAAGTGGCCTCGAGACATACATCACTATCTCGGTCCACGCTCGCTTCTTTATTTCTCCTGCTGTCATCCACACGACCACTTTTATGTCAGCTGTTGAGGATACTTGCGTCAATTCATGCCCAGATCAGCTTTCAACCCGCTGCAGCTGCCGTTTGGTTCCTCCGAACCCCCTCCATCAGCCATGACATTAAACCGGAACCAGCCTGGTTTAACACCGGAAGTGAAACCCTTGAATTTCAAACGACTAATGTGCATGTCAAATGCAGTTACAGTACAACATTTTTATGCCATGAATTTGTCGTTTATATAATAGTTCGACTACTTAATGACCACTCAGTGTAGCCAGAAACATGATTTTCTAGTTTGTGTCACACTAAGTCAAGTGGTTATGCGTTTCACATGGCACAGCACGTCTAGACCCTCAGACGGGAAAACAAGCCATATCAGATGTTCAAAGATGAGAGAAACCCAAGCAAAACTGTGATATGCAAAACATATTACAATTGAATCCACTTGGTGAGAAGCAGATAGAAGTATTGTTCTGCATATCCGACCAGATGTGCGCACAAATCAGGGCTGCAACCGTTTACTTGAAAGGCAAAAAAAAAAAAAAAAAAAAAAAAAAGAAAAGGCTGGGAGGGAACTACCCATGTGCGCCTAACCTGGACCAAATGTACGCAAAACATCTTGTTTACACGAACCTCCACATGCTGCTCTGTTTAACACTTCACAGGATTGTTATAGACTCCAGTCTCTTCTCCTCGGCAATCCACTAAGTCAGCCGTAACATCAATGAAGCACAGTGCCTCAGAAATACAGAGGTTCAGCGGGGGCAAGGGGTCGTTCTCTTTCAGTCTCCTTTCCATCTTTTGTTTCATCCTACAGTTAAATGTTATTACCGTATGTTACGCGCAAAGACAACGCCACAGACAAAAAAATTAATCAAAAAACAGACTCCTGAAACTGGAAAATGTCTCTGGTGACCACTTGCCTTCTGTAATCATTGTAACAGAATCAATAACCTTCTTTTATGAAGTGTTTCATATAGTGAAGTATGACAGAAGCACAGCTGGATCCCAGCATGAAGGGTCATCAATTTTTACTGCTCCAGCAGTAAAAATCGAATGAATGGTTTTCTATCAATAAGGCTGGATTTGTTTTTGCTAATTCAACTTTTACACTTTAAAATGTATAAATAATACATCTGAGGAATATATGTTTACAAGGATGTACACTCACATGACATAAATAAAAGTAGTTTTATTCTAAATAGAGGAGATGCTCCCACATGGGAGACGCCATGTTGAAATCACTTGACCAGTCATGTTATTCAATTGACAGTTACTTCTACTACTAATAACAATAATATATTCACTTAATTAAAGGGTTAGTTCTCCAAAAATGAAAATTAAGTCATCAATCACTCACCCCCATGCTGTATCAACCCCATAAGACCTTTGTTCGTCTTCAGAACATAAATGAAGATATTTTTGATTAAATTTGAGAGGTGGATCACTGCTACATAGGCTGCCTAAGGGATCGAAACTTGATGGCTCAGAAAGTCAATGAAGAAGGAGATTTCAAGAGATTTCCACAACGCATGCGTGAGAACTGAAGTTGTTGAAGGAGATCGCAATTGTCGCGCATGCGTCGTAGAAATCTCTTGAACTCTCATCTCAGGCCTACAAGGAAGAAAAGAAATAGTCAAATAAAGTCTTGTTATTGTTGTTTGTTTTTCGCACAAAAAGTATTCTCGTCGCTTGATAAACTAATACTTGAGCCACTGTAGTCACATGGAATTCTTTCCTATGTAGCAGTGATCCACCTCTCAAATTTAAAGGGGTGATGAACTGAGAAATAAAAATTTCCTTGAGCTTTTGACATCTAAGAGGTCATCATATTATAAGAATATCCTGTAAGTTTCAGGAACTGAAAACGTCCTTGTTACTCCAATAAAAGCTTTTATTAACACCAGCCTCAACAAACGCCTCGTTTTAAAAGTGGGAAACTATTGACGTCAAACGGGTTAAAACCCCACCCCTGCAGAAGAAGATCAACGCCTGCTTCAACACGGCCGGTTTCAGCTCCCGCCCACCGATTTGCGCATTACATGCATAGCTAAGTAGCATAACATACATGCCTACTTCGTGATGACAAACCGTCCGGATTGAGCAGAATATTGTGCAGTGCCTGGTTGTGGAAGACAGTCGCTGCATAAGCTTCCTGTGCATTCCAATAGGACTGCATGGATAAACTTTATTTTAATGACGTTCCAGCTGATGAGGGTAAAACATCGCCATCTGTTCACTTCATTTCACTGAGGATTGTTTTGTAAACAAGACTGGATTTGCAGAGCCGATTAAGAGTAAAAGAACGTGCTGTGCCATCTATATTGGATCTGACAGGAATTGTAAACACACGGACTCTTGGTCGAACATGTATGGGCGAATCCGGTTGCCATTTGACAACATTGGACGTTTTCCCCCACATGCACCGACGGGTGAGTTAAAACTCATTATAATATGAAAAACTATTATCCACTCACAGCTACCTGTTTTTCAGGTCAGGCTCACAACCTGGGTTCAAAATAGCATTTTACTTATTCATTTTGATGTTTTTGAAATGCAAAAACCAAGCGGACGTCATAATTGACCTCTAGACAACAATATAATAAAATTTAAAAAGCCAGTTCATGACCCCTTTAATCAAAAATATCTTCATTTGTGTTCCATAGACGAATGAAGGTCTTCAAGGGGTTGGTACAGCATGAGAATGAGTAATTAATGACTTAATTTTCATTTTGGGTGAACTAACCCTTTAAGCACAAATCATATACATACGTATAGTTTAGCAAAACATGCATACCTAGTGAAGTAATAATGCAAACCACAACGACTCTAAGCTCCAATACCACAGATCGAGAAGCAGCCAACGCAAACCAGCAGGACCAAAACCAATACATTTCAATTGAACTCAAGAATATCCATAATATGAATGTATCTGTATAAGATAGACAGGTGTCAAGCAAAATTTTTATGAGAGGAACAAGTGCCAGTGAAAAGCAAACAAAAATTGAAAATCTAATGAGTGCATTGGAAAGTGAACAGGGAATTTTTGGTGAAAGAGAAAAGAATGGTATCAGGACATGTTGCAGGCTGAATTCAAACCTAAATCATCCATATGAGCACCATGAGCTTCGAACAAACAACCAAGAATACATATTACAAAATTCTCTTACAACACTTTTTTTATTTCTACAAAAGATATATCAAAATACAAACTAACACTGTGAGAGACTGGTATGAATGGTTCTAACCCAAAAGGCTTATCTTATGTACGCTATTATTCAAAAGGTTGGGGTGGTAAGCACGATCAATGCTGTCTGTCAGGTGCATGACGTATGTGTGTGTTCGTAGTGCAGCGCAGCAGAACATGTGGCCCGTCAGCTGTCAATGTGGTGTCTGTGTTTCTCTGCTCCCATCGCATACAATCAATGAGATCAATGAGCCTCAGCGGACGCCCCCCACTCCCACCCTCCCTAAAACACACTGGCAAACAACTACATTTCCTACCATCAAAAGCCACTTCTAATTCCTTTGAAAAGAAACGGTTACGACCCTCAAAGTTACGACCCTAATTCGAAAAAGCTCCACATTTTAACAAAGCTTTCATGTTAGTCGTTATTAGCGCACTACAATCTTTCCCGTTCCCTCTGCCTTATGCCGACCACGTTATTTGTTCCCTCAATTGCCGTTTGTTTGTTTTACGAGTCAGGAAACTCAGAGAGAAGGAATGCACTTGTGCATTTATATCAATGACAACATTCATAAAGCAACACTCATTCAGCTGTGAAGTAGATGAGAAATAGCTATGATGTTTCTGAGTCATATTTTCCCCTCGTCATCTGACAAGATGAATTTGCGTCTCACATGCAGCTTTCACACGCACGTAGGGAGTCAATGCTGCATGGAGAAGGTGGAATCAGTGACAAACACCAGAATGAAAACAGCCTTGAGGAATTCACTCCATCAAAGGCCTTGGTATTCAAATGTTGATCTATTATTTCCACCTGAGAAAATGAGCATGAAAAATGACCAACAGATGTTTCTTGCTAAGAGTGTGCGTGTCTGTATCCTGTGACTGATTTGTAGAATATGACAAGATTTGTTGCACAACTGTTTGGTCATGATGACTACTACTTTATTTTAACTTCTAAAGTTATGGGGAATCTATGAAATAATACCTGATATAAAGCGCATAACTTTAAAGTTACACCGTGTGATTTTAACCCCCATCTAGTGGTGAAAAGGTACATGACCATCCAGTGAATATTAGTTTCTGTTCCTACTAATTTCACGATTTCGTTTGAACTTCTACGGTGGCACAATGCAGTCCAAGATTAACGTGGCTTCTAGTTTGACCTCGTTCATGAGTGTTAACTCAAATGTAAACACGGAAAGGCGAAGCTTGAATTAACGGGTATGTCCCTCTTTGGCTAATGTACTTTCAAGATGGAGGGACAACATGGCGACTCGACATTAGAACCCCTTACCCGTATGTATTTTCAATGCCATATTATACACTCATCGAGAATACTTTATTACTTGAACGAAGTAAATATACATTAATGAGAACATATATTTTTGAAAGAACTAAGTGTTTTTAGCTAAGAATAAACTTAAAAGAGTTACACAGTGTAGCTTTAAGAGTTTCTCCTCCATTTTAAGAGGACAAGTCTAAATTAATCAATTTGTAACTTTTTGTCCTGCTCCTGTCCACAAAAGCCTGTAGTCTATGTGGATATTAAGAGCCAAGTCCTGTTAGATTTGTCTTGTTCATAGGCTATTTAACTTCACACAAGCAATGCTTCAGATTTTTGTATGTTAGTACCTGTCGCAGAAGGCTCAAGGAATGCTTTTTTTAGTCACTGTCACAAACAGCAAAAACATTTGGATGTTCTCAAAACATTGAGAACATTCAACTCTGTGCCAGTAAATTGTTTGTTCTTTGTCGCAAATAGACGAATAACATTCTTTACTGTAACATTTTTTGTAACCTCTCTTACAAATGTTTATTTTGCTGGAGTCCCAAAAGTAATTTCTTTCTCCTAAAGAACTGATTGTTTTTATTTAGCAATGTCTTTTACTGATGTCCGAAACCCGGTTAAAAGCCATTTTTTAGGCATTTTCATCAAACTTTGTCTTTTCGGACTGCAGTTGCCTATGTATGGAAGCTTGTTTCCGCCACAGAATGAAAAATAAAAAAGGTTATTGGAACTTTATCTCACATATCTGACTTTTTTTCTCAGAATTGTGAGTTTACATCTCGCAAATCTGACTTTATTTCTCAGAATTGCGAGATAAAGTCACAAGTGCATTATATAAAGTCGCAATTGCGTGATGTAAAGTCAGAATTGTGAGATATAAATCATTTTGAGAGAGAAAAAGTTAGTTTTTCCCCTTAGAATTAGCCTAATAACTCTACAGTTTATCTCACAATTCAGAGAAAAGATGTCAGAATTTCGATTTATAAACTCGCAATTATGTGTTATACAGTCAGAATTGCCAGATGTAAACTCGCAATTGTGAGAAAAAAGTCAGAATTGTGAGATAAAAAGTTTATATCTGACTTTATATCTCACAATTCTGACTTCACTATGACGCAATTCTGACTTTATATCTCACAATTCTGACTTTATACAGTATCACTCAATTCTGACTTTAGATCTCACAATTCTGACTTTATATCACTCAATTCTGACTTTATATTACGCGATTCTGACTCTATATCACGCGAATTCTGACTTATATCTTCGCAATTACAGACTTAATTTCTCACAATTCTGAATTCATATCATTGCAATTGTGAGATAATTCTGACTTCCATATCTTCGCAATCGATAGTGTGCCCTATAATTTCTTGAATACGGAATAAACAAGCACACTCTTATTTTACAACTAAAATAACAGTAAAGGGTAAAAAAAATGAATTCCCAAAAATTTAAAACACGAAAAAACGGAATTAGCAAAAATTAAAATCGGAAAAATAACGGAATTTGGGAAATAAATATAAACGTCGGATTTTATAGTGGCCCTACAATTGTGAGATAAAAAGTCACAATTATTTTTTCAGTGGCGGAAACAAGCTTCCATACCTTTGGCTGTCATAGTAACAATGCAAACTTATGTTGGTTCACTATGCGTGAGACTTCATCAATAAATGTTTTTCCCACTCTGTTTATCAGGCATTCTTCTTGTTTCGACACCTGACCTAACAACCGCACATCAAAAAAAAAAAAACAACTAAACGCACATCAAATATGATATAATCGTTCAGACTGAGATGAATTAAGAACATTCTCAAAGCACCTAAAAAAAACAATGCCTGTCTGAACAAGTCCCATGAGCCAAAGAGTGCCTCTCCATCAAAAAAAATATATATCTAATAGTTAGTTTCACGCAACATACTTCATATAATACAGTACTTGGCGAAAGATCTATTCATTTGCCAGCTCCAAATGCTAATGTTCCAGTGAGTTTAATGAGTTGGATCTGGCCAGTAGTGAGAAGGATGAGATGCTAAACCGATGACAGCTGCTCTATAAAAGTAAATCTCCCCTCATGCCTGTACTGTGAGAAAGCGCTCACTCCCTATGAGAGTACTGGCACGCTGACCTACCTCATGCTTCCTGCTGCGCTCCAAACACATTAACGCAGCAGGAATGTTTGGCCATCGTGTGCAAGTGTGAAGGCGGTTGTTTAAATGCTGGGTTGTGGTTCATGGATTTGATATGATACTGGAGAGGCTGTGAATGCGTGTGAAGGAGAGGACAGATAGAGATGGGACAATTTACTTGTCAGCAGTACTTCTATGTACTATGTAAATGCCAAACCGCAGCTTCCATCTCCAAACACTCTCAGCCAATTGATTATTTCAGCTATCTCAAGAGCAGAAGCACACAGGAAGTTGCATAAACCATGTTTCCTGCACATGTTTCCTGCACATAGGTACTGTGTTCGCTATTAAAGCACCTCGACAAGACAAATAATTAAAAAAATATTCAAAAGTTTGGGGTCAGTACGATTTTTAAAAGAAACGCCCTTTATTATAAGCTCTGTTCATCAAAGAATCCTGACATTTTTTTATCAGTTTCCACAAAAATACTGAGCTGCATTATTGGTTTTCAACATTGATAAAAATAAATGTGTCTTGAGCAGCAAATCAGCTTATTAAAATGATTTCTGAAGACTGGAGTAATCGCTGCTCTGCCATTCCAGGAATAAATTACATTTAAAATATGTTCATATATATATATATATGTGTGTATATATATATATATATATATATATATATATATATATGAAGAGTTCAGATGCAAAAGCCTCTAAGTGTCATTTGAAATTTTCTTCTAAAATGATCATTTTTATCAAGCTTGTATATTTAAGTTCAGTAATTTCACTTAAATGGCAATGAAGATTACCTATTAATTGTCATTTAAGTGAAATTACTCACATTTCAATGGAAATGTTCATGCAAGTACATTAAATAACTTGTTATAGAAAATTGTCATGTAATGGCCAGTTACTATAACTATATACTATAAATTGTAAATAAAGGGCGAAAATTTACTTTTTTAAATGCTAAAACTGAATTTTGTCCCATGAAAACTGATATTAATTTTCAGATTTCCTAAAATCACATTTAACAGTGTTATTAAACGACCAGTAAAGATTGATTATATGTGAATGTTAATACAGATAACCTAAACATAAATGAAAAGAACCCTCTAATATTGGATGATCAGATTGGATTACCAGGTTGCATGTAAACAGTTTATAATGAATGCATCTCATTACAAACAACTACCCGTCCCCCCTCAGTCAGTGTTAGATAGAGGGCCCTTCTATATTGTAAATATTTGTTAAATATATTAAGTCATGCTGCATATTCCTGTGAGTAAAAGTAACACAACCTTCTGTCCAGGATCAGACCAGCAGTCCAGAAGTGAATCTAGCAGTTGTGAGCAGAGATCGGCTCTGTGCAAGAGGCCACCGTCTCCCTCAGGACACTGGAGTAAAAGCAGCTTAAAGCTCCATATGTCATTATTTACGTCTCTCTCACTATGATTAATTCACAGGGGGCAGGTTTACTTGGAAATAAGAGGGAACCGTAAATCATATTCCCAGAACATTGTCATGTGTAGTGGAGGTTATATGATCTATGGTTGCATCTTACATCACTGGTGTCATTGCATTGTAGTTAACAGTGAGACAGCTTGTACGGTCTGGTATAACATCACCTCAATTAGGCTCCTGTTACACACTGTTCTGCGTTGTACAATCACTAAGAATTGTATTTCCATGGCTATTCAGATAAGTAAACTGAATAGTCCGGTATGTGTTAAGCAATGGAAATGTTCAGGAGTAGAGCACCAAAAGTCTCACAGATATAAAAGATAAAAGTCTCACTCTGTACTTGAAAAGACCTCACAGTATGTGTGAGACACTAGTAACAACATTATAAATGCTAGCACTGCACTACGAAGGACACTTTGACATTGAGTTGTGACTAGGATAACTAAGGAACAATCTCTCTTCAAGCAGACAGTCTGAAGAAAGCTTGGTAGGAAATTAATTTTTCACATTTTAATGCAAGTTCTTTGTCCTCTTCAGTCAGTAAGACACTCTTCTCTTTGAACACCAGCCCTGTCACTATTCAAACCTTACATTAGAGGTCAGCAGAGATGCAGGCGGGGTCAGAGAAAGATTTCTGGTATAATTTTAAAACGTTTTTTATAGCCTACAGTCTAGACCTTTATATAAACTATGCGGCTTCTCCAGTGCATGAAATATGAAGAGAAATGTAGGCGACCATGTGAGCTGGATGCACAGGTGAACTTAAATTTACACCAGTCTGGTTTTCTATAAAGATTAATCAGATACGTAGAAGGGTAGATTCATATTGATTACTTTTAAGATATGTTTATTATCCTTTTAAAGCCTGAAAATGTTGATTACATAGCCTTTCAATCAATGAATGAAAAAAAAATGATGAGAATATTAATAATTTCTCCATTTGTGTTTCTAAGATAAGTCTTATGGGTTTGGAATAACATGCGGTAAATGTAAAAGTAAAAACTAAAACTAAAAATTGTGTCATTAATGATGTCGTAAGACCTCCGTTCATCTTCGTAACACAGTTGCGTTATTTTTAGATTTAGTGCGAGAGCTTTCGGTCCCTCCATTCAAAATGTATACACGCTATACTGTCCTTGTCCAGAAAGGAAATAAAGACATCATCAAAGTAATCCATGTGACATTAGTGGGTTAGTTAGAATTTTTTGAAGCATTAAAAATACATTTTGGTCCAAAAATAACAAAAACTACGACTTCAGCATTTTATTGTCTACCGGTTCCTTTGTCAATCCACGTTCACGAGTCCGCAGTGACGCTGATGACTTAAGACGCTGCTGACGTGTATCTGGGGTGTCCTTGTATTCGGGTTTAAATAAATATGGCAGGGCAAAAAAAAATTCAAGTCTTCCTCTGTGTTCGAAATCCTTAGACATGTATGCGAAGATTGTTATGTTTACAGTGTGTCTCCCTCAGACTGTAAACGAAGCTCAGGCACACCAGATACACGTCAGCAGCGTCTTAAGTCATCTGAATGCGGCTTGACAACAGAACCGGAACAATACAATGCTGAATAAAGTCACAGTTTTTGGTATTTTTGGACCAAAATGTATTTTCAATGCTTCAAAAAATTCTAACCAACCAACTTGAATGGGTTGGTTAGAATGAGTTAGTTACCCACCTGTCTTTGTTTCTTATGGGCTTGCGGACGACATGAGGGTGAGTCATTAATGACGTAATCATTTATGGGTGAACTAACCCTTTAAATCTAACCATTCTCAAAATCTTACAGATCCAATTAAGGTAATTGTACAGATCATTCTATCCACCTTATTGTACAATGCAGAAGTAAGCTATTTTCCACGGATGTGCAAGAATTCCAATTCATTAGCCACTATAGGTAAATAATAATGCAGTAAAATGTGAAACTATTTGTGCTATAACATTGTGTTTATAATAACGACTATACATATTAAAATAATATGGTAAGAAATACCAGTTTGCAATATCAAGCAGCATAACAAGTTGTTTTACATAGCTACATTTTACTGGAAGTGGATGATACCGGAAGCCAGACACATTAAATTTACAAACGGCCACACCCGCTCTTACGTGAAAAATAAGGTGGATATAAGCTTTTCACCTGACCATAACAATATCTGTTGTCCTGTTTCCTGACCTTTGAGATGTCCTGACCATCGATGAGGATGCAGCCTCCTTGAACGTCATAAAAACGGAAAAGCAGGCGGATGACTGTGCTCTTTCCTGATCCGGAAGGACCAACCTGTTAAATAAGATATTAGCAGAGGTGAACATCTTGCACCTTTACACACTTTCTAATTCGGTAAAAGTTTTGGTGCACTATATTCACAAAATGTATAATTCTGATAACATACCAGAGCAACTGTCTGACCAGGCATCACTGTGAATGAGACTTCACTGAGAATCTCTTTTCTGTCAGGAAATAAAACAATTAATGTAAAAACTTATGGATACAAAAAGAAGAAAAAAAAAGCTCTACCTAAACATCTGCCTTTGTCGACATTAGCATGACTCACCCGGCAGTGTAACTAAAACACACATTCTGGAAATCAACCCTTCCTTCTGTGAATGACAGGTCTCCTGCATTCACATCATCCTTTACCTACAGCAGAGAGGAATCTGGAAGTTAGAAAAAGCAATCTGGGCTTGTATCACAGGAGAAAAGGAGGAAACTGTGTTGGCGGGGAATTAAGAAAACCTGAAGAATGCATTAAAACTGATTTATTGGTAAAAACGTTAAGGCCTCTTTCTGGTCAAGTTCATGAATCAGTTTGCAAATTCGCTGCGACAGCTTTTGGGAATAAATAAAAAGAAACGTGAAGATCAAATAAGGGTTTTAGTCCGATTATTTGCATATGAATGGAATCTAAAGAGAGACACTGGGAGTGTTGAGGAGACGGTTGGCTGTTGGTTGCGTGACTTTGGGGAAAGGGTTCCCAAAGGATGGGGTAACTTGAGTCAGTGCAGGAGGTCATGACAATAAATCAACACTCACTGACCCACAATACCAACGCTGGCACGTACAGAGGGGTGCAATGCAGCTTTTATGAATCGATTAAATGGTATTTGTGCTTTACTAACTACAGTAGTCAACATTTGAAGTGGCTCAAAACCTTTCATCAGTTATACATGAATTTTGAACAATACCCGTTCTTGTCTTAGGACAACTTTGATGAACTTTTTTTGATCCAATTCAAATGTTGACTACTGTAGTTGACGAGTAAAAGTACTATTTGAATTGACAACAAATGACTCAAAACGTCCATCTTTAGTGACTACTCACCTCTTTTTCCTCTGTTAGTAGATCAAACATGCTCTCCATGTCAACAAATGCACTTTGGATCATTCTGTGCAAACACAACAGTGCAATTAAATAAGTCAAGGAACTGAAAAGTTTGGAAACTGCCTGAATAAAGGGTATGCGCGTGATCGTCACTGTTGGCCGGAGTGCCTCACAGTGAGTGGCAAAAAGACTGAGCGGCTGTATATGTGTTCAGAGTGAATGCCCGAAAAACAAACACAACACATATAAAGTGGAAAAGAGCTTTGCGAATTGACTGTACAACTAGATTTGACCAGAAAAAAAATCGGAGGTATATTTTTACAGACTGCTATAGAAAAAGGAGCACATGGACTGCTGCAATTCATAGAAACAACTGGACTCCAGTCAGTGAAAGGTGGATCTGCAGTTATCATTTTGTGTCAATATGCTGAATTTAGCTGTAAAACCATAACTATATACTTGTATTGTTATTAGGGCTGTCAAATGATTAATCACAATTAATCATATCCAAAATAAAAGTTTGTGTTTACTTAATATATGTGGGTGCACTGCATAATTATTTTGTATATATAAATACACATGCATGTTTATTTAAGAAAGAAATATTATTTATATATAGAATATTTATATATAATATAAATTATATATAAATCTATACACAGTATATACATGAAAATATTTCTTTAATATATGCAAGCATGTGTGTGTATTTAAATATATAAAATGGTTATACACAGTGCACCCACATTTATTGTGTAAACAAAAACTTTTATTTTGAATGCGATTAATCGCGATTAATCATTTGACAGCCCTAATTGTTATATATATTATCAACTCATCAATTAAATATTTATCATTGCATATTCTGCATTATTGGATGTTTTTAATAAACACCGACCAAAAAAACAACAAAAAACGATAAAGTTTAGGGCTGGACGATATGATGATATAGGCTATATATAACAGATATAAGTGATCACCCGGATTTAGACCTACCTATATTGTATTTATATAAAGTGTTCACAGGCAAATTTGCTTTATGTTCAGGTCTATTGCTTTTATTACCCCGGTGTCGAAATGAGGCAAACATAAATGTCAGGCAACACGATTCCTGGCTGCATGTCAATATCCATGGATCACGATCTTTAGTAAGTTGTAAGGAACACTATATTGAGTCCAACATTTAGTTTAAATTGATAAAATTGTTCGTTTTAGTCGCATTTTCGCAGTTTCCCCTATTAAATCCAGTCACGCAGCAGATCTTTTGCCACTCAGTCAGACTGAAGGGGGTTTTTGGGGGAAGTGACAGTGAACGCATTCCCTCTATTGCAAATATATAAGCAAGAAAATAAATTAATTAAATCTTAGGGTGTGCTCACTTGTAGGGCTGCTGTAGTGATGTGCTACATATGATAGTATTTTACCAGCTGAGAACCTCATAAAGAGCTTATAAAATGTGTAAAGGAGTCAGACGTTAGGAATTCCTCCGTTACACATAAACAAAGATTTCCTGCAAGGAAACTGTTTTTCCAACACCTGTGTTGAACTGTAATGGGCAACATTATGATGAGAAGAACCAGGTGAGCATTATGTCCTTTTTTGGTCGCATCTAATGACACCTGTCCTGTTTTTTTTGTTCATTTAGATGTCTTTGGTCCGTGTTGCATTTATATTTCAATTGAACTGCACCAGAGTTTGTTTGGAAACAGACCGAGACCAGCACTCTGGGTCCGTTTGTTTAGTGCAAACCAGGGTTTTGAATGGCAGCTTTCACTTAAAATGAACCGCACCAGTTTATTTCAATCAAACCAAACCTGCCAACAGTGAACACATCTTAAGATTCAAAGGGACAGATTCACAAAACAGTCATAGGGATACAATTCTTTTTAATTCAAATTTTCTTTATATTATAATAAAGTTAAGAATATTTTGTATTACCAAAACCATTCTTAAAATTGTTGGTTTAAAGACAAAACTCAAAAGAATTTGAATTCCTGAAAACAAATGTTCTTAAAAATCATCGTAAATAATTTCTTAAAGTTATGATAACCTCCAACTTATGTAAAATCCCCAAAGATAATGTTTAAAGAATTTGTTGGGTTGTTTCAAATATTAAGCACTACAACATAACACTAGCTAGATACAGTATAATACAACTAGGGAACAATCTGAAGTGACTAATGACTAATAACAATGATTGGTCATGAGTATGTGGGGCGTAACTTTTTGCTAAATTCAAAATTCAATGACAAATCTACATAAACGACTAGAATCGTTTATTTAATTTTATAATTATAAAATCTGTTGGCAGTATTCGGCAGACCTGTTCTCACACACTAGATTTTTTGGCAAGAACTGCCAGACATCAAACATCACAAAGGCCTGTCATTTTCTTTTTAAAGTTCCCATGTGGTGAAAAACAAGTTTTTAATTGTGTTTATATGTCTATGTGGTGTTTATAATATGCTTTACTAATAAGTCAACACCATTGCAGAGTATTTTCTCTTTAAAACTTCAGTGAAACCATGTCACATTAAAATGCAGGCAGGCTTTAGCATTTAATTACTATGGCGCGAAGCAAGGGAGTCTCAAGAAAAGCCAGGATATCTCTGTATATTTTTCTGTTGATATGAAAAATCGTATACATTTAGCAATATAGCGAGGACCCCAGATCCTCCTTTTCTAATCTTACCTATAATATGTACCAAACCAGTTGAGTGGAGTGTAGAGCTGGATAATATATGTTCCAAAGAGTACATAATCACCAACCTATAAGAGCAACAACAGCGCATGAACAACAAAAGTTATAATCAAGATCAATAAGAACTAGATTTCTACATTTTATGAGTAGTGATTACTGTACTTGAAACTTGTCCACTGTAACATAGTATGCACAAAGCAGCGATCCGGCCAACAGCCCCAATCCAATAATCAGGTTCTGGGTTTGGTTCAGGAGGGCCAGGGAAGCATTGGTCGTCATTCACATGCCTGAGCAGAACGAGAATCCAACTCAGTGTCTCACTAGTCAACTGCTTATGAAGTTTAAGTGATTGTATTACCTGATATTTCAGGATAGCATCCTCAAAGCGCCTCACTTCAAAACCTTCTGAATTATAGTACTTCACCTAAATGGTATGACACATTTTGTAAGATTTGCAAGCTTAACACTCCATGTCCAACCTAGGGAAACATTGTTATGGCATTTGGTCACTTACAGTTTCAAAGTTGAGAAGTGAGTCCACTGCTTTTGACTTGGCATTGTTGTCCTGTGTGTTCATTCCCGCCTGTACTTGGTTCTCCATTCAGTGATGATGATGGTGAGAGCTGAAAACAAATGTCAAATTGAACTAGACATCAAAATATGCCAGTTGAATATCAGCTCTTATAATATGAAGTGTGGTGCTGATAGCACAAATAAAAGTATTGCACTTACTGAGGTAGAAGAACATGCAAATGAAGACAATAAGGCCGAACCAGGCACTGAAGTATGTCAGGAAATCAGATGATGGCAATGACGATGTCAGCAATAGTGGGTACAATGCTAAACACAATATAGCTGTAACACAAATCAATAATGAATATTTAAAGATTAAAAAAAGTTGAGTATTTTAATGCATAGCATGTCAAACTAGCCAAGTTCTTTAAAAGAGCAATAGGGAGAAAATCAAAGGAAATCACCAGACCTTAACAAGTTGTTGACGGAGAGAGGTCCCACGGTCAATGCTGCGAAGGACATCTCCGGTACGGCGGCCCAGGTGCCAGCGCAAAGAGAGGTCATGCAGGTGACCGAAAGACGGACCTGCACCACACGGCTGGTGTATTGCTGAACACGTGTCCACAGGAAGCTGCGCAAGTTACTCGACAAACCCTGACAGTTCCTAAGTGAAAAGAGACAGTAAATGGTTTGTAGAGAGTTTTATTGTTTGAAACCACCATCATATACATCTTCCTTACAATATCAATATGAATGTGGACCCTCACCTACCCCTCCGCCCTGCAAGAACTTAAGGAGGACGTAAACACAGACCGTGGTGGCCAGGGGTTTCCAGCTCTCCAATGCTGACAGCTGGTTCACTGGAATATTAAAAATGCAAAAACACAGAGGAGATGTGAGTGCATTAACACTTGTGCTGGCTCAACTGGTTAATGTTCTTGTTTTAAGTCAGGATTAGCTTAAATAAAAAAAAGACTTCTCATACACTGGTCTTTAAAATTGAATATAGGGTATATATAAAAAATGTTTGCGCTTGCCAAAGCTGCATTTATTTTATCATAAAAATAGTAATATTGTGAAATATTAAACCTTCAAATGGTCTTCTTTTCCTGTTTACACTTCTGGGTCTATATGACCCCAACAATTGATTGAGAAATTGTACAAAAAAAATATATAAATTTTTAATCATACAAATAAGATATCATTTTTGTTTTGTTTACTTCTCATCTATTCATTAAAGCTGTGTTTTTGGAGAGTACTTTTGTATCCATATACCACACAATTCTTCAACTACACCATTAGCTTGCATATGAAATATTATTTTCTTATGATGCATGATTGCATTTATGCTCTAGTACTAGGCCTTCATTCCTGTGGAAAATTTTTTTCAGATTTATGCCGGATTTTTTTTTTATATAAAGAAAAAATATATATATATATAATAAATAAATATATATATATATAATATATAAACATATATATATATATATAATATATATATATATTTTTTTTATTTTTTATTATTTTTTTTTGTTTTGTTTTTTTTTTTTTTTTTTTTTTTTCACATTTCCCATTCATTTCAATGTGGGGTCATATTGACCCAAAGACCAGAAGTATAAACATTTTTTTTACATCCCTTCAGAGCAACCGAATCAAGCCCAGTTTTTTTGTGTGTGTATAGATAGATAATGTATGAAAATTCACAAAATCTTATTCCACTGAGATGAAGGGAACCTTTTTTTTATTAAGTAAAAGTCGATTGGGGTCATATAGACCACATGAGCCGATTGAGGATTACCAAAGTAATTTTCTACTTTAATATTTTAAAATGTCATTCATTACTTGATTCATAGCTGAATTTTAGCATTATTACTCGTCTTCAGTGTCACATAATCATTCAAAAATCATTCAGTGAAACCTCTGATACGTTTTTTCTTTTCAGGAATCTTTAGAGAATAGAAACAGCATTTGAAAAAGAAATACATTCAAACATTATTAATATCTCCACCGTCACTTTTGATCTATTTAATGCATCCTTGCAAACTTCTGAACAGTAAGATTTTTGCTGAACTTTCCCTTTAACTGCATGAATATCCCCAAGGCTCTCTATAGGAAGCACATACTGAGAACACATTTCACTGCTGTGTTTTCCTATTAATAATGAGCGTGTGCAGAACATCTACCCTTTAATCACACACAAACAATAAAACTTTAACATCCTGAGTCATGCATAACATGACTTCAGTTCGACACACCAAAATTTAACAACTGCCCAAAAACGCTAACTCACTGACTTTCACGTGAATCCACAACAAAACATCCAAAAGGATGCCGTCTGAGCCACAGCATAATGCATCTAGAAAGTGAACACACTGGTCTGTCCTGGGAGCTGAGAAAGATCCTCAATGCGATTCATTTACATTCATGGACGTTTTGATCGTGCGCTTGGAACCAAATGAGGAAAGAAAAAAATATCAAAACAATACAAGAAAATGCCCAGGGCACAAGCAAAAAGTCTCTTCCTCTCTCTTGAGCTGGGGGAGTAGTAGAACTGGATGGTGAGAGAGCTGATTTTTATCCTTGGCATAGGGGCAGAAAGAGCTGCGGACAAAAAGGCCCTTGTACCAGCGTGTTAACTCTGTCTAAAAGCCCCTAATGCCCCTGAATCGTGACTGGCAGGGTTGGTGACCTCCCCTATTACCCCTCTCAATCTCTCTCTGCCACACAAAAGCTCACTTTTCTCCCAGCGTGGCTTTCATGTGCCTCCAAATGCAAAGCTGTTACTCGTCTCTGATAATGAAGCACATACACACACCACCGACTTCAGGAAGAGATCAAATGAACAGCGTACACTTAAAGAGCGAGGATGATAAGAGAGAATGAATAAATGAATCAAGACAGGGAATTTCAAAAATGGGGCGTGAAGAAAGAAAAAAAGAAACAGAATGAAGGGTGGAAACAAAGTTTCTTGAGCCACAGAAGAGTTTAGCATAGTTGGGTTTTGTCCCACGTTTCTTTTGTGGAAGTTCGCATACTTCTTGGCTTATGTGAACCAAAGGCTTTGACTTCTCTGGAGAGGTTTAGGGGCTGCTCACCCATCCAGCTGGCCCACAACAAGGGGCTGAGAAAACTGGCAAAGGAGGGGTAACCTGACTTCACAAGCATGCTCCCGCATATACATTCTTGACTGTTTCAAAGCTGCCTTTACATATAGTTCTCTAAATAAGAAACTCTAAATCTCTGTTTTTAGCCATTTTAAATATGTAGCATTTGAATTACGCATCTGTTATAGCCTTTTTTTTTTACTAAAAATGCTATCAGCACGGTTGCATGCCTTTCCAATTATTCCTGGAAATAAAATTAAATCATTTATTCTCTAATGCTGGGTGGCAGGTTGAGCACCACAAGGCAAATGTTAAAATATGCTGTCCTCTACTGGTCACGTGTGGTAATGCAACAAACAAAAATTGAAAGGGTCTTTAGATTTACAGTTTTTTCCACAGTCTCTAGGATAGTTACTAGATTTCAGTTGTTTTGTTCACATTTGCTAGGATGCACAGTGAGCACAACATCAGTCTACTGAAATATACGAAAAAAAAAAAAAAACATTGAAATACTATTAAAACAATTAGATTCTAGTTGTTCAATTTCATTTGGAGAAAATTTGTCTTGAAAAAAATCGTACTTGAAATGTACCGGTAAACATTGATCATGTGACAATCTGCAGTGAGTTATAAACAGCAGAAAGATACAATTCTTGTTTTGTAAAAAAGTTTTACAAAAGAAAACCTGTGTAATGCTACCTGGTAGTGTTTTAGGTTGACAAAAAAAAAAAAAAAAAAAAAAAAAAAAAAAGTGCATTTGCTGGGTGACAACCTTTTAGTGGCATGGAAGAATGGCTTGATTTCAGACATGAATAAAGTGTTTTTGCAGTTTTACATTTGCATTTTGGATGTGAAATGAACTTTGAGCTCAAAACTGTTCTCAAAACTGTTTTGAGAAATGCATCTAGCAATTGTAAAACAACAACAGTAATATCTGGGCAATGTCAGATTTTTTTACTATTATTATTTTTTTTTGTATTATTATTTATGTTCCCCTATACATTAGTTCTAAAGTATGTGTTCATTACTTTATGTAACTTTTTTTTAAGTATATAGTATTTCATCCATTTATGTCAACTGAACCAACTGGCTTTGTGTTAAAATAATATACAAAATACAAATACAACAGTAGCTGTAAATAACAAGACAGAACAACATTTTCACGTTTTCAATAATTAGCCAGAAAGTGATGTTCTTTTGAACTTTCTATTCATTAAAGAACACAATTGCATCACGGTTTCTGACACTAAATTATCACTGTGTGACACTGAAGACTGGAGTAATGATGCTGAAAATTCAGCTTTGCCATAAAGTACATTTAAATATATATTTTAAACAGAAAACAGTTATTTTAAATTGCAATATCACTTTACAGCATTATTGTTTTTACTGTATTTTAAACCCTTAACTAATATAGACAAAGAAGAGAGTATCACGGAAAAAAAATTAACTCTGACATTTGTTTTGATATGTAATTGATTGATCTCACCGATATTCCTGCTGTAAATGGGTACAAACACATTGACTGAACACGCTCGAGACCAAGCAGCCCGACACAGAGAATCACCAGAGCCTGCAGACACACACTTCCTCTGGGCCACATGAATGGCACCAGCAGACACACTTTCCTCCTGAAGTCCTGCCATCCTGAGCTAGGGATCACCTCCACAGGGCCTTGTCTTTGAGGCTTCTGTTGAGTAGAAATAGAGTAAAATTATTTAAAAATAATTTTATTTTAAAATTCTCTCTGATCATTTTGCCTGTGTTAATGTCACCTGCATAAATTGCGGTGAAAAAGTCTGTATTTCTATTCAAATTTTACTATTACACTAGGTACACAGAATAATTACACTTTTTTCAATTTTTAATTCCAGGGCCATTTAACTATACAATTATACAGTCTTTGTCAATAGGCTTTCATTCTGTTGGCAAGGCTTCAAAAACGTAATGTGTAATATTTAGGAGAGAAAACTACTGTACTGCAAATCACAAAACCACCCAGTCTGTAACAGTGGAGCTTTGCTGACATCCAATGGGGAAAATTGGAACTGCACACAAACAAAATCTTACTTAAAGCACTTTTTTTCGAGATATAACCTCAAATTTGGAACACAACTTGTTTGACTTAAACCTCTACAACTATTTTTTCTTTTACTTCAACAAAACGAAACCAAAGGGTCTTCTAAATTACCAAACTTAAGTCTGTGCTCCAAAATATCATGACTGTTTTTTGACATGGACATTTTTATTCTCGAAGTACCTCAGATTAACATTTTTAAATTGATGCACAAGAGTTTAAAAACAGTGGCAGGCGATGTTATTCTTACCTCTACAGTCAGGGCAAATGATGCTTCTTGCTCTGTTTCACTTCCTAGAGCATTTCGTATCGTTCGTCGTTTAGAGTACTTGTTTGCCATTGTTTGACTTCGTATAAACTATCAAGCTCTCACAAATACAGTCTGAATGCATTATTCCATCGAGTGTATTCAGTCTACGGATTTGCGCGGACATTAGGATTTAAAGTGCATGTGCGCGCGTGTACTGTTTTCTGTACTGACTGGAAACGCTCTGCGTATCATATGGGCAACTTTCACATGACCGTAGACTTGTGGTCATGTGTCTCGTGTGTTAAATGAAAACGCTGACGCTTTTAACCACTGAAACGACTGTTTTCCTCGTGTGTTGTAAAAGAATAGTTTTCGTTTCGAACAACAAATGTTGCTTGCGATTTCTAAAATAGTGTCCTTCTAGAGGGCGCTATGCGGCTCAGAAGGCAGATTCTCAATCAAATCGCACAGCTTTTTGGCTTTAATAAAGTTGTGTGTAATCTACAATGTATAATATTTTAAATTAATTCTAATTCCCCGGATTGTTAACTGAAATGTGAATAGATATGCAACACAGCAATTACAATAAAATTGTGCAAAAATGAGTTACCGATTAATTGGAAATTACTGTGTTTGGTCCATCCTTAACAGCGCTGAGAAACGTAACAAGCAGGAGAGAGCATGGTCGCGTGCCTTATTCTTTATGATAGCTAAAATTAGATACGTTGATTAAAAGAAGTAATGCTATGTTTACTTTTGTAAAATTACAAAATTTACCTTTTAATGTTGTTAAAAGTAAAAAGTACTGTATTAAAAATAAAAGTAGCCTACTGATCGATGAATTAGTTTTATTAAACTAATTAAAGACTCGTTAAAATAGGCAACGTGGTGTTTCAGCCTAGTCTAGACACAGAATTTAAGGCTTAAAAGAGTTAAAAATCAGTCTGACATAATTTATTGATTTATTATGAGAATGTATTGATTTACATCAAGTTATTATCTAACCTTAGTTTTTCTTTAATTTTCCAGCTGAAACAATTTTATTTTTATAAATACCGCTAGCCTAGCTTAGCACAAAGACTGGAAGTAAATGGCTGCAGGGCAGGACTTAGGGTGGTGGGGGCCCCTGGGCTTGAGTCACTTTCGGGCCCTACCTTCTATACATTACTTTAAATACAACTAAATGATACATACACATATGTATTAGAGCTACACAATTCTGGATAATTTGAGAATAAAAATAGAGATCACGATTCTGAACAAACAACTTAACAAAATAACATAATTTATGTTAATTGCTGAAGTCTATTAAAAGATGTTTAATTAATCTGAATTATAAAAAAATGGGTTTGAATGATTCAATTCCTCAATCAAATACACTTGTTTCATAAGCCAATTTCCATTCACTTGTCAATTATCTGAGGTTCGGTAAAAAAAAAAAACTCATGTGAATAAAGCTGGTGAAAGTGTGTTTCCATCCAACGGCTTAAAGCGAATAAAAAACAGTCAGCTACGTAATAACCTAACGTTAGTACGTAGCCTACAGGTTTTTATTCGCTTTATTGCTAGGGGGTTGGGGGCATGCTCCCCCAAGAAAATTGTGATTTTCCTGATCTCATTTTAAGAGTTTTGATAGCCAAAAAATAAAAACAGTAGCTTTATAAGCATTTGATCAGATACTGACTTTTTCTTTCCTAAATTAATCAATGTTTTGGAATAATCTGTTTATTTAATTAATGGTTCAATTGCTACTCTACTTGCTCGCCGCCTTCTGGCTTAATGATGCAAATAGTGAAAAGTCGAACACATTCGAGGAAACGTTATACAAATATATTTATACAATAATAATGGCAATATATTTAATAGGTTGCTTGTGTTGTTAAATTGAGCTTATAATTTCCACTATCTTTGATCAAACTGATTATTTCTGTCGGCCATTTAAAACTATCGGAAAAACAGCCGTATATTTTAGCTACTTGCATCTTATCTTGCACTGTATGAGCGTTAACTGAAGTGAAGCGTCGCGTTGGGATTAGCGCTCGGTTTGCGCTTCTGTGAACAAAAATCCTGCTTTCTTTGATTGGTCTCACAAACATTTGGACATTGATGAGCGGGTGTTTGAGTGCTGAAGCAGATCAGATGAGAAGGTCAGTTATCGTCGCGATGGGAGAATATTGCAGCAAAAAAAATTAGAGTAGCCTATAGCCTACCCTATATATATTTATAAGTAGCCTAGGCTAGCCTACTCCACAGACCTGAAACATAAGCGACTTAAAATTAAAATTTTCATTGCAGGGCAGGGCCAGGTAATAATGCGAGACCAATCAACAAACTTTAAATGAAAAATTAAATGACTGATAAATTATTGAAAAAAATCAAACGCAAACGGGCGGGGCCCCCTATTGGGCGGGGCCCATGGGCTTGAGCCCAGTCAAGCCCAATGGTAAGTCCGGCCTTGGCTGCAGCTAGCATACTAATCCCAATAAGTGACAAAATAACGCAAACATTTTTTCTATTTACATGTTGTGATTTGTATAGTCACAGAGTGTACAAATAACAAAGTCAAGTGAGACACAGCCATCCTTTAACCATACAAATATTAGGAACTATATTCTCAGAGGGCGAGCACTGCTACTTGGGCAGAGTGATTACTGCAGTGGTGAGGATACAGAGAGTTCATTCAGAGTTGGAGTAATAGAGTCAGCAATTACTAGTAAAAGCATAGTTTACAATCATGGGTGTTTGCTGTATTGTCAAGAGCTCGACAATAAAACGGGAGACAAGGTAATTCCATGATGTTGCTTCCACGTGATCACAGAATATAACACAATGACACTAGCAGCTCCATGACCAGACATAAGGCATAAAGCCAGGCCAATGAGACTGCAACAGACCAAACTGATCCGATCATCTTACTGATGGCTAATATGTTGACTGTGTTTGAAAATAAAGAGAAAATAACATAGTTTTAACTGCAACTTGTTTAACTTTTAATTGTTATGGCAGATAGTTTTGGTTGACACATTATCAGACTAATAAGAGTTTTACTGACTCACATATTTCAAATCAAATAAAATTCTGGCCTAATTCTGTTTCTTTTAGACGCCAATGATGTGCTTATTTCATAGTTTGTAGCACCTCCTTGTGGATACTAGTCATTAATGCAGCGAATATTCTGCCATCCATTTTTTTGTTGGACATATTGTTGAATTTGTGTAGTTAAGAATGACAGAAATTTTAGAACAGATAGAGAGGGTTTCTGTTCTTATCTGTGTGGACCAGCTACAAAAGAAAACACAAAATACTCTCAGCATAAGAGCTTTATAAAGTGTCCAAGATGAGTTTTAAGGCCAATTCATACTGCACCAACAGACGCAATCTGAATTCGAAAATCCTCAGATTACAGCACGTCAATTCTCAGACATTTGAATTTCAATTCAGCATCAGACTCCGACAGGGGTAACACACTGATTCTACAAAACTTAACGAAGTGCCTGTTGCCACCTGACTGTCGGCATCTGTTGATGAAGGTGCATTGGGAATTGGCTTTTAGACTAAATGAAAAAGTTCAGTTAAGGAAATATTTTCATTGGTGAATGATCACGTATTTTGTCCCACCACCTCCTCCTTGCCATAAATGATCATGGATCCTGCATTTGAATATAGCCACAAAAGTTAAGTGAAAATTATGCATACAATTTAGCATAGTTAAAGTTAACTGTTTTGCATGGTAACAATGAAAAGCAATGTGCCATACCGAATCGGCTGAAAAAGTCACTGCAGGCAAAACTTTAACATGCCATCTGTCTTCATTCAGACCTGAAAGGAGGATGCAGCAAGTTAGACACTTTTGTGGACAGAGTATCTGGCTACATATCTTTCAATGGAGAAGATCTTTAAGGTTGAATTCAATTCCTGCCATAAAGTAGCCTATTGACGGAGACACATTTCAGGCTGATGTGGGTGAAGAGTGGAAGGCGGTTAATGAGCCAGTTGGTGACTAATCGAATATTGGTCAGTCCAAGGGTTTGACAGTGGCAGTCTGAAGGCATATGCGGCTGAACCTTTCCAAGACAGCGGACATAGACCGCCTGTCGCTCTTGGAAAATATGTGGGTCCAGATGGGCTTTTTATTCTTTGTATAGAGTCTTTTAGGAAAACTCAATTCAGTATGAAAATGACACTGTTGGTGTGTTTTAATGTTAGTGTGACAGTGAGTGAGCACAAACGAGAATGAAACATGAAAAAATGTGGAAAGGTGGGAGATGCTCAGTAATTCTTCAATCATACTGTAATCTTAACGAATGAACAGACAAACTTTCGGCTTTGTCTCTTTTTACAAAAGCAGTTTAAGGCCCATTTCTGTTGTTCGCTATTTCAATTCTTGCTCTTTCTTTTCCCACATGGGACGAAGGAAAAAAGACAAGCAGCTGCCTTTCCCAAGCCACACAAAAGAGGGGTGAAAAACAGAGAGGAAAAAGAAAAACTGTGGGTGTTGAGGGTGATGATGAGTGGAGAGTAGCGGGAGAAGAAATCTTATCATTTCCAGCCCACAATGGGCTGGTTTCCATGACAGGACAGTTACAGATCTGTTTTATCTTATTGTGGCTTTGTGTGTGTGGTAATGGCCGTCTGCCTGTCAACTGGTCATTATGAAGCCTTTTGTCCCATTGAGCGAACATGTGCTGTCCATCACGCAGCTCATTTCACTTCACTCTTTGTTGTGCGCTCCAGTTCTTATTGCGGTGCCTAGTGGGAAAGCGTGGATCCTGTCTCTCTCCAGTGGTGATTTTCCTCTTTGTAATCCATCTGAACCAGCAAATTGCAATTTTAGGAGAAGGGAGGATGAAAAAAGGAGGTAAAAATCAATTTAATCCAAGGGAGTCCGGTGGGAGAACTGACTTGTGCCACCCAGAGAAATGATTGGTATTTTCGATTCTGTGCAAAACACAAAAGGGGACCAGGTTTATTTGATCTCAATTGACACTCATCTATTCCGAAATCATTTTTTCTTTCTTTCCTTCACATCTGTACTGTATATATTATCTCAAATTCTTACCTCATCCACAGTCATTGGTACAACAGAGTCTTTCAAGGACATTATTCTGAGAACATGTTCAGCTGTCTAACAGCCACTTGTTGGCCTGCACCCAACCACGACACATACAGGTGTGCACAGATAGAGAAGAGGAGAAAGCCATTGTCTTAATATATGGTCATATGATTAATGTGTTAACGCAGTGATTTTCAATATCAAAATTCTGGCTGATACTGATCAGCAATTTTTTTTCACATTATGGCTACTAATTGATAAATGGCCACTTCCAAGTTCTCCTGTTTCTATACTGGTCACACCCAGCTCAAGCTCTTCTGCTGACTCCAGAGCGTCCACCTAGACTTCCTCTTTCGCCTCTTCCTGAAATCATCCAGTTCCTCTGCCCTGCATCCGCTGTTTCCCTTCATACCCTTGGCACCTCCTTGGACACCACTCCATTGTGTGGATTTGCATTCGCCCTTATGACTCCACCGGCTCCCTTGTCCCTCCGGCTTACTCTTTTTGCCGCCACTGACTTCCAAGACATCCTTCCATCTCTCCACCTCCCTTAAGCTCTGCCTTCCCTTCGGCGACACCTCGGTCCTCAGTCTCATTGGCTCCACCTCCATCCTCTGGCACCAGATCCGACGCTCGTCACTATGGCATCCGTCTTCGCCTATCCGGGTCCACCTCCAACAGTTGTCCATCACCCCCCAGGTTTCATCAGACAAGCCTCTACCATGGTTCCTCCCTCCCTCAAATCCACCGGCTGGCTGCACTCTGGATCCCCACCTGGATACTCCTGCTCCTGGCTCCTCCCACTGTCATCACCAACCTGGTTTCTCCAGCTACCATCTCCTCTTATTTCCTGCCATTCGCCTGCACTCCGTCCTCCTCCGGAAATATTAAAGCTACACTGTGTGATTTTTACCCCCATCTCAGCGGTGAAAAGATACTGTATATGATCATCCAGTGAATATTAGTTTCTGTTCCTCTCAATTCTGATTTCATTTTAACTCTGATGGTGGCCAATGTGGTCCAAGATTAACATGGCTTCCGGTTTGACCTCGTCCATGAGTGCTAATTCAAACGTAAACGAGAAAGGCGAAGCTTGAACTAACGGGTATGTCCCTCTTTGGCTAATGTACTTTAGAGATGGAGGGGCAACATGACGACCGACATTAGAACCCCTTACCCGTATGTATTTTCAATGGCATATTATACACTCACGAGAATACTTTATTACTTGAACGAAGTAAATGTACATTAATGAGCACATACATTTTTGAAAGAACTAAGTGTTTTTTTAGCTAAGAATAAACTAAAAGAGTTACACAGTGTAGCTTTTAGCAGAAATATTACGAGATTACTACTTCAAATTTTAAACCACAACAATTTTGAGATTTTTCCGCATGCTGTTGCAGCAGTCAGGTGGTACAAGACATCTGAAAATATTTAGTGTTTACAAGTTTTTATGACTTCTACAAGGACGAGAACATATTTATGGTAATTCCAACATGGTGTAAACGTACCTATGGTCCTTTGAGATAGATGGACATCTAATAGAAAGGTTTGTGGTCTTATAACAGCAGGATTGAAGAATGTGCGTACAGCCTTGATCCAGACAGAGCTTGGCATTGGGGAGTCCAGCAGGAGCATTTGTGGTTTGTAGAAGCAGAAAGCCTGACTTCGCACCCTCTCAGAAAGGCCGCTCTCTAAACAGCCTAAGATGTTGAGCTCTGCATGATGTCCAATGATCAATAAACCCAGCAAGAAAAAGTGAAAGCATCCCTGTCTGCCCTGGTTCGTCTTTGATCTGCCTCAGTGGTCTAACCAAAAAAGACATGAACATGAAGTCTGTCAAGAAGTCCGTCAAAATCAAATCCACATCCCCTCGCATGAAGAAAACAGTCAGCTCAGATGTCTGTTCTTCACTTCCGTTCTTACACATACACCTTACCTCACATCCTCATCCTGTAGAAACATTAGTCTGTCACAGATAACACAGAACACACTCCTGACACCCATTCAGAGTTCACCAGCGCTGAACACAGAACTAGATATGATCTCATCACATCTTGTGGTGTGGTCACACACAAAGGGCCTTCCTGTCAGGAGTCCGCAAACCGTCCTACATGTCTGTGCACAATACAATCAGATAAGATCTCTTCTTATTAACACATTCAATTTAAACTGCCTCCGAATGGAGAAAGGAAATGCATCTATCCGTCAAATGGCCATTCGGCTGTGATTGCAATCGTAGATGTGCAGTGCAATTGCCATTGTATAAAACAGAAAATGGCAGCACAGATGTCCAATCTCAGATCACAGTAGGTGATAAAAAGTAAACCACCTTTACAAGAGTTGTTAAAAAGGTCATTTCATGGACCAAGAGCATTTTCTCTGGAAAGGGTTGAGTGCTGGTCATGATGAAATGGTCTTTATTACCATCATCTATGCTTTACAATATTTTTTAAGTGTAATTATTTTGTCTGATGGCAGTCATTACTCCAGTCTTCAGAGTCATATGAGGCTTCAGAAATCTGATTTGGTGCTTAAGAAATTCTTTGGTGAATAGTAAGTTCAAAGTCAACATTTATTTGAAAAAACAAAAAAACATTGATTTTACAAAATAAAATGTATCAATATAATGCATTCTTGCTGAAAAAAAGTACTTGAACAGTACTGGATATTGAGTTTAACAAATGTAATCAGGAGGCTGTTTACAAAGTTGTTCCTGACACTGCCAAGAGCAGATGTTCATTCATTAGAATAGAAGTGCATATGTGAGTCACTGGGGGGCAGTCTATGTCTGTGGATAACACTGTTTGCAAGACTGTATGACTTTGAAGTTCAGCAAAAAATCACAAAGAGCTCATGGTAAGCTGGGGAAATGTCAAGCACTCTCTTGGAACATATTCATTCATGAAATTATACTTGCTTGAGGATTGCTTTAATGACAAAGGAAAAACTCTGTCTGCTGATATTAACCATAGCATCCTAAAACAATGAGTGTTTTTAGAGGGAAAATAGCTGATTACAGCCATAATGACTGTTTGTGAATCCAATGCTTCTCTGAGGAGCTGGAGACACGAGGAATACTTGGAGGTAATTAACGGAAAGAAAGCATTCAAATTAGCTCTACACTCATTCATCATGAGTGCGTCCATGATCCCAAGTGAGCCCTTTGACTCTCTTCAGACCTCTGCCTAAGTTGAGGCGAGAAACTTTTGTAGCAAAGGCAAAGAACAACTGGCTGGAGATGGTGGACGAGAACTGTGATGTGTTTGTTTATTTGTATGGGACTTTCAGTTCAATTAATGAGTTATTCTGCCCAGCAGACAGCAGCTCAGATTGGAAGCAGTTTCAGTCAGCTGTGGGCCGAGCACTTCTCTCAGAGAAACTTGCATAGGCCTTTTATACTGGCTCCTTTCTCATCATGCATCTGGTCTTCTGGAAGAGCAGATAGTTTTCATAAGCGTTCAACAATGAAGAGAAGGAAAACAAAGGTGCAGTAACATTTACTGTTGCTCAGCAACTTTCTCTGGCGAAATCCAGTCATTTCCAAGCAATCAATCAGGAGTTTCGGGAGAAAAAGTTTCCAACAAAGATTTTGCAGTGGGTTCAAGTTGGTTACATGTTGCTCAGCACTTGGTTTGAAAGGGACTATGTGAGCTGTGTTTCATACATCACTACACAACTGAAAATGGATAACAGGTCTTGTTTCACTCACAAAAATGTCACAGAATTTCGCTAACTTTATTGGTACTACACCTTGACAATTCAGCACTCATGTTAGTCACTAGACTTTGAGCATGTTTAATTTCTTTGGACATACTGTGCTGTCTTAGCCTGGACGCCAGCCCTGGTCAGGAAGTTCGGTCTGGACTCAATCCATTAGGAGTAATTGTGATCGGGCAAAAAATGTTCGGGCCAATCAAATTGCCAGGGCGGGCTTCTATACGATGATGGACAGATGATCTGTAGGGATGTAATCATCACTTTATCAAATAGCGCTTAACTGGTTTCCCTCAAAGATGACTGCAGCTGGAGAATTGAGATGTACAGATTCCACTGTCGCGTCTGTTGTCAAATAAATCGACAGCGCATTCGATTAAATAGATGAACAGAAAACTCTGAAAGATATTTTTGCTGTCCTTCCTACATGATTCGGCAAAAGAGTAACTTATCAGCAGGCTCCGATGGTCGCTAAGAAGATGGGAAAGCCTGTGGTCGTTGTGGTTTCTTTTTTGGTCGCACTCATGGAGGATCAAGTAAAATAAGCAACACTTGTTATTTTACTTCTAAAATAAGTAAGTTCTGTAGTTGACAACTGTATGCAAAGTAGTTGACTTACTGCATTGCTCTGATTGGTTGTAGGTCTGTCCAACTATCCAATTGAGTGCAGAGTTTTTTTGTTTTTTTCTGGTTCGGTTAAGACACGCCTCATAATCAAAGCCCATACTCCGACAAGAATTTGAGTATGATGAAGTCTAGGCTAGTGCTGTCTTTTTTAAAACCTAAATTCAACAAATAAATTACAATAAAACTATAAAAATTGGTTTAGCCTTTTCTTCCCTATTGTGGCGTATTCAAGTGAAATGGCTTCTCGAACAAGGAAAAATATAGGACGGGACTTTATTTTGTCCATCGTGAATTGATTGGATCACTGGATGGTTTTGGTTTGCTATTGCTGTTATCTCGTGTGAATCACAGGTTGATTACGCCAGTGAACACGTCATCAGAGATGTCAAAGGAAGGAGGGAAAGTTATTTTGGTTAAAAATAATAATGATTTGAATAATGTGCACAAATAAAAACCACTTATAATAAATACTACAACATACCATAAAAAAAGAAGAAAAGTCAATTTTGATTTCATAGTGACTTTAACATTTGTTTTTTTCTCTCAGCTAAGAAGTCATGCCATGACATATAGATTTGATGACATCATGTGATATAAATTTGTTACGTCAGAGTTCACCAAACCTGAACTTTGCAACTAGCTTGTGTTTCCTGTCTCCCATGGATAAAATTCACAGAAAATGCTATAGTAGGCCTACTACCATGTGTTTTGGACATTGCATGATGCTAACACTCATAGCTGTGCCATCGCTGGTGGAAAGTCTAGCTGTGTTTTGAAACGTAGTTGCTGCTTCTAGCCGTTCTATTCTAGTTATTAGCTGACTGATGTTCCTGATTCAAGATAGTCTACCGATTTAGGCTAGGTCAATCACCATGCAGTTAGACCAGTCACTAATTTGGATTTTCCAACAGGGATTAGTGCATAAGAACAGTAGGCTACCATGTAAATACCGTGGCACATGAATATGGTAATGTATAATATTTAGTATGCCATTCTAGACTAAATAAATAATGCACTGGATGGAAATAACGCTTTTGAGGTCAGACGCTCCAGTCAGTGTGTGTGTAGGTTAGGCTACTATTTACTGGTTTGAAATGAGGCAGAAATTAATCCCTCTTGTAATTGAGCACGCCACTTTAAGAGTTTTTTTTTGCTCACAGATTAACCGGTCACATTATTTACAGTACAGGTAACACGACGTGCTGAAAAGAAGCTCAATGTGTTGCTTCCACACGAACTGCCAGCGCTCTCCCACAGGACAGACTCTAGAAGCCGCTTCATTCATGTGTCACCGGTACGTCAGATTTGGCCACCACCGGGCTGGACTCTGAGGAGCAGACACTGTACCTTTCAAACACCATCGCGAGCCTCCAGCTGCCACCACCGCAACTCGGCGCAGCTCCCTGTCAGTCTGCGTGAGTGACAGCCGATCCCCCGCGCGACGCTGATTGGCAGTGCCCGCATGGCTGATGGTGATAAAACTGGCGTGCTGCTTGCTGCCGGGTGCGCGCGCTCTTCCCGCTCTTCTGTGCTGTCACTCCGCCCGCCAAGATGACGCTGCTATTGAATCCCGCCCGTTAATAACAATAATGCAATACACAGTGGGCCAACTCATCCGCATTTCCCCATCTTGTTGATTTGTTTATTTATTCGTGAATATCTTCAGTTAACTGCGATTTTAAAGTCCAAGGTGACATTTGAGGAACACATTTCAATATGTCAATAGCCATAACTTCGCCATGACAACCCTGAGACAGATTGGCCCTTTGAGCTTCATGTCAGTCTTCATTACTGTCTGTACTGAATTTTCTCACATAGGGACAGCGCTTTTATGTGCAGCTGATCTAGCTGGGCCAAATTTTGGTGAAAAACCTGTGGAATGGGTTGAAACATAAAACGTAAAGCACTACACTCTATTGTAGGCCTACACAAATACCGTTAAAAAGTGTTTTTTTTAAGAAATAGCCTAATTGTATTCATATATCGACACATAAATTAACCAAATATGACATATTTACACAAATAAATGCTTAAATCTTTTGAACGTTCTATTCATCAAAGACTCCTATAGAAAGAAAATATTATGATTTCCACAAAACTGTTACGCACAGTTAAGGCTCAAAAAATGTTCATCCAAAACAAAGACCTCTATATTGAATCAATAATAAATTATAAATGTATATTTTTCAGATTTCCTAAATTATTTTAAGTCACACAGGGAGTGGGATATATTCAAATTAAACATGGCTTTGGCAGGCATAGCCTATAGCATAGACAGTAAAAGAAATGGACAGAGCGATCTCATTGGAACTCCATTGAGACGATTGAAGCCCGTTTTTGGCGATTTTTTTAGCACTTCTGTTCCTGACGCGCAGACTCAAACTGAGCTTGACTACGTAGATGTGACGAGAGCAACCCGTCTGTCTTCTAGTGCTGTGGCATGAGAAATCTGAATTATTCCCTTCCGAAACATGCAGAGGCGGAGAGTGTGAATAGGAGCTGGTCATGAGCTAGGACCATGAGACACTTAGTTATTCTGATTGATTATTTTGTCATTTTGCCTCCACGTTTCCCTGATTCAATGGGAGTCAATGGGAAGGCTAACGCAAGTGAAGTTCTGCTACAAGATGGCAACTCCCGCGAGGCTTCAACTTCCGGTCGATGGATTACCCCCTTGACCTATAGTGGTGCAGGTATGACATCACTTTGTAGGCAAAAATGTAGAAAAGAATTAGCATTTTAGCACTTTCGGTTTCATGGTCCCGAAGTAAGTGGGTTTTTGAAATGGGATTTTGGTTAAATGGTTGAAATAAGGTCTTTGGGAATAGGCTACGAGCTCAAGACACTTTCCTGTTTTACTGGACAACATAAAACAAATCAGTATTACCCCAGTTTTTTTAAGCTGTTAGCATAGGTGTCTTGAAAAAGGTGGTTGCTAAAAAGTGGCTAAATACAGAGGCAGTCTGGGACATTTAAAGGCATAGTTCACTTTGAAATTAATTTTTGATATGTTTCAGCTTACCTCAAGGGCATCCAAGATGTAGGTGTCTTTGTTTCCACAGTATTTTCAATTTTGATATTTTTTCGGTCAAATCGTTGTTGTCTATCAGTCATATAATGCAAGTTTAGTGGGTCCACCCTTGGTTTACCTCAAAGAGAATGCACAGAGAAGTCAAAATTAAACATGATTTAATGACTCATAAATGTAAGTACACATTGATGAACGAAACGCAACGAGCGGTTTGTGTGAAAAAACGAACAGTATATCTTTTTTACCTCGTGTAACCACAGCCATGTCCAACTGATCTGAAGGCACGGGCGCTTCGGTCTGCGCATGCGCCGGAAGTGATCTCTTGCACGTGTACGTCACTCATCGTTTACACATAGATTTTGGAAGTTTTCGCTAAGATCCAGAATCTGCCCCACCTAAAATTACGGCCAAGCCGCTATTGGTGTTGAGCAGGAACATTGTGATTTCTGAAAAATCATGTGACACTGAAGACTGGTGTAATGGCTTCCTGTAAAGAATAAATTACATTTTAAAATATATTCAAACAGAAAACAGTAATACACAAAACAAAAGGAAGTTATTCACCTAAAGTCTGATCAATCTGAAATTTTTCCCTTAATTAGGCTATAGGCAGGCCTATCTTTAGATCAAAGAGCCAGAAGAGAGGATATTCCTACAGCGCTCGAATGATGTCCGTGTCTCTCAGCACCATAGTGTAAGCCTACAGCTGCGTTTGAACCACAAAAGCAGACAAACTTCGCATGAGACAGACAGGATTTCATTCAGACTTAACTGCCGTTCTAACCGCCCATGAGGTGCTAACAGCAGGACAGTGGCTGCGCTGACGTTTCTATTGTGTTAAAGATAGTTCCCAGCATGCTGCTGCTTTGGAGACAAGCATCCACCATTCTTCTTATCTGTGTTTGGCTCGCTCACATCCTCCAGCATATTGTTAACAATTTTGATGTGACACGATTTCTTAAGATTTTTCAATTTGCCATAAAAAGTGTTTTGGCTCTGAGCAGAGGGTTCTTCTTGCATTGCACAGATCCAGGATGAGCTCCCCACATATACATTCAAATCATATCCGTATGAGGAAATCATCAAAAAGTGCTCTGAGATCAATGTACAACAAAAGGACAGCTTCTGCCCACACCATCTTTTCCTGGTATACTCTTCATCTGTGACAAAGTGGTTTCCCGCTTCTGTTTCCATAACAACCGTTACTGAGTGTCGATTACCTAAAAGACACAGAGATGAGAGGAGCTGGAGCCTTTTTGCAGGACAATTCAACAGTTTAGAGATGAGACAGCTAAGAACACCTTGAAAGACTCATGCATCCGAGGATGTTCATCATAGCGCAACACCAACTTTCCCATGATATAATATGATCCATAAGCTTAAACAATCCGAATCTTTGCTGGAATTTTATATTTGTGGTGCTTTTTGGTGGCCACACAGTATTTCATCCCCCTAGAGATATAACTGAATAAAAGAGAGAACTCGTCTAGAAATAGTCAAAATAAGTTTTGTGGGTGATATTAAGGTCGGTGGTGTCACCCGTGGCCAGGGTTACTTATAAAAAAGCTCACAAATGAGATTTAAGTACACTAAAAATGAAAGAAGGCTGAGTGGAATATGACAGACTGAGAACAATCCCTTCTGTCTGCTTGCCTTTCCTCAGGCAAGGATTAACCGGCTTTAACAATATCCATATTCCATAATAAAGCCACCTGACTGCTGTGAGGGAGGCAGATCTCCAACCTCTATATCTCTAATGTCATTTTTCCTCAGGTGCTCAGCATGTAGTCAAAAACTATGATTAATTTTAAATTTGATAAGCCCCCTATGGACACGCTTATTGACCTGTCTAACTTGTACATAGACTTTCGGTGAACTTTTTCTGAATTGATCATGAAATGAAAAGCAGGATTTTTGCTAAGAGAGACATTTAGTGCAAAATGTCATGTACAGAGTTACATACAAATAAAGATTGCAAGCAGGCTGTACGTTTTCCCAAGTCACAGTTCTATAGAACATGATTATATGCTTCTATGTGCAGGAAGTGTATGAGGAAAAATACATATTGTTTATTTATGAATCTTTCATATTACAAAAAGGAAACATCTAGATTAAAATGCATGTTGTTAATTAAATCTTTGCATCACGTTGATTGCATCATATGGTATACTTATATACTACTGAAACGTTTCAATTTAATAAAAATACAGAGTATTTTCTTTACAGAGTTTTTATATCGTAAACATTCAAAATATGTTTAAACTACTCTTTGTTACAAATATCATTAATTATTTATTAATTAGTATCACACAGTTTTTTCAGGGCTATACCACGTGGCATTTTGGAACTACCCTTTCATGTCATAAAAAGGTCCTATTATCTGATATTATAAAGGGCTAGTTCACTTTAAAATATATATTTTTTAGATGTTTTAGCTTACCTCAAGGGCATCCAAGATGTAGGTGTCATTGTTTCCACAGTATTTTCAATTTTTACATTTTTAAGTTACATTTTAAAGGTTAAACTTCCGAAATCTCTGTGTAAACAATAAGTGACGCGCGAGAGATCACTTCTCGGCGTGCAACGTTGGACATGGACAACTGATTCAGATCACTTGTACATGGCTGTGGTTACACGAGGTAAAACCGATATAAATACTGTTCGTTTTCTCACACAAGCCGCTCGTTTAGTGTCTTAGGCCATCAATGTGTACTTACATTTACGAGTCATTAAATCATGTTTAATTTTGACTTCTCTGTGCATCCTCTTTGATGTGGACCCCCTAAACCTGCATTATATGACTGATAGACAACAACGGTTTGACTGAAAAATGTCAAAATTGAAAAATACTGTGGAAACAAAGACACCTACATCTTGGATGCCCTTGAGGTAAGCTAAAACATATCAAAAATTAATTTCAAGTGAACTATTCCTTTAAGAGACTGTATCATTGACAGTCGTTTTTTATAAGAAAAAATAAAACATTAAGGTTTTCTGTATTTTAAGATTGTATTGATTTTAATGTTTTCTTTTTTTATTATGCTATCAAACCCCCAGATATATTTTTACTTTATGCCTCTAAAAACATAAAATTTGAATTCAGAAACATGATCATCATACAGGTTGAAGAGTTCTATTTGACTGTCTGTAACAATGAATCTGATTGTCTGTCACAATCACTCATGTCATTCACCCTATAATAAAACTAGCTCAAGCATAATAGGCAATCCAGAAAGCTGCCAATATTTAAACAAAATGTATTTTTCTGATACACAAAATTTTTGTTTAAATATAGAAAATGACTAAAGCAGATTTTGTTGATTTTGCATCCTGGTGTCTCAGTGTTACGCTGAATGCAGTTGTTGGAGGAAGTATGGGTGTGCTTATTTTCATTGGTGGTTTCTGTGGAGCTTGACTGCAGAGTCCCAGTAGAGTGTTTTACAGAGCTGCCAGACGTGGCAAGAAGTTGAGTTTCACACATGAACACCATCCAAACAATTAGTCAAGTCCCTCTTGGGTGACATGTTTGTGTTGCATATTGTATGATAAACAGGATGTCATGTGGTCAGAACTATCATGGGGGTGTTTGTAGTGATCAGAAAAAAACGTCTTTAGGATAAATCACACATTCCTTGACAACAGTTGTAATACTCCAGTAAGAAACAATTCTCTTAAATCCCACTAAGCAGTGCTAAAAAAATTCAATGTGATCCCAACACAGCCAAATCCCTTCTCATTTTCCAGGAGTGTGGATGCTCCAATCCTAGATTCACCTCAGGGGTCTGTTCCTAATCTCACCCTGACCATCTGAGAGCACGTGAAACACTTCCATTAGATCCAGTCTGACCAGGAGAAAAGCAGACCCCCTGTGCCGGTCCTAATCTCGGGTATTATGTCCAGTCTGGCACATCCTAGTGGATAATACGGCCAACAAAGGGCCGAAATGCTGGAGGCATTTTCTTGAACATCATTCTTTTGAAAAAGTATGTCCACTGGCCTCAACGATTCTCCATGGGAAACAAATTACCTCAAAATCACAAACATGTCTTCTGGCAGCACGAGTCCTGTCAAGCCAGTTGGTCAAATCACTGTTCAAAGACAGGCACATGGAAAGACCACAAAGCATTCTGTCAGAACCGTGCTTTTAATGTAAGGCAGGACCTTTTTTGATCAGGCCAGCTGCAAAGAATGGTGGTTAGCGGATGGTATGAAAAGGGCAGGTGCGTTGGCAGGCTGGGAAGGACAAGGAGAGGAAAGGAGAGAGAGAAAGCAGCTGGGGCTTTCTGTCTGGCCTTATGTGCAGGGTGTGTCTTTGGGAACTGTGAACTAGGCTGCACTAAACAAAACACACATGAAAAAGTCCCTCTGTTGGCTTCCTCAAAAGTCTTGAAAATCTGTTTTATGAAGAGGAGGTGATCCTTTATCTTTTGTTCCAGGCATCCATAGCAGCGCTTCCATGAACATGAAAATCCTTTTGAGAGAGAACACCATGTAAGGAGTGAGGAGAAAGGGGGCGGAGACGCTGGAGGCGACAGAGCTGAGGAACTGACATGCCGGAACGGTGAATTATTCCCGCCATCCTGACCGGCCTGAGAAAAGTCTGCTGTCTCCTCTCTCTCTGCCCTTTTATTTACCACAGACATGTACCAGCCCTCTTTGGCTTGCACATATAAATATTTAAAAAGCAACTGCTCTGTTTCATCAATCTGCGAGTCAGTTGCCATTACAGTGGGCTACATGCGGATTTGCCCTCGCTAATGGACAACTAAACTGGGGTGCCGCTTCAGGGTCTCGTTCTTTGCTTTCCACACATACAATGACACATTCGTGTTCTCAGGCGTGCACGCTGGGTGAACATAAAGACAGTCCGCCCTCAAATTAAGACCTGCAGCTCCATTGCTGTTAATCCTTCCTCCCCCTCAGTGGCATGCCGTGCCAGCGCGCCGCGTAGACCTTAATAAATGTGCCGACGGTGAGCTCCAGTGAAATGTAGAGCTCATAAGAAACCAAAGAGGCTAATAAGTCAGACGCCATGTGGATTTAGTGTACAGCACACGGCGCGGTGGGATGGAGCAGCCACATATTAGAAATGCCAAAGAAATTGTTCAAATCAATCAGAAAGCGAGAGAAAGTCTGTGAGAATGGAGGAAGAAACAATACGTTGGGAATGAGAATCTTAATTTTATTTGATGTAATAAAAATAAAATATCACATGCCTATATGCACATACAGAAAGTCATTATGTTCCCAGTCTAAATTTAAAACCGAGTCATGCAGATTGATATTAGATCATTGTATTATAATGATATTGATGAAATGTGCTGTGAATGAGGTGGCTATTGCGAGAGAGTGAAAGAATGAATTGTAAGGAGAAGCCCTCACATGACTTGACGTTCAACGAGGTGCACAGCCATAAACTTGTGCTTGTTGTGCTTGGCAGAAGGGCTGAAGGGAACTAATATTTATGTCCATAACGAGTCTCATTGCACAGAACTGACAATACAACAAGAAATATATGCTCTCACAGTTATGTGTGCACATACAGGCGATGCTGTCAATGGAGGAGTTGTACATTTTGTGTGCAATGCTCTTATTTCTGCAGCCCTTCACCAGGTTATCACATCAACATCACGAGCACCATCATCACACTTACCCCTTTTCCACCCAAAAAGAACTGGTTCAGAACTGGTGCTGGTTCAAAATTGGTTCAACTTGCGAACCCGTTCAGAACCAGTTTGTTTTTCCACTGACTAGAGCGCCCAGGGAACAACGTCGTTACATCACTGTGTACGCCGCCATACGTTTTAGCTAGAAACGCTTGCAAGTAAAACATTACTTCTGGATTATATCGAACTCCAAAAAGTACCAAGAAGGCTTTACCAAGAAGGTATCTGTCTTGTGTCTTTTTTTCATTTATTAGTTCTATATTGTGACTGCTTTCTTATTTGCTTATAATGTTTTCAATAAAAAAAAAATAGAAACCCTTGCGCCAACTTCAAGCATAACAATTGCAAAGGCGGACTCCATCGTGTTTCTGCAAATGTTTCTCCTGGCTTTGCGATCCTTTATTATGGTCAGAAAAGATGTTTAGAACACATCTAAACCCGCCCTCAGCCCCAGACGTAAGCATGACGTGGTAAAAGAACGGTTCTAGTCCAGCAAAGAGTTGGTGCCGCTTTGGAACCAGTTTTCCCGGCCGAGAACCGGTTCTTTTGCTGTCAAAACACAAAGAACTGGTTCGCGCGCAGGCACCGGCTTCCGAACCAGCTCTCAAAATGCTTTGGTGGAAAAGGGGCTAATGTTGTCATAATTGTCTTCATCATCCCCATTATAAGTGCTAATCATCATCATCCTCTTCTTTATCATTACATCACCATCATTATTAACAGCATTATCATCATCCTCATCATTACCACCATCATCACATCATCTTAATTCACGTTTGGCTAAGCCCCGCCCCCTTAGTTACTGTTGCTACATCCGTCAAACTTCATCTGGACTCTGGTTTGGTATCAACATGGCTTATGATGTGACAAAGCAACAAAGAAAGTGTCCGATAGAAGTAGGCAAAAGGGGCTGCAATTATGCGTTCGAAGGCTATATTCAACACATACAGGTGAAACGCAAGAAACAACAAGGCATCCAAATAGAGGCAAAAGCATAACGTCACTGGTCACAGTCAAAAAATTAACCACCGAATATCCTACTAATCGAGACGGAGGCTGGAACAAACAATATCAGGGAGCAACACTGTTAATGCAAAGCTGGGAAGGTCTCCATTCACTTCTATAATCGTTATTACAAAGCAAACGGACTACACGAGTAGAACGTTGTATTTATTAGCAACGTGTGCTAGTGCATCAACAACCGGTCACTATCATAACATCATCATAATTACCAACATCTTCATCAATACATTACAGCTACCAGCATCCTAATCATTGTCATCATTACATCACTATCATTATCGTCATTTCACCATCTTCATCATTGCATCATTATCATCTTCATCATCATGTCATCCTCATCATTTACCATCATTGTCCTCTGACCATCAGCTTTACCATTACATCATGATCATCATTATCATCACTATCATTATTGTCATCTCACCATCATCAGCATAAATGTCCATTCACACTCTGTACCTGTATCTCGCCCAATCATTGGATTGGTCAGACACCACACCGCCCTCACCTATCAGTCAATTCAGGCTGGATTAAGGATGCACGAAAGAAGGTGAGAGAACACTTTATAGTTCAAATCTAGCTGTATGCCCAACCTTTCGTCCTCTTCTGGTATTTTCGTGTCTATGTGTGTGGGGGTTGTAAAGAGTGTTAGTTCTTAAGACCTGTCCTCCTACAATGCTACATTTTCACCAGTAAAAAATCCTTACAGGGATGCTATTGTACGAAAACCTCCCCGTTTTGTTTGATATGTATTTCACACAACACAGACCTGAATGACATTCTGACTCAAAGTGTTGGTTATGGCACAAAACAGAAAAATCGATTTGAATTTTTTTTTTTTTTACAGGGACACACTCCACTTTCCCAGGCATAACTTGTGCTGTAGAATACGAATGAGTTCACCATCTGTTCAACAGGGAGGTTTACCACATTGATTTATTTAGTTATTCATTTTGCAGTACAACAATTATGTTTTATTTTTATTTTCCCACCTATTGTCAAAAATGTTCCTCTCACCTCCAGCAGACATTTCAGAGGGGACTGTTGCCGTCAGCAACAGACAGGCCTAAAATCACAATTAGAAGCCCCTCTCACTAATACAGTATTTTCAGGATTCTCATTTTACAGCCTCTATAATGAGACTTTTTGGGGGTTATTTCTGTGTGGCAAAAGTCCTCTTAGTACTAACCCACTCTGATCTATGATGACAGGGGCCTAAGAGCAGCATGAATAACTTTTAAATTCTCCTTAAAGATAAAGTACATGGGGCACATCCAATAAACTATTTGCATGGTGCAATTCATAATTATGCAGGCCAATAAAATGGTGGACATATGGCAGAGTACAATGCTTTTCTCCATCATTTGATTAACTAACAATGCCATGATTGCTAAAAAAATACCCAAACATCTCTTTCAAAATAAATCAATCACCTGCTTTGAAATATCACATGGAAAGGCCCATATGAAAAGTTCCACATTTTCTTTCTGGTAACTACACTCATTCATTTTTCAGGATACCAACATACTGTACAGTACTGAACTCCTCAAGATAATTTTGGACTAAAAAGTATAGTTCACATTTTAAAATTAATTATTGATTTGTTTTAGCTTACCTCAAGGGCATCCAAGATGTAGGTGTCTTTGTTTCCACAGTATTTTCAATTTTGATATTTTTCGGTTAGAACCGTTGTTGTCTATCAGTCATACACTGGAGGTTTAGGGGGTCCTCCTCGGTTCACCTAAAAAAGCATGCACAGAGAAGTCAATATTAAACATGATTTAATGACTCATAAATTACACATTGATGGCCTAAGACACGAAACAAGCTGTTTGTGTGAGAAAAAGAACAGTATTTATATCGTTTTTACCTCGTGTAACACAGCCATGTCCAACTGATCTAAAGGCACAGGTGCTTCGGTCTGCGCATGCGCCGGAAGTGATCGCTTGCGCGTCTCGTCACTCATTGTTTACACAGAGATTTCAGAAGTTTTACCTTTCACTAAACATATTTAGATATATCAACATCGTCTTCCATTGCGATCTAAATATACATATTTTAAAAAAACAAAAAACACTGCTCACTGCCTCATTAAAATTAATGGGCATTCCACAAAATTTCTGGGGGTCCTCATTGACAAGTCTCTTAACTTTAAGTGTCATATTGACTATCTTGTAAATAAACTTTCAAAGTATGTTGACTTGTTCTATAAGATCAGACATTTCCTTCCTCTGTCTGCTCTTCTCATGTTGTACAAAACTCTCTTTGAACCACATCTTAATTACTGTAATGTGATATGGTGCAACACCTTTACAAGTCATCTTAAAAAACTTGAATCCTTGCAAAAGAAAGCCATTCGTGCTCTGTTTTTGTATTAAGATAAATTCTCCCATCCGTCCTTTATTCTATTGCTTTAAGTTAGACCAACTGAGCTAAATGAATATCATAATTCCTGTCTTATGTTTCAAATTGTAAATAGGTTGAATTCTAGATTGAGTAGTCTTGTTTCTATCTCCAGCCCCCAGCACACATACCAAACAAGAATCAAACCACTTACATTTGGAAAATGTCGCCAACATGTGCACGCCAGTATAAGTGTTGTCTTTAGGGGTCGCAGATTTGGAACAGGATTGATGATGGCCTCGAGGTGTTGCCCTCTATCTCCAACTTCAAAAGACAATAAAAAAAATCATTTAATATTAACCCATGTCTAATTTAATTTTTAATGACTTTTTCTCATGGATTACTGGGTTTTATGTGTATGTATGTTTTGTTATGGTACATTTTGTGTGCAATTTCTCATTATCTGGTTATAGGTGGTAACTGTGTATACATTGTCTGTATCACTACCATTTCATAAACCATGGGCCTGTAAACCTAACTGTATTATTGTAATGTTATAAGAGGTATTGTGAATAAATAAATGAAAAATTAAACTAAACCCCTCAGAGCGTTAAATGCAGTGCCTAGAACAATTAGGACAAATAAGATGCAAACACACAAACATGCACAGTTGCATGCATGCATACATACTGTCCTATTATCATATCAATATAGCTTTCTATTCATTTAATTTATCTAATTTAGACTATCGTTCACTGGGCACACAGTAGGAGAATGTGTAATCTCTGGCTATAGATGCTCACCGAAGTGCCACTGTTTATTAGATGTGTTGTCATTATTGTTGAGACAGTTTAATGGAGCCACCTGTGGGCAGCCCTGACTCATCTCAGTGGAGAGCTAACAAGCCACCATTAGCCATGTTATTCTTCTAATGTTATATTGTCCTGCACAGCCTATTAAACCCAGTCCTTTACTAAAATGTATAGTTGACAGTTTCTATTAAAATACCTTGTATAGCCTATACTGTATTTTATAAATTATACAGTCATGAGCCAAAACATTATGACCACATATTAAAAAGGCCACATATTAAGGTCTGGTTAGATTAGAAGCAAATAATCAGTTCTCACAGTCACAATCAGAGTGTTGGATGCAGGTGAAAGAGCCCGATCTCATGAAAGTTCGTATCTATAGCACGAATGTCATTTCTTGTGGCATTTATATGCCAAAAACAGTTGTATATGTTTACGCGTGTATATGGTACGCATTTTTCGCGTGCACATGATATGCACTTTTTGGCGTATAATACGCACAAACTCCCCACCCCTCTCCCCCTAAACCTACCCCAGGGTTTTTTAGTGCATAGCATTTGCACGCAAAAAAACATTTTTGGCGTATAAATGGCATGAGAAATGACATTCGTGGTATAGATAGGCATTTTCATGAGACTGTATTGGGAGAAATGGGCAGGAATAAAGGTCTGAGCGACTTTGACAAGGGCCAAATTTTTATGGCAAGGCGACCGGGTCAGAGTATTTTTTAAATGGCTTGAGGGTTGCTCCCATCAGCGCAGTCTCATCCCAATTCGTCATATAACTGACGTTTTGGGACGTCTTTTGACCATTCGTCAATATATGCCTTTTTAGGGCCCCCTTAAACGTCAGTAGATGATGTTATCGGATCCTAACTCTACCCCAGACCTAAACCTAACCCTAAACCCAACTCGTCACCTAACTGACATTAAAGGTAAAGCGTCAGTTGTATGACGACCCGGGATCGTCATCTACTGACGTTTAAGGGGGCCCTAAAAAGGCATATATTGACGAATGGTCAAAAGACGTCCCAAGACGTCAGTTATATGACGTCAGTTATATTCCACCTGACCAAGTGTCGAGGTGTCCATGAGCAAGACACCTAACCCCAGCTGCTCCCGATAAGCTGGATGGCACCTTGTATGGCTGACACCGCCATCAGTGTGTGAATGAGTGGATGAATGGGTGAATGTGAGGCAAAATGTAAAGCACTTTGGTGGCCATTTGGTCTGTTAAAGCGCTATATAAATGTAGTCCATTTACCATTTATACACCACTGTGCAAGTGGTATTTGGATATTTTAATATAAAAAAACTTACATTTTGTACCTTTAAATGTATAAGAAAAATAAGATAACGGGCAGGCTGTTCAGAATCTCTGTACTTTCCATTTTGTTTGCACATGGATTATGCAAAAAATATTGTTTGTTTACTATTCTGTTCTAGATTTATAAGCAATACAAATATTTACCAATTTACTGATTAATTTAATGTTTTAACTAAGACTGACCTCTGCATGTGGAGACGGTTTGCTGTTTGACAGCTGCTGTTTTGATTTTAATCTCTTGTTAATAATAATGAATAGCCAGATTGTGAGGTTTGATCCTCTTGTCTGGCTGTCTGAGTCAAAAGAACGGTTTGATTTAGAAGATAAAATCCATTTCTATGGTCTGTCTGCCACTGTTGCCAGGCAGGATGGAGCCATTCTGAATTTACACACGGAAGCAAGACTTGAGTGTTTACTGTCAAAAGACCATAAGTTACCTTGCACTCTTGGATGGGATCAAACACATATCAAAGGCAGATTTAATCACTCAAGAGCCAACTAAAGGGTTTTGAGCCACACTCCATCAAATGACTTCAGCCTCCTCAGAACCCTTCAGTTGGTCCTTTCACCATAAACCATAACTGATGTATTTTTTTCTGGATACTTATTCTCTAGGATTCTCTATTCAACATAAATGTACTATTAACTGTTCATACGAGCCCGTTCTCATCCTTTAGCGTCACATAAAGCGCTTTATGACAAAACAGCGCTATACTACGCACATGGTACCCTTTATCGTTTATATAACACGCGAACTCAAGGCGTCATAAATCCTTTAGCGTAATATGAGACTACCCTACCCTACCCCACACCTAAACCTAACCATCACAGCGCGTGTTATATAAACGATAAAGGGTACCATGTGCGTAGTATAACGCCGTTTTGTCATATAACGTTCTATATGACGCTAAAGGATGAGAACGCGTTGTTCATACACAATATTTATAGCCGAATTTGTACATTATCTAGGGTGACCATATTGTAGTCATGTATTCACAACCTTGCAACTATGTTATTGAACTTTAAAACATAACGTAATAAATCCTTTCCATTCAAATTTCAAAACCCTCTGGTCTTGGTCTCTGTCTTGGTCTCGACTTGGTCTCGAGTTGGTCTCGGTCTTAAGTCTTGTCTTGGTATTCGAGTACCCTCTGGTCTTAGTCTCTGTCTTGGTCTCAACTTGGTCTCGGTGCTCTGGTCTCGAACTTGGTCTCAGGTCTTAGTCTTGTCTTGGTATCCAGATACCCTCTGGTCTTGGTCTTGGTCTCTGTCTTGGTCTCGACTTGGTCTCGGTCTTGGTCTCGGTCTTAGTCTTGTCTTGGTATCGATACCCTCTGGTCTTGGTCTCTGTCTTGGTCTCGACTTGGTCTCAGTCTTGGTCTCGGTCTTGGTCTCAGTCTTAGTCTTGTCTTGGTATTCGATACCCTTTGGTCTTGGTCTCTGTCTTGGTCTCAACTTGGTCTCGTCTTGGTCTTGGCTTGGTCTCGGTCTTAGTCTTGTCTTGGTGTCCAATACCCTCTGGTCTTGGTCTCGGTCTTGGTCTTGACTCTGACTTGGTCTCTAATCTCTGTCTCGACTTGGTCTTGGTCTTAGTCTTGGTCTTGTCTTGGTCTCGATACTCTTTGGTCTTGGTCTCGGTTCAGGCTGTGTTGACTACAAGTCTACTCTCAGCCGATCAGCATTATTTGTGGTTATGGCTGATGTTATTTTCCAGTGGTTCCAAAGTGATCAGTCACATGGCATTTATAGCTCAGGCTCACAAAATAATCGGTCACAAAGTTAAAGATGGCAGCATCCAGATTGCGTTACTCTGGTGTTGCATGTGCTAAGTCAAGCAACTGCCATTGAGATGAATGGGCATGTTAACGGAACACAAATCAGCTGGTAATGGCCTGTTACCCGCAAGACGTCACCTAGAAACTCTAGCAACCATGTTTCAGTCCTGGTGCTACGGTAAATCTAAAAATTCCAGCAGTCCACGATATCCACATTTCCACATGTTCATACTGTACTATAGTTTTTAATGGAAAATCACATCTGTGTGCAATGTGAACGATAAATCACCTTTATTTCTCATCGGAGCCACTGAAGATGGCTTTCACAGACCGGTTGCTGGCATCTGGTCTTACCTTACTGAATGCCCTGGAGTTTAATTAGCAGTGGAGCCACCTGGATCTCTCTATGGAGTGAACATCTGAAACAAAAACAAATTCAGGTAGAAAAACAACCTGTTACTGCCTGCTGCTTTATCACACAGGAAAACACGAGAGGGAAGGAGGGAGATCGAGGTGCACATCTGCTAGAGTTTAATAATACCTTTGTTTTACAGGTCTGTTTCAGCTAACATGGATAGTGTTCTGTAACACACATGCACACACATCTTCCTCCTACACAGCATGTAAATTAATGGTCACGGTAACAGCAGGTCTGTATAGGTGGAGATGTCTGAGGAAGTTTGTGTGCAGGAGAGGGGAGCATCAATGTGTGTTCACCCTGAGGCTGTGTGTGCTGTCAGCATACACTCTTAAAAACAACTCAGAGGAAATTAATGGGGAAGGAAATGAATTATGTCTCGAAACAATCGACCAGACACCGTGTTACCAAAGACTGAGAGAGTCTGCTCATCCCATGGTAAAAAAAGCTTTCTAAAACACACATGTACATACCGACTGACAATTAGTGTAAGAACAGAAAAGGAGAAATGAGACGGTTCATGGCCTGTAGTTAAAAACCGAGGACATTTTATATGCCACACTGAACTCTTTCTCTCACTTTCTGAGAGTGAACAAATTGGATAGGTGCTATAGCACATGTGTGTGAAAACACCTTTCTCTGCCTGTCTCTCTCTTTGCTGATAAGTGTTTGGGGTGTGAATTCACCTATGGTAAGGCGAAGACGGTGTTGTATTCGGCAAATCAACAGGAAAGTACACTTGTTGAGTGCAATATGTGTCAAATTTAACCGTGTAGGTAATGAAGCCACTGGAGAATATGCAGTGGACCCAAAAAGTATTAGAACGCCTATGCCCTTTCAAAAAGAATAGCACAAAATGTTGTGGCTTTAGCAAAAACTGGTATCAGGGACTCACAGAGGATTCACAAGGGGGTAGGTTGTCTGCAGAAAATAAAAACAGAAAAAAAAAACGTTTTTGGGTTGTTAAAATGGCAATGTATTCACTATAGTAAAAGTATTTGGACACTTGTTAGTGGATCATGTTGTCATGTGATGTAAAACTACACTTACTTTGATAGGACATTTGTGTTAACTTAAGGAGAACTGACATCATATATCCACTAAAGCAAAAAAAATAAAAAATGCTATAGCTTTTACAACACTTTACAATACGTGTACACTAATATGCATTAATTCATCCTTAACTAATGCACAGATAATCATGAATTAATGTATAACTCATGAAGAACTAAACCATTAATAAATGATTACTGCATGAGCAACTAATAAAGAGTCAATATGATTAATAGATTAAGTAATACACGGATTGCTTTCAATGTGTCATTGTGTATTAATTCCTTAATAACATATTTTATTAACTAATAGTGTAAATTAATGTTTTAATTACCACAATTAGTCAAAGCTTTGCACTTCAACTTCCAGTTGTCTGCTTTAATTAATCATTAGCTAAGGATTTGCAAAGGTTTCATTATGTTATGACTTTACTTGTTGGGGCACATCATTATTAACTAGTCATTTAGTGATTGTAGTAATTTGCACATGAATTTGCACTAACAATTAATTAATTAATGATTTATTAATGCATATTAGTGTACCTGTCATATTATCTCAAAGTTAAAATACAAGGCTTTGGCTCATTCTGGTAATTAACATATTAATTAACACTATTAGTTAAAAAATGAGTTATTATGGAATTAATCCACAATTACATATTTAATTAATAACAATTAATGTATGAACTAATACATTAAACTTACTGCATCTTAATTAGTTCCTAATGTGGTAATCGTTAATGAATAGCTTAAATAATCATTAGTTACACATTAATTCAGTATTATCTGTGCATTAGTTAAGCATGAATTAATGCTTATTAGTGCACACGTATTGTAAAGTGTTACCGCTTTTTATACCATATTAGGTACCTATTATTACAATTCAATGACATTTATATATTTTGATTGTGGCATAAGTGGCCAAATACTTTTTGGGGGGTCACTGCACGTCATGTACTGTAAATGTGTGATGGTAAACACTATCAAAGGTTCATGGGTTAGTGTTTATGGTGCATACCTCTGTCTGCATATGTGTGTGTGGGCTGTAGTCTGAGCAGCTGGGGCCGTCAGTAATTCCTCCTCCTGAGGGGGTTGTTATTCTGGAGTTTATAGGACCATGCAGCGCTCTATTCCCTGGCTGAGACACCACCACAGAGGCAGAGATGGAAAGACCACAGAGCTCATATGCCATTCCAGAGCAATCACACACACACACACACCAGCATCTTTACTTTGCATACTGGAAATCATGCAACACACACCACCTGCATACACACATTCACAGGGGCTAAATGAAGGGCTTTGATAGGCTATGATTGATTAAACATGTCTAGCAGTGCTTACTCACTGAATGAACCTGAGAGGGAAAGTAATGATACCCCTCGATACCCACTGGAGCTGGCTAAGCTGCCCTCTGGGTAATGGTAATGTTTTCCTCTTGTGTTCCCATGGCCTTGCTGAAGCAGTGGAATGTTAAAAATAAGCCCATTAAAAGGTGGGGAAACTGCTGGGTGAGGGATGGGTTTGTGTGTGTGCACTGTGAGGGACAATAAGTAGATATTCAAACTCTGTTGAACCTTTTGCAGCTGTTTTCATACACACACAGGGCCAAAAATGTGCCATTCTGGTGGCTTTATAACTCTGTAAAACACTGGATTTTTTTTAAATTTCAGGACGATCCAGGGTTCAGTAATTACAGCTGCCTATTTGCCTTAATATATACAGTATATATTTATTTTTTTTAAATGTAGCTAACATTTTTCATGTAAATTGTAGTTTAATAAAGTAGCAACTTTTGAGAAGTACCTTCATTTTTGGCCACTTTAATGACCTTTAGATTGCTGATAAAATATTTCAAATCAGATCAATATTTCGTGTCAAATTATTTTACTTATGTGGCAAGTAGCCATGTGATAAGCGGTAATGATAATTTAGGCCTACATCCAGCCAGTGATTCTCTCAAAATTACCCCCTTCAGGCTGATTGAGGGTTAAGAGAGAACCACCGGCTGGATGTACGTGTAGTCTACATTATCTCTTACTTAAACCGTTTTTTAGATGCAGACCTTGTTACTCCCTGACAATGACAATGTGTTGTAATGAAAATAAAAATTAGAACACTAGCTTGTAGGGGTGTATACCCTCATGTCACGATTCGATACATATCATGATACTGAACTCATGATACGATAATATTGCGATACTCCAAGACATCTGGTAAAAAGGTTGACAAAAAATGTACTGTTGATTAAAAGGCTAACTTTGATATTACATTGTAGGTTTAAATGAATAGGTTTGGACTCGGCGCTTGTAACCCAAGGACAATGGCGACACCAGAATAACAATATTCATGATTCTGAAGCTGAAATTACTGAGTTATTGTAGACGAATATGCTTGCACTCGGTCACTGACTAGATAATAATATCGGCCACTTTTTACTAGTAACATCAGACATTTGGCATCATCAGGACCCACAAATATTCCTACACTGCATTATTATACATTATAATCAACACTATATATAGTAGTTTAATGTGGTACTGACTCTAAAACTCTGAAAACTAGATTTTTTTTCTCACAGTCATTTTTATTTTGGGGGACTATCCACGATATTGTTACTATCCATGATACGTATTGTTGCATTTTTGTATTGCGATATATTGTGACACGATATATTGTTACACCCCTACTAGCTTGTCATCAAAATTCATTTTCTAGATATTACCAATCATAACCCAACACTCAGTTTTGGTATATTATTGAGGATATCTCAGAATTCCCTACCCTATCTCGCGACTAATTCGTATCGAATTCGTACGAGTGATTAAAAAGTGACTAATTCGTACTAATTCATACGACCTCACTCGTACGAATTCGTAATCATTTGTCTAAACCCACGTGATGGTTGGGTTTAGGGGCAGGGTCAGTGGTACGTAATTCGTATCGAATTCGTGGCCAATTTGTAAAATATGTACGATTTTGCACAAATCATCATACTAATTCGTACAAGTGAGGTCATATGAATTGTTACGAATTAGCCACCTCGGATACGAATTTCCGTGAGATCGGGTTGGAATTCCATTGTTTCTATCCCAACAACGTTTGTCGACAGTTTGTCAATTTAGCAGAGTCTTTCGCTTGGTTAGAAAACACTTCACAAAAACACACTGCCTTCACTGCTTTAGCGAATCTTTTCTCTCATCTGTCAAAAGTTTGCATTTCAAATGACAATTACTCTGTTGCTTCTATTTAGGAAAAAAATCGCACTTTGACAAGTCGAATATCTGTCTCCTTCTTTCCAGCCTTTCTGTATTAACTACTATATTTCCTATAAAACTGTCTACCCAGACTTTAATGTCTAATCCAACTATCTCAAGGTAACACTAACAAAATAAAACATCACATTATTGATGCTGCAATTACAAAACTGATCTAGCAGCTGATCTTTCGCTCTCTTATTCACACACTCACATATTTACACTTACACGAACCTTATCATTTCTCCCAGTGAGATGTGAATGTGATTATCTTCTGAATAGATAATAAGCACCAAAGATGATTTATAACGTCATTATTCGATGGAGGCATCAATATACAGTAATCATATTTCATAAAGTCCATTCCCTCACGACAAATGAGCGTCCAACTTTCACCAACAATATTAAACGATCAAAACATCCTGAATAATTATTTTCAAAACAATCACTGTGTGGAAAGCGAGAGAGAAAGAGTTTTTACAGAAATGTAATTTGATTTTGCTGGAGGCAGATGAGTCAGAGGCTTTCGGAGAGCGGCAGGAGAAAGACTGAGTGCGAAACAGCCCGCAAAAGACATCTCTAATTTTCTGACAGTCGTATGACTGGCCATTTTTAACCTGCCTTCACCCCCTCCCACATCTCCTCATTTGCATACGGGAATAATAACCCAGAGATGTGAAACTACAGAAAAAAATATGACGGTTGGTGTTGATATCACCTTGGCTATCTGAAACATAATTGCAGCACGAAGGGAAACGTGAGACATACAAAGGGCCGTCTGATCTCAGCAGCAGTTTGCACGCTGTTGCCAAATACCTCAACGGCGGCAGACAGCACATCGAGACGAGGCTAACACCAGCTTTCATCAACCCAAACATGCCACTTATGGTGTTTAAACAACCTTAATGGAAAATAGCATAAGTCCTTCTGCCCATCTGAAGGGAGCTGTTGGTGGGCACTTCGCACTGACATCTCCCTAAAAGGGGAGGGGGGTGCAGTAGGAGGGTAAAAAAAATGACAGGTCGTTGCTTCGTTTTGTTCAACATGACGGTAAATCTGTTGTTAGGTAGATGTTTACATGAGCTGAAGCTAAATAGTTCCTCAGGGTAGAATAATAACAGCCGCTCTCAACTGGTAATAAACAAGCACATGCTCACAAAATGAACTCAAAGGCACCCTCCCTCAAGAAGATTCTGGAACCTTTTGGTCTTGGAACATGATAAAATAGAAGATCTGAAAGCAGGTGTGGAATCTCTTCCCAAAAATATGATACGGTCCATGCTCTTTGCAATCACATTTTCCATTCCAAATGAATTCAGTGTGGAGACAGTCAGACAATGAGAGTCAGACTTATTTCCTTTTAAAACCCACAAAAAATAAAGAGGAAAGTTCTTTTTTCCCTTACTTGTTTTGATTCTCAGTAAATGTTTCTCACTGTGTGACTGTGTTGTCATATTCAGGCTCAAAACTGCTGTTTTTAGTCACAGATGTTTACCTACAAGATGTGGAAAATTACCATTTTCCAGGTTTGACCGACCCTTTGCCAACATATGAAAGAATTCCCAAGGGATCCCATTTCATTAGCGATCTATCCTCTCACATCTATGATGGAAGGTAAGGTGAAGTACCTCACCAAAAAGGAAATATCTGCGGCATATGCAAGTAATGAAAGCAGATCCTCTGAATCCTCCAAACAGATGTGTACTTGCGAAGTGTTAGAATGGCTGTTGACGAAATACATGCCATTTAAATAATCTGCGCTTATCAATAGTTTTAGAACATGTGCGGCCATCTTCAAGTAATTTCTCGAGTGTTTTTAATGCAGATTGTTGCTCCATTATTTGCTTTACATTTTATACCGAACCTGAATGAATGATTTATGATTGCATGCAGGTTATTGCTTTACTATGTTTTACTACCCCTAAACACAACTTTGAACAAAACAAACTGTTATTAGTCACTTCACATGCAAGTTAGTTGGCCTGTCCCTACCTTAGTAGACGGTACCCTCTGTCATGACAACTCTCAGACTGTTTGGCATGGTAATGGATATGATATAGACCATATTAATGTGGATATAGACCATTTCACAAGATGTAAACAACACTGGTCCAGAAGCACCTCCTGTTTCAGTTTTTTAACACTACATAAAAGCTGGGATAAAATACAACTAACAGAACATTTAAAACTGAATTAAAAAGTTAAACAAACATCTTTAAGATGTTGTCTTTACATGTGAAATAAAGAAAACAGTTACAAACTGAAACAGGAAGTGTTTCTGGACCAATGCTGTTTACATCTTGCAAAATGGTCTATATATATATGGTCTTGGTGGATAGATCTGCCAATACATAGGACATGACAAGCTGCTGTAAGCAAGTAAGAAATGCTGCTGCTGTACAAAAAAAGCTGATGAATTAGCAGATCTAGGTGGAGCTGGGGCGGGTGGAGGGTTTCTGAGAGCATGTTGCAACTGCTACAGAAAATGCTGACCAGTATTTGAAGGTTGAGCACACAAGCTCATTGGCTACAGATACATCAAAAACCAATCAGCTGTGCCGTTTAGATGTGAATGATTCGATTGCATGCGAGTTAAGGAGCTATCACCCTGTGCCAAATAGAGTTTCATGACATAACTTACTGTATTTATAGCAGAAAACAGAAATTAGAAAGGTAATTAGTTATGTAAGCTGATACTAATTCAGCACTGCTGAACCTGCTAGCTTTTGCTGTCCTGCCAAAACCCATTTTCATGGTAACAGATGCTTCTCTATTTAGTGGATGTCACTTGTAGGATTATGGGTAATACTTTTTTATGGGTAATAATTTGTATTTTATTTTAGGTTGAAATAAACCTGATTTATTTATTTTACATAAGTATATATAGTATATAAAGAAATAATATACATTCAACAATCAATTTGCATTAATGACTGGCTAACTGCTCTCTATTTCACTTTGATGGGGTTCACCAATTACATAACTTGCAAATAAATTCAAACTGGACATTAAATACTGATTTGATTTTAAACATTTATGTTGGGTGAAAGAGACTTCCAATTATACAGTTTTGGTGATGGACCACATCATTTCCACACACTGTACACACAAAGAGCATCTGTCCTCTTTGCAGGTTTCTTGTCAGTGGCGGCTCAGGCCGTCTCCAGCCATCTGCCACTGGGAAGATGTTTGAATCTGACTCAAACGCTACATGACAGCTCTCTACACTTCCCGGTCTGTCTACTTTGTAAAACATTCAGCTGCTTCTCAGACTCTTGAGAACTTTACTCTGGAACTTTACTTTTAGCAAGTAGGCAGTGCAATGATTATTGCAAGTGCAATACAACCATCTCTTATGACAGCAAATATGTTTAAGTTAGAGAGTATTTTGATCTTTAAAGGGTACCTATTATGCACCATTTTTACAAGATGCAACACAAGTCTCTGGTGTCCCCAGAATGTGGCTGTGAAGTTTTAGGGATTTAGGGAGAAGTTACTTGTAGAACGCAACAGGAAGTTTCTGAATGGTTAGTTGATGAATAAATGTGGAATGGGGAAAAAGTGGGAAAGGTCTAAAGATGCGTCTTTTAAAAGTTATTTTAAAGGGGTCATGAACTGGCTTTTTAAATTTTAGTATATTGTTGTCTGAGGTCAACTCATGACATTCGCTTGGTTTTTGCATTCAAAAACATCAAAATGAATAAGTAATAGGCTATTTTGTACCCTAGTTTTGAGCCTCGCTCAGAAAACACTCGGACTTTATGGGCATCTCGCACTGAAGACTTGGAAGTAAACGCCCACTGCTGTGAGTGGATAACAAATTTGCATATTATAATGAGTTTCAACTCACCCGTCGATGCACTTGGAGGTAATTATTTTGAAAACATCCAATGTTGTAAAATGGCAACTGGAATGATTCGTCCATACATGTTCGACCCAGAGTCCGTGTGTTGCACAATTCCTGTCAGATCCAAAATAGACAGCACAGCATTGTTCTTTAATCTTAAACTGTCTACAAATCCAGTCTTGTTTACAAAACAATCCTCAGTGAAATGAAGTGAACAGATGGACAATGTTTTACCTCATCAGCTGGAACGTCATTAAAAATAAAGTTTATCCTGGAATCCAGAGGAAGCTTATGCAGTGACTGTCTTCCACAACCAGGCACTGCACAATATTCTGTATTGTTGGTAGCTCTGATCCAGTTTGTCATCACGAGGTAGGCCAATGATATTTAGCATATGCGTGTAATGCGCAAACCGGTGGGCGGGGCTAAACCGGCCATTTTGAAGTCATAGGTTGAAGTAGGCGTTGATCTTTTGCAGGGGTGGTGTTTTATCCTCTTTGACGTCATAGTTCCCCACTTTGAAAAACAAGTCATTTGTTGAGGCTGGTGTCAATAAAAGCTTTTATTGGAAACTTACAGGATATTCTTATAATATGATGACCTCTTAGATGTCGAAAGCTCAAGGAAAATTTGATTTCTCGGTTCTTCACCCCTTTAACTCGAGATGTGCCGCCTTTTCTCCGAATATAAGCAAAATCATTTGAAAAATCCCAGAGTCAGATATACAACACAGACCAGACAGAAATGAATGACCTTTGAAATGAAAAATTTCTTTCAATGCCCAGAGCTACAAAGTATATTAAGATAATTTATAGATCATTTATTCTCCGCTGTTTTATTGAACCATTTAATTTTTAATGTATTTCATTGATCTTAGTGGGGTTGTTTAAACAGAGCCCAGTGTGAGCTGTAATGAGAGTATTGGCCCACGTCTCTTTGGTTTCTGGAAAAATTGTGACAAGAAATAGCAGATATAAACAATCTCCACCAGTAATACTTATGCTTGTAGTCCAATTCAAGATCTTCTCAACCAAACAAACCTAAACATCACATATTTTCAGAGAGTCTACAAGACTGAGTCACCAAAAACTTCAGCCCTGATGACACTGACAAATTCCCCTGCTCCATTCTGTGCCCCTAGCTCTTCCTTGATGGATGGTGGCTTGCATTTCTCAAACGTGGCATCGCTGTTAATGAGGAAGGACGGCATGGCATCCACATGACAGCACATTCCTGAATGAGCCACATAACTGACGCTTCATGATATTATTTGGTTGGGGGCTGTCAGGATCCAGAACAACATAATTATGCACATGGATCATTAGTCAAGTCAACATCAAGCAGGAAACAAACAAATGTGCCCTTGTATCTGCAGGGATCTGGGTTTAGTCAGAGATGGAGACCACTGCTGTTCTGTGATGCACAGCAAGCTGCACTAAAATGAGAGCTTTGAATGTATGCATAACTGAATATCTCATTCATGTGGTGTGGTGCTGTTTCTCTACTTCTGTGTCAATTATTTGCTATGTTTATGTTTGAAGTGAAAGATCACAGTGTTAAATTTAATGAATCATTGAGGGCTATTATTTTTGAATCTCTGTCCATGTATGGAGGTTGTGCTTTGGATTGTGTGTGGTCTAGTCAGAAGGGCTGTCTATAAACTGACAGTGTTTTGGAGAAGTGGCACTCACCTCTCCTCTGTCTCCCCTCAGCACAGCTGCACAGCGAGGTCGGGCGCTGAATTAAGACTGCAAACAGATTTCAATGGATTGTCTGAGATGAGCTGAACTTAAATGGGACTGAAATTGACTTGATGTGAAATTTACCCCACCAGTGTTTTGAGTTTTTCCCTTCTGTAGGATTGATGTGCAGTGAAACTCGGTAGAGCTGGGGTAAAGAGAAAAGTGTAAGTAGATAAATATATATATAAGATATGATAAAGATGATAGATGCACAGACTGATGAAGAGATAGATAGCTCAATGATAGATAGATAGACAGACAGACAGAGACAGACAGACAGACAACAGACAGACAGACATACATACAGACAGATAGGGACAGAAAGATAAATGGATTGATGTTAGACAGACAGACAAACAGACAGACATATTGATGATAGACAGACAGATAGGGAGATGGAGACAGATAGATAGAGACAGGGAAAGACGGACAGACAGACAGACAGACAGATGGATGGACAGAGACAGATAGGGAAAGAAAGATAAATGGATTGATGATAGACAGACGACAGACAGACAGACATATTGATGATAGACAGATAGATAGGGCGATACAGACAGATAGATACAGGCAGGGACAGACAGACAGACAGACAGATGGATGGATGGATAGATGAGGGAGATAGAGACAGATAGATAGAGACAGGGAAAGACAGACAGACAGACAGATAGACAGATAGAGACAGAAAGATAAATGGATTGATGACAGACAGACAGACAGATAGATAGATAGATAGATAGATAGATAGTGCGAAAGAGACAGATAGATGGAGACAGAGACAGACAGACAGATGGATGGATATAGACAGAAAGATAGACAGAAAGATAAATGAATTGATGATAGACAGACAGACAGATTAATGGATTAATAACAGACAGACAGACAGACAGACAGACATTAACATAGACAGACAGACAGACAGACAGACAGACACAGACAGACAGACAGACAGACAGACAGATGGATGGATGATAGATGAGAACAGACAGACAGACAGACAGAGCAGACAGATAGACAGATAGACAGATAGACAAATGAATGATGACAGATAGACAACAGATAGACAGATAGACAGATAGACAGATAGACAGATGCGATAGATGGATAGATGGATAGATGGACAGACAGATAGATGGATGGATGGATGGATGGATGGATGGATGGATGGATGGATGGATGGATGGATGGATGGATGGATGGATGGATGGATGGATAGATAGATAGATAGATAGACAGACACAGATAAGTTTTGATGATCATCATCATCATCATCATCATTGGTCGGGTGCCCTGGTATGGAGCTCGACAATATGTTTCCACAATTCTCTATTCTTGGCGATGCTGAAGATCACTTTAGTTTCCTCTTCCCTTTCGACACGGGTGAGTGACTGACTGCTCTTCGCTGCAGGGAGAGCTATTTGATTCCGGGCTTTTTGACTTCTGTTGTACTTCGTCAACAAAGCTCCTGATTTTATGTCTGAAAGTTCAGCGAGGAGCTCTGTTCTTATCACAGACTTCTGAATGATAGATAGCATAGATGTGGGCTGGTTCGCTCTCTTCCATATGAAGACAGTGGCCCACAAACTCTAGCTGTCGCTTGCGGATGGTCACGCTGACTGGACGTTGCTTGGTCAGTCTGTAGAGTTCCTTGTTTTTCATATGGGTGTCTGCTTGTCTAATTCCCAACATGGTTCGGTAGCACTTTCTCGCAAACGTATCCAGTTCTTCCTCTAGAGCTTTCGTTAGAACCCATGTCTCGCAGTCATAAAGCAATACAGATAGACAAGTTGCATTAAAGAGCCGAGTCCTGAATTCCATCGTTGGCTTAGGTGGTGGAGCAGTAAGCAGATTCTTTAACTTGGTAAAGGCCACCCATGCAAGAGAGATACGATTTTTGACGTCTTTCTCCGTCGATATGATGTAAGAACCAAGATAATTGAATTCGTTTACAATTTTAACATCCTTTCCGTTTATTAGTAGATGTTCATTGTCAGTGGAAGCATTCATTTGCACTTGGACAGTCTTCTCCTCATTTAATTCTGAGCTCGACTGTGCCATCTTTTTGTTGTAGTTGGGCGAGCTGTTTTTGTGCCCTAGTAAGATCATTTTCCAGGAGTGAAATATTGATAATTGATGATGGACAGACAGATAGACAGATAGATAGGGCGATAGAGACAGATAGATAGAGATAGGGACGACAGACAGATGGATGGGTAGATAGACAGATAGAGACAGAAAGATAAACGGATTGATGATAGACAGACAGACAGATAGGGCAATAGAGACAGATAGATAGAGACAGGGACAGACAGACAGACAGACAGATGGATAGACAGAAAGATAGACAGAGACAGAAAGATAAATGGATTGACTGATAGACAAACAGACAGACAGATTAATGGATTAATGATAGACAGAGACAGACAGATAGAGCAGACAGACAAAGGCAGATAGATAGATAGACAGACAGACAGAGAGACACAGATAAGTATTGATGATAGACAGACAGATAGATAGGGTGATAGAGACAGATAGATACAGATAGGGACAGACAGATGGATGGATAGATAGACAGATAGAGACAGAAAGATAAATGGATTGATGATAGACAGAAAGATTAATTGCTTAACGATAGAGAAAGAGAGACATATAGATAGAGCACACAGACAAAGGCAGATAGATAGACAGACAGACAGACAGACAGACACAGATAAGTATTGATGATAGACAGACGGATAGATAGGGCGATAGAGACAGATAGATAGAGATAGGGACAGACAGATGGATGGATAGATAGACAGAAAGAGACAGAAAGATAAATGGATTGATGACAAACAGACAGACAGACAGACAGGGCGATAGAGACAGATAGAGATAGGGACAGATAGACAGATGGATGGATAGATAGACAGAGACAGAAAGATAATTGGATTGATGATAAACAGACAGACAGACAGATAGATAGGGCGATAGAGACAGATAGAGATAGGGACAGACAGACAGATGGATGGATAGATAGACAGATAGAGACAGAAAGATAAATGGATTGATGATAGACAGGCAGATTAATGGCTTAATAATAGACAAAGAGACAGACATATAGATAAAGCAGACAGACAAAGACAGACAGATAGCACAGATCACACCAGTCACAAGTATCGTTAATCATACTTTATTAAATAATAATAATAACAATAAAAAAAGAACTTTTTTTCTGTACAAAGTCTACAAACAACAATTTCTGAATGTTCTGACCAGTGCCGGGATCTCCATGTCTTTTGGTGTTTGGCCTCCTGTCCCAGACAGACGAGGTGATACTATCACAGCTCTGCAGCAAAGCCAAAACAGGCCAGAGCTCCAAGGCACTTGGAAAGAGTCAACAGAGTCCAATGAAAACCGAGCTGAATACACACAATCTCTCCCTTTTCATCGCTCCTCCCCCAACAACTGAACAATCCATGTCTCCGCTGATTTCCGCACTCCAGAATAAGACAAGGCCCCTCTTCCCCCGAACCACAAGTCAACAGAACTCCCAGCGTGGCTCTGGGGAGCGAGAGGCCAGTGGAGGTACATTTAGAAATGTACACACATTTCCCCCATGTGCATACTCATTCTACCACTCTCTTCACCTGTAGGTGAAACGTTCTGTGAAATTCTCCACCCTTCTCCCAGGCTTACACCAAACCTGGTCTTGTTAGCCTTCATTCAGCAGCCCAAAATAAACCGTGGAGTCAACAGACAGATGAAATGAAATAAAGCAAGCGCAAGGCCTGACTCCTCCAAGGCCCCAGTGGCTTTAAACCCAAGGACTGTTGTTTCATAATGGCTCTCCTCCAAAACAGTTTGCTTAAGGCTCGATTGTTTGTACATGAAAGTGGCTTGGGGATTTTCCAGCTCCTTCACCAAAGTCGCTTTGCCAGCTTGAGTCTTTGTTCCTTCTAGAATAGGGTACAGAGAGTAGGAGAGAACAGAAGATGCTCTCACTCTCTTAACACTCTTTAGCTCAGTCGCTCTGAATCCTTAGCAATCCATAGGTTGCGATAATTTAGTCAGCATAGAGTCTTTAACGCTATGCTTAGAAATCAAACAGTAAAAAGCAAAAAAAAAGGAGAAAAAAATAGACTCAAAAGACAATCCTAATACTTCAATCTAAAAGGATTTTTTTTTTTCCAAATGTAAAACAGCATTTTCTTCCTCCGTTCTCTAATGGCCACAACAAAAACATTATGCTACAGACAGACTGAACTTAAGTATAAAACATTCATAAGAGGCACTGACACCTCAAACCGGTTGTAGAAAGTGGCTAAAGACGGTATGGGATGGGAACTTAAGCAAGTCAGCAAAAAGACACTGAGTCTAAAACTAAAGCAAATGTTTACAATATTCTAGGCCACGGCGTTCACACAATAGAGGCCAAGATTTCACAAGGGATCTGTCTTCTAGTCCTAGTGCATCTCTTCTCTTCTAGCTTCCATTAAGCATTATTAGATTGTATTTTTCTTTACAAATCTATAGCAATATACATTTCTTTAAAGTTCTTTTTCATTTCTGTAGCGGTAAAATCATTAGGTTGATATGTGTTGATCATGCTTCACTCCCGCTGAGCTGTCCACAGGAAGCTTCTACGCTTCCAGTGATCCTTCCACAATCCCGGTCAGAGATATTAGCGGCGTGAGGTCCATTCACAGTTTTGGATCAGGCCGGCACCAGTTCAAGAGTGTACGAAGCGTCTCTCCAGATCAACTCCCTCTAGGCCTCAGAACAGCAGCGCTGCTGGTTGATCTTCACCTTGTGCTCGATGCCGTCGTACAGCTCAAAGTTGTAGTTCTCCAGTGTGGTGGTGTTGCGAGATGACAGGCCGTTGTAGGAACAGGTGCAGTAGAGCAGGAGACCGGCACACACCGCCCCAGCAGAACGCCCAGGGAACTCATGACGATGATTGTGACCAGGATGGGATCAAGGGTGTACAGCCATGCGTTGTCTTTCTCAGAGACCGTGTCACCGGAGGTTCTCGTGAGGGGTTGGGCGTGGTCCAGGCAGGGAAATTGAACCCTGGAAACAGGAAGAGAATGTTTATCAGTTAATACATTTCGCAAGTATCAATGGGACCTAAATAGTTTTTGGATAAAAATAAACAGTAAGGGCTGAAATAAATGCAACTGACTTCACATGCCATTCATTGCAAAACATTATTTACTCAGTACTTTTGCCTTGTTTTCCAGTAAAAATATCCAAACATACTTAAAATTAGTTACATTCACTGAGAGTAGCGACATTGTGTTGAATAAAACTTGTTTTCTACACTGTAAAAAATATTGTTGGTTTAACTTAAAAAATGAAGTAACCTGGTTGCCTTAAAATTTAAGTTCATTGAAATGAAAAAAATTGAGTTAAAACAATGAAGGAGATTGATTTAATCATCAGAAACTCAAAATATTATGTTATCTGAACTTCGTAAATTATTTAAGTTGCTTTGACAAAAGAAACAAATGTTGTGATTACAAATCATGAAAATATTTCTTTTTTTTTTACAGTGTACTATTCAGAAATTCAGGGTTATAAAAAAACAGCAATATTTTGAAATATTATTACATTTTAAAATAACTGTTTTCTATTTGACTATATTTTAAAACCTAATTTATTCCTGTGATGGAAAAGCTGAATTTTTAGCATCATTACTCCAGTCTTCAGTGTCATACAGTACATAGTGACCTGGTTACCTTTAAATTTGAGTTAATACAATGAAGGAGATTGGTTTAATCAACAGAAACTCAAAATATGATGTTATCTGAACCACATTAATTACATTTCATTATAAAGCACATTTAAAAACAACCCATGGTTGACCAAAGTGCTGAACAAAACAATATAGCCAAAGACAGAAGTTCCAAGTCTATACAAAATACAGGCATCTGAGTTGATTTGAAAGATTTATTATTATATTATTTTTTAAATCATGATGATCCTTCAAAAATCATTCTAATGAGCTGATTAGCTGCTCAAAAAACATTTCTTACAGGATTTTTCTAATGTTGAAAACAGCTGTGCTTCTTAATATTCATATCTGTGATTAAAAATATATATATTTTTTATTGCATTGGACAGGCATTTACATCCACATGTGTGTACATACCTTCTGTTTCTGGTCCAAGACATTTGTGTTTATTATTAAAATACACCAGTCTATGCTTGAAGGCTGATGAATAGATTTACCTTGACCAGTGCGCTCTCTGCCATTGAATAGACGATTATTTCCAAGGTCTTCAGGTCTTCGCTCTGTTTGGAAGACAAACACAACCAAAATGAAACACCCAATGTCAAACTGAAAAGAGTACATGAAAACAAGCTCTTTTTGGTACATTCCAAGAAAACAATGTGTGCATTGTTGTTCCATGAGCCAGTAACAGCAGTGCAATGTATGAGCACAAAATGGCCAACATAAATAGCAAAAACTGTACACTGATGAGCACACAGTCTTGGGTTCAAACAGCTGTAGCGTCTGTTATACATCATCAACTACCCATAAAAAAAGAGCACAAACCACTTTAGCTGCAGTTTATAGAAAAATATCACTTTATTGTAACATTCCATTCAACATTTTCAATACCACGAAATTCAACAGGCTAAAATATACCTCATACTGTATGTATTTAAACAGGCTGAAAATGCTGCGTTGTAGAGAGAAAAGAAAAAGCTTATATAGATGGCAGGGTTAAAGCCCCACATTCACAAAGGACAAAAAAGTGCACAACCACAAACCCACCAGAACTTGATGCAAATTAAGCATAATGTCAACATAATGAACATAAAAAATTCATGTCCAGTAAACATGAGTATGTTCAACACTTCAATAGACTCGAACTGATTAATCAAGTTCAAGATTTGTAGGTGGAATAGTTTACCTGTTTTTAAGCAAACATATAGAGTATACAACCTGGTTTTCTTTCTCTTTTTTTTTTACATTAAAATGCATTTTCTCCAGACGGACACTTTAGACGTTGACCGCCTTTTCCTGTCTCCGTCTCTGAGGAGGGGTGAGAGCATATGCTGTTTTGTGCAGGTCCTATCAGAGACAGACTCTTGGCATCATATGGGCCCCCTCTGAGTGCTTTTGCTCATTAAATATCTTTTGAGAGACGGCAAAAAAAATCCAAGCAAGAATGCTTACGACAAGCTTAAAATGTAATCTGGTCCATTTACCTAATTAGAAATATGAAATGGTTCAAAGAAACCACAGTAGATTTAAAAATGTATTATGATCAGCTGACAGGTCATTTTTAAGCAAATTAAAAATAAATAGTAAAGAGAAAAACTGAAAATGAAATGAAATTAATACATTCAGACTACAAAACACCAATCAGAATCACCATTGTTTAGTCTGGGTTAAACGTTTGATATAAATTCATACATTAATCATACAGGCATATGAAACATCCATGACAGAAAAATGCATCTTGCTCGAAGCAAACCAGAACACGTGTCAAATGTAACTAAGGAATCAAATGGTGTAATCGCTCAAGACGAGACAAGACAATTTTGACGCTAATATTGTTACACATTCAATTGTGGCGAGTGGGCCACAGAAACTCAGAGAAACGCGTTGCGTATCACAAATTCTGCCTTAAAAAAGTGAGAGGTTTCACAATATGGGCGGTGCAACGGAGACCACGACTCAAAACTGAAGTGAACTGACGTCTCGCAAGCTACTGTGTGTCCCATCTCCCCAGAACATACTATACTGTATAGAGGATTAGGAAAAGAGGAGACAATGCTCCAACAATGTGCCTGGGTCAGGTGGTCTCTCTGGTTGTCTGCAAGAATCTTTCATGTGCTTTTGTGTTTCAAACAAACCCCTTCAGACCCAGGATTCTGCAGAGAAGGTCTATATTTAAAGCAGGCTTTTCTTTGATCTCGCCTTCTATTCTCCCCACACATTCTTTCGTGAAGAGCAGATAAACGGGCGAGAAAAGGGCCAGCCTGTCCGTGATGGGGGATTATTTTCACCTATTGCCAGATGGAGGACATAATAAGATATCAGGATTTACTTTCTCCTTTCATCCCAGTTGCTTTAGATGAAGCCAAAATCGGACGTGGCTGCCTGACAGATGCTTTCAGTAATGGATGGAGCCTCAGACTCTTTATGTGTAAAGAGGAGAATGTTTTGTTGGGGGAATTTCCATCCTGAGCTCTGATGGCGCCTATTTTTATGAGTTTGTTTGGTGCAGAAGAGAACAGTAAACACAATGTACTTGGACAGAACATCTCAGACCATATCATGTATTTTTTTCTTCTTTTTCCGGAGGTATACACCGTTACGTTTCAAGTAGCACACTAAAGAGATCAAGCGAATACTCGCAGCACACATTTGAAGTGCATTTTAAAACAATCTCCTGCATATATAGCATGTTTTGATACATTAAAGAAAAGAATCTGTAGCAAGATTGTCATATGCAAATAATGCTAATAAAACAAAATGCTAATTGTTTTGTTTTTTTCCCTGTCGGCTGTCTAACTCAACTGATAAAATGGCAAAAGCCACCCAAAAAACAAAAACAAATAAGAGGTTGTTTAGTGATCCAGTAAGACATCAGCGTGTGTATTGAGTGACACTATAAAAGGTGGACTTGGAGATGGGCTTCAGCTAACATGCTAACGTGCCAATTCGCTCCCTGAAGCAAAATCAGCTAGCGAAGCACTCCTGCACTGTCTAACATTTGGCAGATTTACAAAGCTCTCCGCTCCTGTTCTTTTACCAGACTATGTGGAATTAAAATCTCTGGGGGAACAGCACACAAATACACATACCGCTTTAGCGTTAGCTACAAAATAAAGTCAGTGCTTCAGTTAGCTGCATATACACTTAGGTTGATCTCGGCTGAGCATGAATACGAAAGGATTAAATAATAAATGAGAACAGTGATCGGCTTGAACTAGCTCAATGCCACTGAAGCGTCTTAAGGCCAATGTTGTATCAGTCAGCCAATCAGAGGAGTAGGCTGGCTAAGGCGGGGTCATGTGACCTTTGCATATAGGCGGAAAACATACTGTATCTCTTCAGACGTACTGTAAGTGCCAAAGCCCCAGTGACTTTCAGAAAAGAAGAGTTTATATATAGACACATATCGACAGATACTCAAAATGAACTCTCTGAAAAAAAAAACAATGCTTTTAAGAAGCTTCATTCAATAGTCAAAGAAGGTACCAGGAGTTTCAAAATTCAGTACATTACGTGGTACCTAAGCCTTCCACACGTATCCTGATTCTCCTACTAGAACATTTGTCCCAGAGTGTTTGACATTCATGCTTTTGTTTCTTTGAAGCTTCTTGTCAAACTCCTCGAGCCTCAAGTGTTCCAATGAGCACATGAGATGCGGCACACATGCAAGGAAATGTTTGCCAGTTTTCCTTTTTGTTCCTGTTTTGATGCCTCACTCCCGTCGCTGTTCGCAGGCTCTCCTCTGATTCTGGCAGTGCTGCCGAGTTTGTTTGACTGTACAATAGGATTGGTCATGAACAGGAGATTAGAGCTTTCATAGTAAGGTTCCCATCCACAAACACAGCTAAAGAGCAAATGAGGAAAGGGGGTCTCTGCCAGTCAGGATTTTGGCTGGATGTCCCTTCGGCACAGCAGATCTCCTCCTTTCCAGCACTAGAGCTCCATAAAAAAGTCGCCAACTCAGGTGCTTATATCTGTCCACATCTTCTCCGCTTCATCCCTCGACTTTAAGGGGGCACCATGCAGGTGTCCGTCGGTGTCATCTCAGCACTGTGAGCAGGGCTCTTGCTTCTCTAACCTAATCGTTAGCATCGGCTCCACCCCAGGTCTGGCGAGACCCCGGGGCCACTGCCAGCGTACTGTCCAGTGTACGTGCTCTGGTAGGACACAGAGTGCTGGCTCTTCTTGGCCGCCAGGTGGTAGCGATGGCAACACAGCACCATGACCAACGCTGACGCAGCCCAGGAGGAAATGGCGCCACCTCCGGCTATTACATAATACCAGTAGGTGGGCATGGGCTGCAGGGACACTGTCGTGTCCACAGTGGGGTCGCTCCAGCCAGGTGAGGCTCCCCCTGGTGGAGAGACACAGAAGAATTGGCTTGGGGTAGAGAGGCATGCAGACTGCATAGCTTCAAGCCATCTTGGATTGTATGTGAATGATTTTGCTCTGATTTGGTGCTGCATACAAACAAAACAAACACAGACACGCAAATGCACATGCACGTCAACGCCTGTCAGCGGCCCCTTCGCAGGGACTCGATAACTGTTCAGATAGAGTGTCCTTCTAATTCACATTAAGAATGCAGGCATGTGTTTCATGGGGTGTGAACAGATGATACATCTCAGATAGTTCACTTGAAATGTGCTGATGCATTGTGGAATCTGTGCTAATTTCTTATGCAACCAAATGTGAAGGTCGTAAAGCATATTGTGTCATAAAACACCGGCTGATGTCAGCACCTTCTCTCAGCCGTTCTTTTGTAATGCTGTATTTTGGCGATTGTGTGTGTGTGTGCGTGTGTGTGCTCTGTAGTTTTCCTTTCTGGGAAAGTTTTGTTTTCTTGCATGCATGGATCTGTGCCAGCTTCATCTGCCTCAAGCCAAAGTCTTCCATGAACCCAACCCAGCAGTGCATGAAAACTGCTCACCCACCACATGTGTACACACACACAAACCTCCACCAATCTCTCTTTCTATTCCCTCCATGTCTTCTTACTCTCGTCTATGCATAAACACGCATGTAATCTAGGAATTTTGACTGCTATGGGAAAACGAATCTACTTACACTGGGAATCATTTCCACTTCAATTAAGAAAAAGGGAGTTAGTTACTAAAGGAATTGGATATTAGTGGGCTTGTGTGCTCCACAATCATTTAAAATGGAGTGTATGAATATTATTTCACAGCAGCTGAATCTGATTGACCGCAATCATGCAGCTGTTGGGGAATAAACATATGACATCCATAGCAGCACAGCAGCTCACACACACACCCCAATGCTTACACAAGGATAAAGTGTACCATCAACATTAGAGTGCTTTGCTGTTCTCAATGAACTAGTAGTAAATTCGGGAATGTCACCCCAGAGGAAAATGCTACTGCTCAGATATTGCTCTTTCATTGCTCCAGAGACTGAAAAAGTTCTAAAAGAGTTCACAGAGATAATGTCTATCACATTCTGACCCGTGAAGCACCTTGAATAGCCATTTATTTTTTTGTATTTATGGTGCAAAACTAACTAAAAATATTTTCATCATTAGGATTTACTATGACTTACTACTAGTATTGGTAAATAATAATAATATTATTATTTTCTAATAATAATAAATTAATAATATTAAAGTCGGCATAAAAATCAAATTTGACCAATCTTCTTTTTATATGTAATATTGTAGTGTTTATTATAAATGATTTATCCGTGCACTTCAATATTTTTTTTTAAATTCATGTACCCTTGAAATCTTTGATCAAATAAATTACCCTTCCCTCCCCCATCGAAACGACCTCTCTCTCTTTTGGTCACGTGGAATGGCAAAAGGGTGCGGCCAGATCCGATGAGGGTGCGGCTGTCGGTGTACCATCTCTCAGAGAATCGTATTCAAATTGTTTGCAACGCCCAACCTCCAGTGATCCAATCAATTACCGAAGGATGAAATCAAGTCCTGCCCAACATTTTTTTCTAATTTCAGAAGCCGTTTCACTTAATATACGTCACGACAAGGAAAAAATGACAATCTCAACTTCCGTTTTCACGCCGACTTTAACATCTATAAGTATTATATACTACTACTGCTTTTATTATTATATACTATTATATATTATTATACACTAATGAGACAATTTCTAAGGTACATTAGATATTTATGCGAATAGCATGGCTTATATAATTTGGTTTAGGAAGAATTTGAGTTCTTATTGAAATGTCAAGGGGTGACATAAGAGGGTAAGAGAGCAACTGAATCTATAGGCCACATTTGATGATGTTTAGCATGATAACGACACCATAATCAGTAACACAGCACATGATGTGAGGCTACAGATGCATGCTGGGATTCAGCCCATGCTCCAAATGTCCGTATGACAATAATGATGGTGAGGACAATAACCATGATGACGGCAATGGTTTGGCATCAAGACACCAACGTCACTGAACGAACAACTAAACACATAAAATCGGTGTTGAATCTGACTCATTTAAACTTTGTTGTGGGATTGGAAACAGACTGTACAGAATCCCCGTGCGCTGCTGGTGTGAAGCTTAACCAAAAATACAATGATTATCAAAAGCCCTTTAGGTGATGCAAGCTGCTAAGCAACAAGCAGGAAGCACAAACATTGGCACAGGAAATGACAATATGCCAGAAACTCACCAGTCATTTCAGGAGGGAATGCAGCGAAGGGTTCTGAAACAAGAAAAAAAATTATTAAAAAAAGAAATTGGCACAAATAATATATATTCACATTAATGACAACAGTGCAGTGGAATTCTGACATGTGACTGAGTGTGATTAATATTATACAAGTAAAATTCTCTAGATTTCTTATTCTTTGACAGAATAAATTCTAATGATATGCCTAAATATATCCTAATATCACAAGACACAGAGTGATATCTGCTAGGTAGGGACATTTCCCGAATTATATTCATTAAAATTCCTAAACAAATGTAACATTATTAACAGAACTCTCCAGAAACACTTTAGCTCATCATAAGGACATTTTTTGGAGGGGGTTCTGAAATCACAAACACAGGTTAAGGAGAAGAAATAAGACAGAAAGAGTGAAGAAGGGAGGAGAATAGGATTTAGCAAACTGTGCCTTCCGCGCACACACTTCAGACTGCCAGAGAAACAGAATGCCAGTTCAGAATGTTTGGAATGCAGTCGCTTTAAAGGGGAACTCTGCAGAGAGGCAGGGGACAGATTTGGCAGCGACGCAGGGGCTGGCGCATGCACAATCGAACAACTTTTAATTGAATAAGAAAAGTCCCAAAGCGGGGGGCCTGTGCACGTGAGCGAGGGATGACGGCTCACATCAATATCTTGATTCTTAACTAATCCTATTTTTGCCGATCATTGTTTAAATATAATGTCCTCAGAGGAAAAGCAATGTTTTTGCTCAGTAAATAACCTTCACAGCATTGTGATTGACTGGCCGTGTAGCGAAGTGCTTTGTTCGACATTAATGTCTGTTCTGTGTTTGTGAAAAGCTACACCGTAGAGAGCAGGCCTGACTGGTTATTCCCTGGCATGGCTCTGGAAAAGCTCTGTTTACAAATAAGAGAGAAGGAAAAGAGACTAATGAAACATAGATTGAGATCAGAGCCCACAGGGCGAGTGTGGCCTAGTTTTCAGCTTTTTGTGTGAGCCGAGCACTTGAAAAACACTTTCTATTCAATTAAATTTTTCTTGGGCTTGAATGGGAAGAGTAAAAGGAAAAGCCACAGGTATGCAGTGAGAATGGATCATTTGTGGTGACAGGCAGGGTCCAAAATTAATGCAAATTTAGAATTTTTCGTAAAATGTAGAAATATTTCCAGCCAACCCAGAAACAATTTTGCAGCTTAAATATAAAATAATAATAAAAATTTTGACCGTTTTCGAATCCATTCAGCCGATTTTCTGATATTTAGAACAATGCCAGTAATCAGACAGTTTCTGGCTCTCATTCGACTTCCATAGTAGGAAAAAGATATATATACTATGGAAGTCAATGAGAACAGAAACTATCTGGTTACTGACATTCTTCTAAATATCAGAACATCGGCTGAATAGATTTGAAAACATTAAAATTCGAACTGTTTAACTCTGGGGGAGTTGTAAAATGAGCCTTTTTCCAAAAAAAGTGGAGTATCCCTTTAAAATATATCAATATAAAAATAAATGCAAATCCCTATGATAAATGGACATTTTTTGTTATGTATTTCAGACATAATTTAAAGAAAGGTCCCCTTTGTTTACTCGTCAAAGCATATTTTACTTGCATCTGGTGCTTTGCATGTGTTCATTTAGGTCTCTGGTGACAAATTTGGTGGGTAATGGCTAAAAGAGAGAAATAAAGCAAGACAAAGAAAGAGCCAGGTGTTGATACTTACGTGTACACTGCTCAAGCTCGATGTTGGAGCTCATATGAATGTTGTCAACCCAGATGTGCCCTCGACTGCCTCGCTCGAAGAAGCCCTCGATGACAACCTTGCAAATTAAACAGAAAAGAAAGAGAATTAAAGATTAGATTCATTTCGATTGACACCATTACTGGTGTCAATTTACTTCCTTCGTTACTCTCTGATTTCTATTAGATGAGTATGTGCACCTGATATTCTTTGGGGGACTGAGGCAGGATGGTGCGGCCTTCCCTCCACATGGGCCCCTGGTCTCCTTTCAGTGCCCAGAGCAGCGTCTCCTCCTGGTCATCGTCCCGGAGCAACACACGCAGACTGTCCTGACCTTCACCCTGAAGCTGGTAGTAGAAGAGCAGACAGACGGGGCGGCGCTTCGGGTCCCACCGATGGACTCATTAACCGTGCACGCTGCGGCTCTGACTTAGGACTCACCTCGACGTACAGGAAATTCCCAAAATCTGTAAGAGACAGAAACAAGTGCTTGGTCCTAGAACAACATTATTTTTTATGTTCCAAAAACTTCCCAACCCTAATCATTACCCCTAAACCAAATCTTAAACCCTACACCAACCAGGATGTAGATTCCAAGAACATGTCCTACTTATCTACTTAGTGATATCACTGTAAGCCAAATCATTTTTTCCCCTTTTCTGTTTCTCTCTCACCTGTAACATTGCACTGAACAATCTGGAATGTTTTTTTTTTATGTTGCTAAGTTATAAATAATTGAACCGGAGGAAAGCAGAAAATCAGCTCAGACATAAAAGCATCCCCCCCTCCCACCTTGAAGAGGAAAGAGTCCTTACAACGCAATCTCCGTCAGATTCAACTGTGTGGACGTCTCAGTAAATCAGAAAAATGAATTGGAGAGGACAGAAGAGCGGAAAACAACACTCAGAAAGAAGCTTGGGAAACAGTGATCAGACTGGACAGCATGGCACCAGAAATTACGATCATTACCCATGCTGCCTCGGCTATAATTCGAATGGTCTCACCTACACTGAAATGACAGTCATTTCCGTTCACCCAACTTTGACACATTTCTCATCCCAAACTTATTGAAAATACAGCACTGAAATCAGAGATCAGATCAGGCTGTCGCTGGTGTTCCTTTATGAGATGCCTAAATAGATTATGCATTTAATTAAAGCAAAATTACTTCTTCTGTTTGATCTTGGGTATACAGTACATATAGGAAAATTAATTACCCTTGCACAGGGAAAGTTCACTGTAGCATAGACACTTTTTGGATTAGGTTGATGTGCCTGTGAGGTAACCAGAGGGTAGGGAAAGGTACTTCTGGGATTATTGTTTTTAAGTGGAACCTTCTACACCTAGGGCTCTATCTTGCACCCTGGCGCAAATGACTTTATACACTGACGCATTTATCATTCCTATTTTGCACTCGCTGCAAAGCGGGCTTTTTTCCTCCACAGACGCACGTCGGTAAACTGAACAAATGAACTTGCGCTTCCTGGGCGGGTTGGCGCAAAAAGGAGGCGTGTGTCGGCGCAAACAATCCCTGGTGCTATTTTGCAGTTCCAGAAAACAATTGCGCCAATGACCAGAAAAAACCTGGTCTAAAGTTAGTGGCGCGTTGCGCGTATATTCAGATGCTATTTTAAGCGTGCATGCTTGGCCATAATACAGAGTGTGAACAACGCGGATACACTGTAGATGATTCTCTCATCAACACAGATGCATTTTACTTTTTGCAAATGATACATTATTATACGGAAAATATATAAACATGAGGGAAATCATTGTTGTGTCCATGATGATGGAAAAACAGGCATAAAGCTTACACATTTACCCAAATTATTATATGCATGTTTAACCCGAAGCTAATTTGGGTGGGTTTGTCCCATCCCCAGTGTCCCTTCTCTTTCTTTTACGGCCCTGACGAGAACATCGTTCTCACTCGGCTGTGAACCGATGCTGAAGCGCGCCTGGTAAATGCGCCGTTAAAATAGAATTGCGCCACGGAACAAGCGCATCTCGTTCATCATGCTCTTAAAGGGAATGTGATATGACGCTCTTATTGGTTTATTTCCGTTACGCCCAAACCACACCTATGAATAATGAAGCTACTCCAGACCAACCCCTTTTAGATTTGCGCCAGGCGCAAGAGGCATTTATCCCGCCGGAAAAATAGCAACAGTGCCGGGATCCGCCCACAAAGATAATTGCACTTTGCGCTTTGACACTTGCGTTTCAGATCGTTAAAATAGGGCCCCTAGAGTTAATTAGGCTGACAGCGCATTAACCCTTTCTGGCCTCTCTGTTTTGTCCGTTTCCTGGTTAAAACACGGGGGTTGAACACTCTGGAATGCTCAGAGTGCTGTTCCAGGAGCCATGGGATCTACACGGCTTACTGTGATGTTGGATCATTTTATGGGAGAGAGCTGTGCTATAAAGTGAATGAGTTGAGCAGCTCTTGTCCAGGAATGCTGGGAAGCCAGAAACATGCTCCATATGCAAAAACATCACTGGGCATAACTATAGAAGTCCATTTCCAAATTGGACTTTGTGACTTTTTATCTTGTAATTACTAATTTATATTTCTTAATGTGACTTCAAATCAATCTTTTTTATTATTATTTCCTTTACGGAGAAAGAAACATGCTTCCATATAAAACATCTACTCGAATCTAGAGAGGAGAAAGTAGCTTGACCCCTTGATTAGTATAGACTCTAGCTACAGTACTGAAGCACTTCATGCAACAATACTAAGCATACTATGTGCACTTGTGTTATGAAATGCATTAAATACATTTTGGAAACCAACTTCGTGTGAAATCGAGTTTATAGAAGATTTTTGTTAGGGGGATCTACTTAGGATTGGGGGTACAATTGGTTTGGGAATGGTTAAAACAGGACAGGATTCTTTCCTCTTTACTGCTGGATAGCTCTTTAAAACTTGACATATGGAAAAGAGTGCAAGATTGTTTTAACAACCTCACAAGACAGAGTGCTCAAGGAAAGCAGTGAGGACATGGAGAACTGTGTGTGTGTGTGTGCAGAATTAGTGAAGCACTCATCTTTTTTTCACGAAGGGTTGATAAAGGTCAGGTAAGCTCAGGGATGTGAAGAGATGAACAAACTCCCAGAGGAAGAACGAGGATGGACTGAGAGAATGACAGATACTATTCCCAGATTTAAACCATCACATTAATTACACACCAGTAATGAGACGGATGGATGGAAAATGAGAGGTGAGCGCATGTGTGTGAGTGTGTGGATTCATAAAGAGGACAAGGGTAAAAGAAGGTCAGAAAATTTATTTTGTGCAGTACGGTCACAGTTGGTCACCATACAACACAATACTTCTTTCTGATCATCTTCTGCTGTCCCTGTTTATTTTTCTAAGAATCCTTATTAATCAAGCGCATTTGTCTTCTAAGAGTTCCCGATATTCCTAATGCTATACCAAAATTCCCAATGTTTTTGTTTATGTTTGAAGAGATTAGTATGCATTACTTTTATTAAGATGCACTTACTGTCAGATCCCAGTGTCAGGTCCAGACTAGGACTAGAGGAACTATACAGAGACCACTTCAGATCAGACATGGGGTCGTGGGTCCATCCACACATACTCTGCTCAAAGTCACACAGACCACCCAGAGATGACAGAGTGGTGGGAACTGGGAAGAGAGAAAGAGCAAAAATACTCATTTTCCATGACCTGTTGTAGGCTCTCCCATAACACACACATACTATATATGTCCTGTGACTATGTGTCCTACTTTATTTCCTCATGAATATATATATATATATACACATGCATACACTCACCTAAAGGATTATTATGGTAACAACATACTAATACTGTGCTTGACCCCTTTTACCTTCAGAACTTCCTTAACTATATGTGGCATTGATTCAACAAGGTGCTGAAAGCATTCTTTAGAAATGTTGGCCCATATTGATAGGATAGCATCTTGCAGTTGATGGAGATTTGTGGGATGCACATCCAGGGCACGAAGCTCTTGTTCCACCACATCCCAAAGATGCTCTATTGGGTTGAGATCTGGTGACTCTGGGGGCCATTTTAGTACAGTGAACTGGTGCATTATCCTGCTGGAAGTAGCCATCAGAGGATGGGTACATGGTGGCCATAAAGGGATGGACATGGTCAGAAACAATGCTCAGGTAGGCCGTGGCATTTAAACGATGCCCAATTGACACTAAGGGGCCTAAATTGTGCCAAAAACATCCCCCACACCATTATAGCACCACCACCAGCCTGCACAGTGGTAACAAGGCATGATGGATCCATGTTCTCATTCTGTTTAGGCCAAATTCTGACTCTACCATCTGAATGTCTCAACAGAAATTGAGACTCATCAGACCAGGCAACATTTTTCCAGTCTTCAACTGTCCAATTTTGTTGAGCTCTTGCAAATTGTAGCCTCTTTTTCCTATTTGTAGTAGAGATGAGTGGTACCCGGTGGGATCTTCTGCTGTTGTAGCCCATCCGCCTCAAGGTTGTGCATGTTGTGGCTTCACAAATGCTTTGCTGCATACCTCGGTTGTAACGAGTGGTTATTTCAGTCAAAGTCGCTCTTCTATCAACTTGAATCAGTTGGCCCATTCTACTCTGACCTCTAGTATCAACAAGGTACGTAAGGTGTGCAGAGCATTTAACGAGGTGTGCAAAGTGTGCAGTAATTAAAATGGTTAAATCACCTTTCATTCCCATTCTGACATTCAGTTTAGAGTTCAGGAGATTGTCTTGACCAGGACCACACCCCCAAATGCACTGAAGCAACTGCCATGTGATTGGTTGATTAGATAATTGCATTAATGAGAAATTGAACAGGTGTTCTTAATAATCCTTTAGTTGAGTGTATGTCTCATTTTACATACACACATTCCTGTCTCACTGTATTTATTTCCAGTTTCTACATTAGAGATTCCAGTTTCCTATGTGCATAAATATCTGTCTCACTGTATGTGGACATTTTCCAGTTTCACTGTATGTGCACAGAATCCCTTTTCACTGTAAGTGAAATTTAACACTTGAGACTTACTGCATATAAAAGATTGCCTTTTCACTAAATGTGCAAATTCTTGCTTCACTGGAGAGATTCATGTCTCACTGTACATTGCAGTTTCCAGTTTCATTCTACGTAAGAGATTGCTGTCTCACTGTACGTGACAGATTCTTGTTTCACTGTAATGTATGTGCACAGATTTTAGCATCACTGTATGTGCACAGACTGGCCCTGTTGCTGGTGCAGCTGCTTTAACATGCAGACACTGACAGACTCCAGTACAGGCTCATCTCATATGGAGTGTTTTGCCTCAGCATTTAGAGGGTCTCCATCAGCCATCCATCCAAAGGCATGCTGCTAAGCTAGTTAGCAAAATGTTAGAGTTCGTGCTGCGAGCCTCTACTCATCAACACATAAGTGTGTAGAAATGGAGAGGGCGGCAATCTGTTATTAGAGCTCTGGGAAAAGCAAAGCTGCAATTACACAGCAGAGTACTGTAAATAAAAGTGCATGTGTGATATACTAAAATTGCTTATAAAAACATTCATTAATGAAACCTGCTCTACAAGATATTCCCATTACATCTCAGCTAAGTATTTTGTAATATACATTGAATCGACTGGATATATTGATATTCAATCTACAGCGAGATCTGATCTTGTGCACTATAGTAATATTTTCTGTAAGTAAGGTGCACTGTTTGATTACCTGGTGTCCTGTGGGCAGTACTTGTCACTTCCTGAGGGGGAAGGGTAGGCGTAACAGTGTCAGGAATGGTGGTAGATTCTAAAATAAAGTAAAAAAAGACATTTTAGAAATAAGCCTGAGCTTATAAGGCACAGTTAATATCCTCTAAAGAGGAGCATTGTACCAGTGCTGATGAATACACAGTCTCCCTAACTTAGACACACATGCATAGTGTCTAGCAAATACTCTCAAAATAAGAAATGACAGAATAATCATATATGATCGCACACAGGCATGCATGTACACCAGCATCTGTCCCCAAAAAGTGGCCACAGCCACCAGACACACATAAACCAGGCCAAGGCAATTAAAAATGTGCACGTGCACCACATGCACACATTGTGCGTTTAGAATAAGAGAAATATTAGAAAACCACAACTAGAAAAAAAATCTAAGCATCTGAGAGCTATTTACTGTGAAGTGCTCTAATAGAGAGAGAGAGAGAGAGAGAGAGAGAGAGGGAAAGAGAGAGAGAGCATATATTATAGCTTCATCACCACTGCCATTCCACCTCAGACAACTGCAGTTACTGTACTAGTTACCCACAATGCATTTAAAAGTGAAACCATTGCTGCCACAGCTATTTTCCATGAGTCACAACACATGACTTCCAAAGACATGATTCCCTCCTCTGACTGTCTCTCGCTCGATTTCATTTTTATACAGTACAGCAACATACAGTAGTTGACTTCTTCAGTTTTATTTCTCTACACATCTCTAGCCTATAAGTGACGTGAGTTTTGGCCAAAATGACACAAGCCAGACAGCAACAAAACAATTGCAACAGCGCTGTTACATGGTTTCTACGGTGATAATTTGTTATGACGGAAAATGTTAAATCAGCCGTTGCATCTCTCTTCGTTCCCTGCGGGGATCAAGCGAAGGAAGATTTAGAGACAACAAGGCGTAAATGAGTAATGATTGTCAGCTCTTAAAGTCATTAATGTCATTACTCTTAACAATTCCCTGCTTAATTGGCAAATACGTGAGTGGCGTAACACTAATCATGTAGACACTTTAGCACAACATGAAAAGGAGAGGCCTACTGTAATATTAATATGTTATTAATTTCTATAAGCGGGTGCATACATGAAAGGGATGCACCAGCTGGCGGCTTCTGACATTAAACTCTATTAATTTTCTGCCCTTTACAAATGCAATTAACCTCCTGGGAACTGAGAACTCTCTGTTAGGTAACACACCTTTCTTTCTTTAGCCTCACTTATAAAATATGACACACTCCTGTCCTGTCTAATATGCACTACTGTTCAGTAAGAATTGTTTTTTAAGGCTGCATTTATTTGATCATTAATGTGATTTCTATATACCCTATGTGAAATATGCTGCTAATTCCTCCTAACACCTGAAGCTCCAGCTATGGATCAGAGCAAGACACGGCAATTGATTTCCAATATGCTCTAAAGCTCTATTGATGCAGCCAATTGATCTGGATCCCAGAACTCTCTGGGCGTTGCCTGAGATTTCATCCACAGCCTGATAACACATTAAGGCCACGATATGTTTACAAGTCTCAAAGACAGACCAGATATTTACAAGCAAGGGCTGGTTTTGGGGTCACTCCTCCTCACCCTGAAGGATTAGCTTGTTTTTAACCTCTGTATTCAGGGCACAGAGCGGTGTTAGCCCTGTTTCAAGTCTCTTGGGTCCCGCTGAGCCTTGGCAATCCCTGACTCAGCGTTTTCATAGCAAGATGGAAAAAATGTTCAATTACATAGAAAGCCTTGGAGTAAACGTGCCCCTGGCAGGCAGACCGGCTGTACTTCAGTAGCTGACTGAGATCTTGAGCAGAGACAGCATTGCAAGGAAAAAAGTGTGTTTGGGAGATTGTATGGAGTACCAAACAAAGAACAGGAGTCAGACCGATCAGAAAACAGTGAAAGTGATCATCAAAGCTGTTGTGGCGAATTATAACAATGTGTTCATGTGCACAACCACATTAAACGAAATAGTAAGCATGCTCTGAACATGCACACACACACACAAACGCATACTTAATCTCTAATCTCTGTTTATTCATAGGCAACCCAATTAAACATTTCCAACTTGAAAGACGAGGCTTTTGGCCTCCAGAATTCAAAAACAAAGCCATTTTCCAGCGGCACTGAACTAATTAAAGCTTTTGTCTCTGTTTCTTTTGAACACAGAAAGTAACAGAAGGTTTATCGTGTTATATCTCAGCTAGTAAATTCCCCAAATACAAACGCACAGATACATACTGAGTTCAGACAGGCCTGTGCTTGGCCTCTGATAAGGACTTTCATCACGAGCTCAGTTAAACCAACAAATCATCTCCAGGAGATAGATATCTAATGTGCTTTACATGCCTAGAAATATTCAGGGCGAAAGTGTTCATATTAACATCAGATGTCCTCCGAGAACCCTGCTTCAAAAACAACCACGGCGATTTCAAAAAACAATCTTCAACCGGCCTGATAGAGAGTGAATGCTTATCACAAACATTTTAAATCTCTTCAAAACAGTTTTAAGTTTATACACTGCACTTAACCATGGCTAGAATGCTACGATGGGTTGTTTAAGCGCCATATAACCAATCACAAACCTTCACATTGCTTGGCTTATTACATATCATATGTTAAACAAAACAATAATTGGAAGTCACAGTGTCATTTAGTATTATGTTTCAGAAAATCTCAATAGATCGTGAACACAAAAATGAAAATTCCAACCCAATCTCATGAGAAAAAGTAGCTATTCTACAAGAAAGAAAACTAAGTATAAAGGTTCACCCCAAACGTAACTAATTGACTAAAACATTACATAAAATAGTTATGAATTGCCATAAGAGTGTGTTGGAAAAACTGTGTGTCATCATTTGCTCACAGTCATGTCGCTCCAAACATGCATTTCTTGATTTCTTATGCAGAACACAAAAAAGTGATAATCTGAAAAATGTCTGTTTTCTTTTTGTCTGTAAAAAAGTCAAAGGGGTCCAGTATTGTTTTGGACTCCATTGACTGTCATTGTTTGGACATAAACAGCTGAAATATTCTTCAAAATATCTTAATATCATATCTGTTCTGCAGAAGAAAGAAGGTTATACAGGTTTTGACAGAATTTTCGTTCAGTTTCCACTTTCCCATAGGAGACCTGTCCTATACAAAGACTACAGTACAAAGACTGAAGATGTGCAGTATGGAAAATGAAGAGGGAGGAGTGGAGATCAACCTAAATATTTACACTGGGAGGATATGAAGAATGACATGTGGGCTTTGTGGGTAAATGTCTGTGTGCAAACACGGGTTGTGTACGGGGACTACACTAAACAGAAACATGTGGATGAGAACTACAAAGCACCATTTCAACTAGATCAGGGGAGCAATTGTCCTTCAGCTCACATGCATCCATCCTGATAGAGAAATAGCAGGGAAAGATGGTGAGGGAGACCCTTGGTTTTGGCGAGAGAATGAGGTCGAGCCAAAGAAAAATGATTACACTCTCCTTGTCAAAGATGATAAGAACAGGAAACAATTTTCCATCACATCCCCAGCTGCCTCGGCAAGGAATGAAGAGTGGAACGCTGTGTCCTAAACCACACCCACTGTTCCCTTGATGGACAGCCACAGGCCCTGCCCACACATCTGAGAGTGATCAGTGTGTACTGCACATCCAGACAGTAACGACATATACAAAAGATTCTATATCAAATGAATGCAGTTCTTTTAAACTCTCTATTCATTAAAGAATATTGGAAAACAGTTGTATACAATTGTTAAAAACAGTTATTTTAAAGGGTAACTAAACCCCTGGTCAGAGCCTGACTCCGCCCACTGGCAATATTTGAAAAATGCTGAAAAGTGGGCAGACCTCAGCGGAGATAGAGGGGACGAAATCCTGAACGTTTTCAATACTCGAAATTCCAACTCCTGACTCGCTACAGTGGTTTTGACGAAACAAGCTGGTTTTTATACTGCCGCTCGTACCAAGAGCGTGGTGAGCTGAAACCTGCGTACGCCACGAAGTGCGGAACATCCAATAGGAAAATTCAACTGCAGTAGCCACCGTTCAACCTGAAGAGGGCAGCACTAAGACGTTTTTACACCATATATTGTAGAAATAAAACACTTTATACACAAATGTCAAAAAAGTAACTCGAATCAATGACTGGTATTAATAAAGATCCATTCTGTACAGATCATTAACTAAAAAAAGTTGGTTTAGGGTTTAGTTACTCTTTAAATTGTAATCATATCTGGCGATTTGTTTAACAATATTTCACAATATTACTGTTTTTGATTGAATGAATGTAGTGAACATGGAGACTTTTTTTCAAAAACAGACCCCAAAACTTTTGAAAGGTAATGAAGATAATCCCCCCTTCACTCGCGATTTTAAAACCCATGTGTTGATATATGTACTCATAATTTTCATACATAATTGCTGATTTTTGTCTTTCTTGGCTAAGGCAGTTAGCCTCTGAGTCACTGTATAGCCATTCCATTCACAGCTGTTGTTTGAAGTCCTTGCTGTCTTCTGTGAATTGCAGTAACAGTGTGCTCCTGAATCTCAGCATCCTCACTCAGCCCGAGTGGGAGAGAAGTTTAGCCGAGTCTAGTCTCAAAGGGTTGCATGCTGTGTTAAAGGCGTCTCCCTCCAGCTTCTTCAATTTTGAGATGCGCTGCACCCAGCAGAGGTCACTGTCCTCACTCTTTCTACCTCTCTCTCTCTCTCTCTCTCTCTCTCTCTCTCTCTCTCTCTATGTTGGGTCCAGCTTGACGTTGAGTCCAGTAATGAATAATAGACAAGGGTGCCTGATTGAAATATCTAAAGTCCCTCTGTGTCTTCCACAGTCTTGCTCACACAAGGTCTGTCTGCCACACCTCTGTTTATTTATTCATCAATTCATTATTTCTCTCCTTGTGTCCCTCACTCCAAATTTCCTTCCTCTGGGAGAGTGATGGGATTTGGGAACAAAAATCGTTGCTTAGCTGCAGCTCAGAATAACTCCAGGAATGTATGACCTTGGTTTGTGTGAGTTTGTACAGTATAAAGAAGTAGTATGATATATGTATGTAATATTTATAGTCAGATTGTCATTATGTGAGCAATAAGGTACGAGAGGCTGTGCTGTATCGTGAATAAGTAACGGCTGAAGGACGTTGTTAGGCACGGTGCAAAGCGGAGTATGCACACAATAAAAATATTAAAGTAAAAAAATATGTATTAGTGCAACTTTCATGAAGCAAAATCACTAAAAGCCTTCCTTCCGCAAGAAATTAAATAGTCCCTGACCGTGAACAGCAACAACGTTCCAATATGTAATATGCATGAAAACTCAAATAAAAACAAAAGAACAACATAAATAGAACCGTTGAGTGAAGCGGTCATAGATGTGTTTTATCATTAATAAAGCACAGCTATTGACCAATCAGAATCAAGGATTGGAACTAACCATTTTATCAAATCAAATAACCCCTGGAGATCAGAACTACGACACAGAGTATATGACTTTACATTATCCTGCTTATGACAAGGCTCCTTACCAAATAAATGGACAGTAATATTAATTTAAAGTCTAAATTACTTTAGCATGTCAGAAGAAAGAGACTGTGGCATGATATGAGAGAAACTGGTTGCTGGGGACAATAGTCAATTAAACAGCTAAGCAGTCATTATATAAAAATTCTCTGATCGCAGAATGTCACAATCGACCAACCAGAATCAAGTATTCCAGAGCGCCTTGTAATCATAACTTCTAATAATCTCTCTTTAAATGAAATTAAATGTGCGCATGTGTGTTCAGTCAGTAGACGACTATGAACGCGGTGGCAGATGTGTGTGATTGGCGTAAACATCTCTGTGCAGTGAAGTGAGACTGATGTAGCCCTGTGAATATTTAACGTCTCTCTCTTTCCGCGAATCCCCACGGCCGCTCAAAATCAGAACAACAGCAGCCCTGGCCCCCAGTCCTCACCCTCGCTCCACAGCTGCAAACAACCACAATTTACAAAAGTACAGTTTGCTTTGGAGCATTGAATGAGGACTCACTCAAACCGTAGGTCTGTATGTTTTTTGTTGTCAAACGGCTCCTTTGAGGACCGGTACTAGTGATCACCATGGGAGGTGCTTAACAGATGGTAGGAAACGAAACAGCCATAATGTTGGGGCTTATGGATGGAAACGAAGAAAGTACAAAAGGAAAATACACACATATCAAAGTCACATGTACACATGTAAGTATGTGTAACATGGCTGTAGCTGGGGGCGGTGTGTTTATTATTTTCAATTAAAATCTGACCGTAAAATCTAACAGGATGAGCCACATTGAAGTTGCTGCCAATATCCAATGAATACACACACCTGTGACCGCGCATCATTTGCATATAAAGTTGCTAGAGGCAATGTAAACAGCCTTCAGCTAGTCTAATGAACTTTATTACTCACCGGATGAATTGATTATCATGATTATAATTAATCTGCTTTGTGACATGTCCAAAGTCATAGTGGAAAAAATATCAAAATATAACACTCAAAAGCAGGTCTTTTTTTGTTGCTGTCAAACGCCTCATTTGAAGACCGGTACTGGTATGGATGACTGTGGATGTGCTTAACAGATGGTAGGAAACGAAACAGCCATAATGTTGACATTCCCATCCAAAATTCAAAGTCACATGCAAGTGTATATAACTCAAGTGTGTTTGTGTGTCTCGGGATCTGTATGTGATTAGATTTACTGTGGAGATTAGGAACTGGAGCTGTAGTTTCAACAGTGAATGGGGTAGATTGAGCCCCCTGTGTCTCGAACATCTGGTGCGCAGTTGTGCACTGCGGAGCTCTTGCCGCACTGTCATCGCATTCCTCACGCAAACATAACCGTGTGTACACAAACACAATCGGCCGTCAGTCCATTTTTCGTCACTCATTAACTCACTGGCTTTGATCCATCCCTCATTTCTTTCTTCCGCTTTGATTATAGTCTCTTTCTCTCTCTCTTGATCTTTCGCTTTTACTCATTTATGGCCCATAGGCTGTGTAAACCTGTGCCAGCATCGCACCAAGCACCGCTGATGACACATGAAGCTTTCAGCCCGGATCTCATCTTCTGCCTGCAAAGTGCCACCAACTAACCCAGAGCCAGGACCGGCTCTCTGTCTGAATTTTCATCATGTATTTTTCCTCCTGCACTCTTGCCATGCTAATAAACCTGGGCACTCAGCCCTGAGGCTTCCCCTGGCCTCCGCCCACATCGCCCTTTCTAGCAACTCTTCTAATGCTCCTTTGCCCCCGGCATTCCTGGAGACACAGAGCCATGAAGACAGCCCGTCGATTTCTGCCCCTCGGCCTGCCGCTTTATGAAGCTCAGGCCAGGTCCAGAGGGAGCAGTCGTGTGTCCTTTTGGCTGACTCGTCACGCTGTGAACAGGTAAAAGATTCAGGAGGAGGATATATGAAGGACATCGGGGACAGAGAGCAAAGATGGAAGTGACGGTGGTTATCTTTCTACTGCTGTAGCTGGAGGGTGTATATTTTGAATTAAAACTGATAATTCTGACTTAAAAAATCTGGATGGATACACCACGTTGAAGTTGCTGCCATTAGCCAATAAATGCACACACCTGTGAGCGCACATCCTTTTTTGTATTATTTATTAACCCTCTGAGGACGGATTGGGCGGTACCGCCTAAAATGACATACTTTTACAAATGTGTACTTATCTTAAAAAATATTCATGATGGAGAGGCTGCAGTCTTTTTCCATCTTCCTCAGATTCCGCTAAAAAACAGTGATGAACGTATCCGGCTTGTATACACACCGTTAGAAGGCCAATGAAATTGATGTTGTTTGGCAGATTCACGAGCAACAACCAATGGAAAAATTGCAGATGGAGAAATATTTTTCTTACCCAATCAGGGGAAGGTTACCTAGACGGATTCTCAGCAAATCAGAGAGCTCTGTTAGCCTTGCAAAAGGGTGGTACTATAGTAAGGGATATGACGCAGAACAGCGTCGAGTGGTGGAGGAGACGACAGAAAGCGAACGGACGCGTAAAGTATAAACAAATTGATTCTAAGCCTTCCTGAGAAAAATGCCTGGGACTATTTGTAAATAAAGTTGGATTTTTCATTGTTCTTTACACATTTTATTTAACAATTACACATGTCTGTCAAGCAAAGGCTTTGACAAATATATTTTTTGTTCACTATTGTTGTGTGATGTGTGATTTTCAGAAATAAATGAAAAAATTAAATTTCCGTTTTTGAAATTCTCTAGTATATTGTAAATGTTTCACTCATACTTCCTTTATAAACACATTACATGCATGCTTATGTTAGCTTAGGGTCTTCTGAATCCATAGATACCAAACACATGTTCCATCTCCATTACATATCAGTTTATAAGCCCAAATGTAAAAATAGAGAAAACGGACCAAAAAGGGCTTACTCCCCAGAGGGTTAACGTGAAGTAGTTACAGGTAATGTAAACAGCCTGCAGCTAGGCTAATGAACTTTATTTCTCAGCGGATGAAGAGTTTATCGTGATTATTATTAATCTACTTTGAGTTGTCTAAAGTCATAGAGTAAAGAATGAAAACCAAAACGAAACAAAACAAAAAATACACAAAATAAAAAAAAATTAAAAAAAACAGGTCTTACCAGGCAAGTCACAACCCAGTATCTCCAGTCTCATTCCGATGCCGGGGCGGCGACCACCTCTCAGGATACACCCGGATAAACTGGGCCAGCAATCTCCTCAGAAGCGACGGATCTCTGGGGTGTCGTAGTGTGTGTTGCCCTCAAAAATCTGGTGGAGCAAAATCACAAAGGCACTTAAGCACAGCTGTGTGACTGATAGGAAAGCTAGTGGATATTCTCTGTTTTTGAGAAAGTCTCTGACGCAGCTTCAGGTTTTAATTAACACCACCGTGGATGATTTCACTGGAATGTTATCAAAGCCTTGCAGCATAATTGAATTCTGCTCTCAAAGTGGGAGATTAGGAATCTAGAAGTAAATGCTGAGTCGCTGAGATGAGCAGGAAAGAATGAAGTAAGTCTGTTAATAATCTGATTCTGGTGAACTGTTCATTACTGTAGCCTTTTCAACGACCCACAATATTTAAATTAGCAAGATTAACTAATTAACCTAATTCAACTCCAGTTAAATTCCTCCCTTCAGTGCTCTGCTGGTAAAAGCAGAATATACAATGCTTAAGATGGGCATTGACTTAACTTACTTAACCAGCTAAAATGACTAAAATGGACTACCAAGTCAAACCCAGGTTCACCAAGCTGATCAACCATCTAGACCAGTGTTTCTCAAATGGTTGTGTTTGAGCTAAACTCAGCAATCCTGAACTAGACCAACCCGAACCCGACTGGACCTGTTAAAAACTATGTTTCACTTGAACTAATTATCACTTTAACTCTTTAACCCGGGGTTCCTCAAATCCAGTCCTGGATTTGCCCTTGTCTTGCAGTTCAGTTCAGACACTGATGAAACTCACCCATCTGCAATTTTCTATTAACCCTGAAGACTTTGATTAGCTTGTTCAGGTGTGTTTGATTCAGGTTGGAAGTAAACTCTGCAGGGCAGGAGCCCTGAGGGACCCTGCTTTAACCTGTTTCTCAACTGATTAATAGACCATAGTTTGGAAGCAGATTAAACATAATTAAATAACACTGTAAATCAGACCCAGCTCTTATTTGTTTATTTTCTGACCCATGATAACGACATTCCCATCCTTGGTTTCATTAACCAGAAAAACTTGATTGTTGTGATAGCACTAAAAATCCAGTGTAGTTCTCACCTTTGGGAAATTGGTTTTGGAGTCGATGATGTAGCTCCAGTCTTTCCCATTCAAGCTGTGGGACAGTTTATACTTCCGCACAAAGGCCCGGTTCTCCGGCACTGGTACTGCCGTCCACCCCACGGGCCCTTGTGTGATGATACCCCGTACAGTTTTGGGGACTCCCAGGTCCACCTGCAGCCACTTCTTCACCGGCCACGGGCTGCGCGGGACTGGGAAACCATCCTGAGCGGCTGGCCACCAGCCGGGCGGCACCTGTGGCCCCGTGGATGTCCCTCATGGAGGAGGCTGAGATTTGAGAGTCTGGCAGGAGGCCGGAGAGCATTCCCTGCATCTCGGAGCATGGAGCGTCTGAACGGAGGATGGACGAGAGATGAGTTATGGTGAAGCAAAGGGAAATTGACATTTTAAGGCTGGAGAGATCAATGTTTCATGTTGTTATGTCATGAGAGAGGCCTTAGACAGTAAATAATAAATAAACAGAGCATGTGAGGGTGTGTTTTTTGGGTCTACGGAGTGGGTGTTTGTGTGTAGGATTTATTACAGGAAGAATTTCATGTTCCAGGTTTGTTAGGTTCACCTCTACAGAGTTTAAAGCAAACCCACTCAGCCCAAAACAGCCATTCTCTGGCTCAACTGCCACAAATACAAAAGCTACCAGAAATAAATGATTGATTTTGGCCTATGGCTTAAACACAGAACAAAAGAACAGGAAAACAGGCTGGGGCATCTGGTTCAAGCCCATCCTAACAATCTCAGTTGAATTACACCCAGAGGTACACCCACACTCCTGACAGAAAAAGCAGTAAAACACAGATCGAGGCTAGCGGCACGAATGTGATCGATGGCTTCACAGGCATCTTTATAGGCTTGGCAGTGCCGGATATCCCGCGAGCCGAGCATCACTCTTTTGTGGGAAAGACAGGAAGGGCAGCGACAAGCCTCACTAAGAGCAGCAGCTTGTTCTGGGCTGGATGCCCGAGGGACAACGGCCCCCGCGGGACTGCAGTAGGTCTAATATGGAGGCCAGTGGCGTGTCCGTACGTCGTTTGTGTCAGTGTTGAAAAAGACCCTGTCTCTAAAAGCGCATTTGTCCTGCTCAGTGTCGACGAAAATAGGAGCAAATCACTGTTTAATAACGTAATGATGGAGTGTGATGTCTCTGATAACATCAGTGAAAAAGCAGCTCACCTCCTTCTTCTGCTGCAGGACATGCTAACAGAATTAGGTGACTGCTATCTCCCCATCTCCATAAATAACCAAACTCGATCAGGACCTTAAAGAGCTCTGATAAATACACATCTGAGTTCACTTGACAGGGACACAGTGGGCGTCTGGAACAATATTTGTCACGTGCTGTATCTGTGGGCCTGCTGCATATGAAAGTTCATGAGACTATCTATCCATACATCATCAATCCCTATCTACAGCAAATCAGTTTTCTTAAGGGCTGGTGAATCATTTTAGGTTGTGTATAGACTTGGAAAAAAGTTGTGGGGTGTGAGGTTTACTGACCCGTGATTTGACAGCCGTAAAGTTCTGAAGCGTAAAGCGATTCCATTCTTCCATGCCTGAGGTCGGATGCGGACAAAACGAGCTAAGACTGGCTGAGGGATCCGGTTCAGGACCACCTCTGAGGGGTCTGCGTTTGCATGGAAAACCTAAGGAGAAGAGAGAGAGAGAGAGAGAGAGATTTACAACTATTCAGGATATGGATTGGCTGAGGCCACTCATTCAAAACAAACTAACCTCGCAAACAAGCACAAACTCTCACACAGCAAGAGCTTCTTTACAGGGGTCAAGTGAGATTGTGACCTTAATCACTGTCAAAATACACACACACCAATGACTACACACATACACGCCAATGTTAGCATAGTAAATTCAAACTTGAAATGCTGTTTCCTCCAGAATGAGTTAAAGACCACAGAGATGGGTGAGAAAGTGTGGAGAGTGTTTGAATCAGTTGTCAATCTTGAATGTTGTCACATAAAGACATAAGACCAGGCGCTACCACATGTTTTTGGGCGTTGTCATCATTTACATCAGTATGTCAGATGGTTAGTATTTCAGTAGGGAGTTCACAGGGTATCATAGAAATATGCCATATGCATCAGTCACTGCAACTCTTGGGATGGTGAGGAAGATGACAAGCTCTGATAGAAAACCAGAGAATCCTTCTTCCTCAGAGACGTGAGGCTCTGTCAGGATCTTTGTCTCCAGAGAGAGGAAGTAGGAAAGAGTAGAAAGACCAGAAAAGGGCGAGTCCTGCACCACTGCACACACAAAAAAACAAAGCCTGGACCCTAAGGACCTGACCCATCTCAGGATCCAATGACATCCGGGCCAGCTGGCCTGGGTCAGGTCCGTCAGAGGCTGGCTTGTGCAGAGAGCGAAGGAGGAGATTAAAGGCGGATTAGAAAAATGAGCAGAAAAAAACCTTCCAACCTTTGGTAAATCGCCTCAATACATCACAAAAATAAAAGTAGGAAACTATGAACTGAGGACCTGTGGTCATTAATCATGGTGCATATGTTTAGTTAAAAGCAGTGGAGACCTGGGGCAATTGTTCAATTTTTCACATATCCCATCATAACTCACAGATTGCTACAAACATACCTGCCATCTTTCAGTAAATGAAACATTTATATGTGGCAATATTTATAAAATTAATAAAATATTAACAATGCAAAAGATTCAATCACAATACTGAAATATAAAACAATAATTCAGGTAGAGAGATAGATAGATAGGTAGGCAGGTAGGTAGGTAGGTAGGTAGGTAGACGGACAGATAGGCAGACAGACAGACAGACAGACAGACAGACAGACAGACAGACAGACAGATAGAAGTGTGAAGAGAGAGAGAGATGCTTTAGAAGAATACATAAGTGTGTAAAGCTGTTGTCAGTAGGAAGATGCAGACATGTATCGCAGAAATCTGCTTTTGTTTAATGACCTCATGATGGAGTGTGTGACCTTTCCCCTTCACTGCCTCTGAAGTTTTTCAACACAGCACAGTATGTGAGAGCCAAGTGGTGTGTGTGTGTGTGTATGTGTCTGTGACGACTGGGGGCAAGCAGTGTATAATATATCATCTCTTTAGTGTGTGGGAGAGTCTTATTTCTCACGATTCACTGACATAACCTAACACACACCCACTTCTGAACAAAACAAACGCAGCTAGATCAAGAAGCCTGTGAAATATGAAATATTTCCTAGCCATAATCTTCTTTTTAGTATTATTTATATACTATTAAATTATTTATTCATATATGAAACTTATATATATATATATATTATATATATATATATATATATATATATATATATATACACATACACACCCCCACACTATAATTACATCAAGCATCATGTGGTTTTACTATTACTTTTCTAACCAGACTTATGATCGGCAAAAAAAAATAAAAATAAAAGTTTTCAAAATGTTGGTTTATTGTTGTCCTTTGACTGGACGGCTCCTTTCCTGGCTTTTAATGATCCAACCTGTTTAATCCAAACCAGCAGAAAACTAACAGCTCTGAGACTACAGACAAACAGAATATCACATGAGATTTGGGACAGAAGGAACGCTGGTCATTATGGATACAATTCCAAACACCAAGAAGAGAGTATTAACCATGAAGATGCCAAAATGATCAAAAAGCACAGAAGAAACTAAAAGGCATAACAGGATTGAGCAGTCCAATTACTGCAAGGACGTTAGGGAACAGGCTGAGATGAAGCTGGAGAACTGTGATTTCCCACTGGTCCTCTAAGACAGAGGAAAAGGGGAAGCGAGAGGAATGACAGAAATGACAAAGTCTTGGATTCTGACAGCAGCAGTCAATCTATAGTGGAGGTGGAGTCCAATACCGCTTCTAGCCAAACATACTGTATATTAGCGATATGAAACTATACGTATGTGGTTCCCTTCGCCTTTTTCCCACACATGCGCTCACCTGCTAATGTTTTCTTTGCATCCTGAGCTACAATGGCCTCTGAATGGTGTTGTGTTGACAGACACACAGGTGCTGGTAATGACAGACTCCCACACACTGAAACAGGAGAACTGCTGTCAACCCTGCTGTCACGGGCCGTCTACTGACACAAGCCCACCCTCGCACCCGTTCCCTCTATTTTTTACCCTCACACCGACGTTTTTCCTGTTGTTTCTCTCTCACTATGCAGCGTAATCTTCTGATTGATGCACTCTCTGTGTGTGCAGGCATGCCTGCAGCCAGAGACATAACAAATGGACACTGCCGTCATCGGAAGGTTTATGCTAAATTACTTTCATGAATCATGCATTTGCGTACGTTACTTATATCACGTTCCCTCCGGCACGGCTGCTAGTGTTTCCCAGCATGCAGTCTGTGGGGAGTAGCAGGTATGTGCTGTCTGTCTCAGGTGACGGTGTTTTGTATGTTTTGTATGCGCAGTTCTGAGTATATTTGGTGCTATACATAAGCAGACTTTTTTTTTCTACATTTCTCTGCTATTATGCAGAGGGTATTTTACACATAGTAAAATGTGTTAAACAAAGCTGAGTACTCTTATTATCGGCAGATGAAAGCATTATCAAACTAGCTAAATTTTGATATAAACAATATTAAAAAAGACAAAAAAAAGATCTGGGAAGCGTAGAACTAAGCGTCATAGAAAATCTTCACTCTCATCGACTGCCGCCTCTGTTGATACACAAGTAGGAGTTTTGATAACCAAGAAAATCAACTTGTAGAGATGGGCAAGTGGATTTTTGTCATTGTTGGACACTAATAGAATTAATTATTGTGTCGACGCTCTCTAAAACTCACTAGTTTCTGTGTTATTTATACAAAACTCAAGAAACGGATCCATGTTGATAGACCTTGCATCAAACAGGCCACCATGACTTTGCCAAGTACAAGACATGTTTCTAGATCAACATATTTTGTTGATCCTGGAACAACATTCCTGTTCGAAAATGTAATCCTAACCCTATCCCGCATAACTCATCCTAATATTTAACTCTTTCCCCGCCATTGACAGAATTTTCTGTCAAAATATGAGACAATGCTTCCCCACCATTGACACCATCATTTTCTGGCTTTCCACGTTTTCACCGTTACACAGAAGGGGGGTGCTATTACACATCTACTGAAAGAGTACTGAATCTCCTGATCAAAACACAGGAGAAAAAGAAGCAGAAACAAGTAATATCATATATACAGTAAACACATGCATATTTTACATATGCATATTTTACATAATGCAATCATCCACATTAAACAGCATAAATCAAAACTGCCTAATGTTAATGAATTAAATGCTGAACCAGGACGAGCTAGGACTGTAAATCTTTGGGGGTGTTGGTGGATTCAGTCTACTCCTTCTGTGTTTTGATCTCCAGTCTACTCCATTATCATTCTAAATCCCATCCAGATGTACTCAAAATGATGTACACAAAATTTTGCTTTTTTGTTTTACAAAACGAGAATGCATTAAGAATACATGAATCTATAATAAACGTTTTTGCTAAAAAGTGGAGGGTCTTGACTTTCTGTTGATAAATTGCATGTTCAGATATTCCTACAACAAAATATTCTGGGGGTCATGAAATTTTGCAACGCATTCTCATCCTATAGTGTCATATAGAACGCTATATGACAAAATGGCGCTATACTATGCACATGGTACCCTTTATCGTTTATATAACACGTGCTGTGATGGGTAGGTTTAGGTGTGGAGTAGGGTAGGGTAGTCTCATATTACGCTAAAGGATTTATGACGCCTTGAGTTTGCGTGTTATATAAATGATAAAGGATACCATGTGCGTAGTATAGCGTCGTTTTGTCATAAAGCGTTCTATGTGACGCTAAAGGATGAGAACGGGCTGAATTTTGATATGCAAATTTAGTCAATATAGTACATATAATATAAAATTAACAGTTACTTTTCAACGGTACTGTTGCATAAAATCTTTGGAAACCTATGGGAAAGCCAGTCTTTTTTTTAAAAAAAGAGGAAAACTAAAGCACAGCTTTAGTAAAGAATAAACTAAAGAGAATGTGTTCCATTCATGGGTTGAAGCGAAAAGATGGATCCGACACTGATCACAGAAGAACAACCAGCAAAGCATATTGAGCTCTAACATCTACAAGAGGGTTGGGGTGATGCCTCCCTGTTTTCGTTCTGTGTGAAAGTGAGCACTTATTTCATTCTCTCCCTCGCTCAGCCTCTCTTATGTTCTGACTCTGTGCCCACAAGTGAAAAATGACTGACAGCAGTAAAGTGTTTTCTTCCTAAATGTTAAATGCCTACTGACCTGATGTCAGCAGGACAGGCCAGATTTTGTTCTGATGCAAGAACCATTGATTCAAATTCAGAGATTTTCAGGAAATATATTCAGGAAAATACAAACCTTATTTTACTACATTTTCACACATATCTATTTATTTTGCTATGGCTGATTAAATTCACTTAAGATATAACCGGCTGTTTTTATATTTAAACATTCACAGTAAAAACTGGTATGCCCTGGTCTATTATTATATCACGCAATTCAACTTGTTAGTTTTGCACAACTTCAGGTGCACAACTTATGACTAAATAAATCAGGCTGAGACTATGAGGAATGGTTATTGAAATACTGTGCATCATGGAGATGCAAGGGACTTCTAATACGATCATACAACACTTGTAAAATAAGCATCTATATATATACTAATATTTGTATTCACACTTTTACAGCTCACATGCGACTGGTAGCCATGATTCAATGTTCTTGACAAACACCAAGTCTGACATAACAATGACAATAAAGTCATAAAGACATGTTCAAATGCAAATCTTGCAAAAAGCACATTATCTTAAATGTGTTTTTTCCTGTTTACACAAAAGGATTGTGCCATATATCTGTGCAAAAACAGGAATCTGTTGACAGCGTATATGGCCGTAGTGCTGCTGGTCTGTCTAGACACACACACACATACCGATCAATGAGGGCAGATGTAGATTAACTCTTATATGAATTATTGAAAAATTACGTCTGACAGTCCAGGAGTAGTTATACTGAAAGAACTCCTTAGAAATCCATCATCGCAGTATAACGTGTATATTGTGTGGGAATATTCATGAGGTGAAATGGGGTCCTCAGTGGGGGCCAACAGGGCAGATTCCTATAGTGAGTAGTTCCTAAAAAATTAGTTTGAATTATTCAAATGTCTGGCACAGGGGCAGCCCACTGAAATAATAAAAACCTCCCAAAGTGACCCCTCTGTGAGGTTGGAGTGTGAGGACACACACACACACCTCCTGTGAGATGTTGTCACTGTTAATATAATAGAATTTATGGTCGCATAAAAGTGGACACGCTCTCCCACAATGCCTGACTGCTCAGGCAGGGTTACAGAAAGCCACACGACCGCACTGGGGTCTCGGGGGCTGAAAAAGGTGCTGTGTTCCCCGCCCTGTCCATCTTTCCCCCGTCTGTCTTTTTGTCTTTCGTTCTCTCCATCTCTCGCTGCTTTGCATTGGCTCGCTGCCACACTTTTTCCCTCAGACTGATGTGGCCGCTGGGAAATGTGGTCAACGTTCACAGCTCTGGTCGAGTCATTACTCTCTCTCTTGCCCTTCTCCTGCTCTCTCCCACACCTTCACGGCCAGGATGAAGATGTTGACAGAGCAGCCGGGCTCCAGTTGGCTGCAGGCCAGTGCAGGTTCATCCTCAGAGGAGAAATACAGAGAGAACGCACAGCAAAAGTCCTGTGACAAATTATTTTATAAGTACAAATATTCCATCTAGTCTCTAGATTAATATGAGAAAAACTGCATGTAGATTCATTATACAAGAATTAGAACATTTAAAAGAGCTTTAGATGAGATATGTGTGCCTATGTGCTGGCTCAGTGTCCCTGACGGCCTTTGGCTGTATATACTCTGCTGTCATGGATTGTTTTGACTGATGGTTTGCTCGTGGCACAGCAATGAGGGGCTCAGATACCTGAGGCCTAATTTGCTGTGTTGGTTCCATTGACTGATTGCCATATGACATGGAGCTGTTTATTTTCTAGAAAGGCTTGTGATGGGTTATGAATTATAAATACTGGTGATACCTTTGACTGATACTGAAGCATGCATTAAAAACTTAAGCGATTTAAAATGCAAATCTAAAACATTAAACAACAATTTTAGTGTGGAAGCTCATCTTGTGGTTTACAATGTACAGAGTAAATCCTGTTCAGAGGGAAAAAGTGTAAAATATTGATTTGGTTCCTGCTTTCTTTTTAATTCCCAGTCTGAAAGTGAGATTGAGCTGGAGAGATTGGAATGTGGAAACCCTCCTTCCTCGCTATACCTTCCCTGCTGTGTTTCAGAAAAACACTGGAAATTTCTTTTACAACACTTTCTCCTCTCCTGACTACATGTACCCAAACAGAATTGTAAGTACAGAACCCCTTTTCATTTAATCTGATCTTGATCTAGTCCTAAAATCAGGAAAAAAGCATTTTTGCATTTTTGGTTCTGATCCTCTAAAAATCAATGTTTTTTTAACAGGTTTTTGGTTTTAAATACATTAGTAATAACCCATTAGTAATAACCAGCTCATTTTCATTCCAAGGCATCATAGACTGACGCTTTTGCCAATGCGTATACATCCAACGTACATGGCACCCTTTAGCGTCAATATGAGACGCAGATATATACATATATATGGGCCAGAAGGCACCTCCTAGTGGTCTAAACCCTAACCCTACTCCAGACCTAAACCTAACCATAACCGAAGCGCGTTATATTGACGCTAAAGGGTGCCATGTGCGTTGGATGTATACGCATTGGCAAAAGCGTCAGTATATGATGCCTTGGGATGAGAATGCGTTGTAATAACCCAAATAACTTGCTTTTGGCAACTGTATTTAAGCGTCAAAACTTGAGCAAAACGTGAAAGAATCATACACTTTTGTTGGTCACAGATTATTTTCTGCTGTAATCCAAAAGCACAATTGAATTTTTGTCAAGGGAATCAGCAAATGTGGGAGTGTTTGGGAAACTTGTTTGGAAACAAGAATCATTTTTGCAATTCTGCTTAAATTTTTGGTGTAACTAGCAGCGTAGTAACGACACACTGCTGCTTTAAGTCAACTTGGAATCAGTACACAGTAATTGGAAGAACAGATGATCTATATGACCCTCAGAGGTGTAAATGCTTCCTCTAAAAACACCATTTGTCACAGTGAATGAAAACCACATTTACACAACCCCACTAACGACAGGTAACTGTGTATTTTTCTTTGAGTATGTGTGAAACGGTTTCCTCAGTTCACTGAACATCTTCAGCCTGTGCTTCATGCAGACGACTCGACTCAAAGAGCATCTATTCTCTAGTCTATGACATCACTAAAGGTTAAACCCTCAGTGGTACACTCCCAAAGAACAGCGGATTCCTCCCGGGATCTGGCAGCGGTCTTCCATTATCCACGCGCTCTCATGTGAAGCGGAGGAATGCACAGACACGGACGAATCTGTCAGTCTGCTGTTTTGAAGTCCGAGTTGATGTCATCTCCCATGACAGCGTTCTCGGCTGCCTCAGGATTTTACACGTTAACAGACATACCATATGCTCTCTCTCCCTATATAAACCTCTTGATGGTTTTGTTAAATAAGCAAGGAATTTACCAGACCTTCATAATGATCTCGGTTAATGACCAGGCTGCTTAAAACGACCATGCTGACCTTAGGAGCATGTGTGGGATCTTACATGAGGGACACACTCATTTTCACCACCAGTGGAAAAAGGATTGAGACCTTTCGACCTCCTTGCAATTTGAAACAGTATGTTTGAGAAAATAATTCTGTCATTGCAATGATGGCTTTATCCGATAGTCTCAGGAGGAAATGTGTGGAAATGTGGGATTGGCTGTATATGCATGTGATTCTGTGTGCTGTGCTGGGTTTCCAATGAAAGAGATGTGAATTTGTAGCTCTGCTACAAAGCTAGACAGTATTTGACAGCATCATAGCTGCCCTCCCGGTTAAAATATTTGATATATATACCTGTTCCAAAACGTATAAATATGCATAAATATGTTGTCATCTAAGATGTGTGGTTTTTGGCCAAATTTTAAGGCAGCGTTGTATATATCCTTCACAGAGGTGGCAATCCCATAAATCAGTGCATTAAAAGTTTGGGATCGGTAAGATTTTCAAATATATTTCAAAAAGTCAATTATTTAATGGCAAAGCTGAATTTTCAGCATTATTACTCCAGTCTTCAGTGTCACATGATTTTTCAGAAATCAATCTAAAATGCTGATTTGCTGCTCAAGAAACAATATCAAAAATATTGAATAATTGCTCAATATTTTTGTGGAAACTGTGATTTACTTTTTTTTGGAGTCTTCGATCAATTGAAAGTTCAATAGAACAGTTTACTTGTATTAAAAACATAATTTTGTGACATAGATGTCTTTACTGTCTGTATAGATGTATTTACTGATCAATTGAATGTGTCCATGCTGAATGTATCCAAAGTATTCATGTAAAATGTTCAAGCTAATTAAAAATGGCCTACATGTGCTCATTAGTGTATTAGTAGTTAGCTTAGCAACATGGTATAAAAAACAACAACTATTTTTGCTCTGTGTAGAGTGTTTCAAATCAGTTACTGTATGATTTTACACTGCTGCCTCACACTGTACCTGCTTTTATACACAGGAAAGGTTTGGAACAGAGCTATGTGTGTGTGTGTGTATGTGTGAGATCATCTTATCAGATCTGATTTAGCAGTGACTGAATGAGTGTGCTGCAGGTAATCTAGTAGTGAACAGAAAGAATCGCCACGGCGGTTTGAGAAGAAATTAAGCCCAGCTCTGCTGATAACACACTTATGCCACACACACTTACAATGAGACTATCAGCCACCAGCCTACAGTGATCTCTTTAGCAGCTCTTCCTGTTTGTCCATATTAACACACACAATCTGTCGGTGTCCTCTGGACCAGGGACACACACCCACCACCATCATTTGAGACCGATTAGAGCCTGATGTGGTGCTATCAAACCTAATGATCAACACACAGCACTGAAAAATAATAACCTGTCTGACTCGGAGTCTGCTAACATGACACTCACATGCAACTGCAACAACAACTGTTTAAGTATTGCAAATTTACATTTTCATTTCAACGCCAACACACCATTTCCTGTTAATCTATATTTTGGTATTTGGCAATATTAAAAAAAGCCATGCCTGAGCGCATTCAGTCTGCATGACAGGCATCTTGCTAGATAGCTGCTGACATAAAAATACATTTCTTCCAGGCATATGAATAAATAGTACATTATTTAATAGTACAATTGCCAAATGGACACTGATCTGTCACATCTCCCATAAGGCGTGAATCTGCCATTCCGACACAGCGAGACTTCTTAACAAAGCTTAGCACAAATGAAACCAAAGCCGTAAAAACACAGAGCACATTAAGGGAGGACTGAGCTCAGAGATTTTCGGGAAGATTAAAGCCAGAGGCTATTTCAGCAGGGGGTCTAGGACTAAAGACCCTAACGCCAGTTGGTGGTGCCCAGGGTTGTATCCAGCAGGTTATTCTCAGTGGCGGTTTATGTTTTTTTTTACAGCTTCTTCCAAAACCATCACACTAACATCAGAGCTTTCACATGTTCCCCTGTCATGTAATCAACTCCATACAGGATTTCCAGGGGATTTGTTAATAAATTAAGATTAGAGGCATGTACAACACGCAACGATTAAGTTTTACACTGACCTCCCTTTATTTTCCTTTCACTCAAACCTTTAAATGTGTCTGTTCACTTGGTTTTTGGGTGATGGAGCCCTGTCTAATTTCTCCCAATCAGCCTGAATATGAAGACGCTGCCGTAAAAGAACATTTCCATGAATGTCTATGCTGGTTCAGGCTGGTTTATGCATGACCAGCATAATCTTTCTTGTGGAAGTCTTGGGACTTAAAGGGATACTCCACTTTTTTTTGCAAATAGGCTCATTTTACAACTCCCCCAGAGGTAAACAGTTGGGTTTTGCCGTTTTCGAATGTATTCAGCCGATTTTCTGATATTTAGAAGAATATTAGTAACCAGATAGTTCTGGTCTCATTGACTTCCATAGTATATTTTTTTCCTACTATGGAAGTCAATGAGACCAGAAACTGTCTGGTTATTGATAATCTTCTAAATATCAGAACATCGGCTGAATGGATTCGAAACGGTAAAACTCAACTGTTTACCTCTGGGGAGTTGTAAAATGAGCCTATTTCCAAAAAAGTGGAGTATCCCTTTAAGCTAGTTAATAAGTTTGAGGGGAACACTAGCATTTTAGCTAACCCACCCCTGAAACTATATACTGTTAATAGTACAGGTAAAACGAAGTAATATTATCACCTCTAGTCAGTTCTTTTCTCGTTCTCTGATTCTCACACACATGTGTGTGACAATACATCACACATTTCTGATGGATAACCAGTACAGGAAGAGAGAGAACAACTGTCTGCTTTATCTTTCACACATTCTCAAATGTGCCATTCCGGTGTGATTGTACCTTGTGATTCTTGCCGTAGCGGTAGATCATCCAGTCCTCTCCATTAGTGCTGACCTCTAGCTTAAAGCTGGTGACGAAGTAGGTCTTGAGTGTCTCTTTGGAGACGGCACCCTGGGTGGCGATGCCCGTCAGGACCTTCAGAAATTGTAGGTCCACCTGAGGAGGAAAAATGCAAAATTGTAATTAAATCTCTTTTGTGATTAAGGGAACTGTGACAGGACATTTTGATTCTTTTTCTGAGGGTTGAACTAAGTAGTCCCGCCCACCGTGAGATCTCATTGGTCCAAAATCCTGCTTCATATGACTTTCGATTGGTTGTGATTGTGCAGTTTCAGCACGACTAGTGAGGATGGATGAAACGCTTGTCGCTTGAAGAGTTCCAAGCTTAGAATAAGAGACTCAAACAAAACCCGAACCCTAAATATGAGAAGGTTTTACAGTTTGAGTTTTTCAGTTTGTACTTATAATGAAGTTGCCATTAGTTTTAACTGTGCGACTGTTTTAGTTTTTCCAGTTTTTATAATTTCAGTTTTAGTTTTTATTTTCAGTTTATTCAGTTAATTGATATAATTGAACACTAAATCTGTAATAAAAATCTACATTTGTATAAAATGTTTTGATTTAGCTGTTGTTTTCTAAAGCAATCTCCACTAAAACCGAGGAGTGATAGGAGGGAGATAAGCCAGGAAAGCAGAGAGAGGGATGAGATAGAGGGAAGAGCTGAAAGATAGATGGAGCTGTGGGAATATGAAGCATCACCTCCCTGCAGATCATGGGCGGCAGCAAAGGTGTTATCAGAGTCTTAAGATCAATCACCTGAGCTCTGATCGATACTAACCACCTTCATTCAACTCTCCCTTTCTCCACACAGATTATCACCCTCCCTTGCTCTACGGACCCTCCCGCCATGATGATGATGATGATGATGTGATCGATGCGAGAGCCGCATCTCTGCCCGTCCGCCTCCACCGCAGTGAGGTCTTTAATCAGGCATTCAGCTCCCGTCCTAGAGGAGGGCTGTTACCCATGATCCTCGGCTCTCCCTGCTCAGCGGGATGTCATCCGAACATGAGCGGGAAAACTGCAGCGTTTGTTATCTGTCAGTGAGACAGGTGTGGCTTTCACACACAGATGCAAGCACACACACACACATAGTGCCTTCTGTAAAGCTGCTTAGGGCCACAGAGAAACACACCTAGACAAAAAAATCAATAGAACCCAGTACTGCTGCTAACTATTTATTCCTAGGAAAGGACCCTCATCAATCAAGTGGCTGTTACCATCAGAGCAGGCTGTGCATCATCAACCCCTGCATTCGCCCAGAGACCAGAACAAGAGAGAGAGAGAGAGAAAGATGCAGTCTACCACGTCTGAGAAGTGAGTCCCTGATGAATAGTAATAAAAAGAGAGGGAGAGAAACAATGGGAAAATGGCACGCAAGATGTGATGAGATGTTAAAGACATGTTCTGGGTTCAAAACAAGTTAAACTCTCTCATCAGCATCTGTGGAATCATGTTGATTACCACAGAAGATAAAATGATGTTGTCCCTAAGTAAAAAATAAAAAAAGAAATAAAAAATATAATTATTGGAAGAGTGTCATGCAAAAGTTAACAGCTATACCATAGTCACAATATTGAGCTGAAAAAATTATAACTAGCAAAAGGATGGTCTGTGAGTGATCTCAAAAGTCATATTGTAATAGAATAGAATAGAATAGATTAGAACAGTCATTAACATTTAGCCCCAAACTGCAAGTGCCTTACAGTTTTAATTATATTTGGAAAATACAAAAATAATAATTAAAATAAAATAAAATGTAAAAAAAATAATCCGTTACGGCCGTTTTGTGGCTTTTATATTTATTTTCTTAACAATAGAGTGGTGCAAGAATGACATCAGAACCCAGAAGTCCTGGGTTCTTCCTTTGATATTTTCCTATGGAGTTTTATAATGGGGTTTTTCATTGTATGTGTAAAATAAAGCCTGTGATAAACATAACTTGACTATACTTTGACGTTTTTATTTCTACAATGTAAATGACACATACCCATGGCGAAAATACATATTTTCAAGCAGTTATGTATGCTTTTAATAAATAACTAGATAAGACAGTTTTGAGTGTGAGAATGTGCAGTTTACATCATAGAACAAAACGTCAAAGTGTGGTCAAGTTATGTTTCCCACAGGCTTTATTTTACACATAAAATTGAAAAACCACATTATAAAAACCTCAAAGGAAAATCTCGAAGGAACCAGCTGCAAATTCGACTTTGCCATACCTGCACCACTCTATGGACTGCAACTTGCAAGTGCCTAACAATGACACATCATGCCTTCCACAGATGCTTGTATTACACCCAGATCATTCCTTTAAGGTACCTTGATCAGTCAATTTACCCTGGGTGATTTTAATGAATATCAATGATACTCTAATCTCAAATCTAAAACATAATGACGCCTCTCCCTCTGAACACACACACACACACACAACAGAGCAGAGACGTCTGAGGTGAAGTATGGTCCTCGGGCATGTTGGCATTTACGACAGCTGTTTGTCAAGATGGATGTCTGGGCCGTGGACCCTGAGAGCGAGGGAGTGATGTCAGGTGTTAACAAAACACAACAGCTGTGAGCTCTACCAGAAGCCCACAATTCAGCAGCATCCTGACACAAATACGACACACCACTTAAAGTAACACCAAAAGTAATCAGTCTCATTCAAAAGGCCTGGTGTGGCACCTAACCCGAGCGGCATCCTGCCAGAATCAGAAATCTTAAATCTGTCTGTCCATTCACAAGCCTTTTCGAGATTGTAAGTACGTTTGCAAAAGAGCGACAGGAACTTGTTCTTTAAGGTGATGATACACAGGGAAACTTTTTGAGCAATATTGCTGGGCAATGGTGCTGTCAACGGGCAACCAGATGAGACACATGGCCCACGACCGATCTAAATTATCCAGAGAGAAATTAATTTAACAATTTCAATGGGAAAGTGCCCAAGCAACAATTGCTCGGCAAGATTGTCCCGCAACATTGCTCAAAAAGTTGCCCTGTGTATCATCTCTATAAGCGAGCAAAAGAGGAAACCTCACCTGGATGTATTCTTTGTTGCTGTCCTCATTGGGCGTCCATGCGTTGTCTTCGAAGTTAAGTCGAGCCTGTCTTGGAGACCATCGGCCATCATAGAAGCTGGACGATGCAGAGATCTGGTCATCGCTGATCTTGCCCGTCTCCATGCCAAGAGCATTACTGCAATGGAAATCTGAGGAACACAGAGTTTTCTTAGAATGTCCTCATATGTAATCCGTTTTATAAAGACACCCTCTTAAAGGGGTCATGAACTGGCTTTTTAAATTTCTTTATGTTGTTGTCTGAGGTCAACTTATGACGCTCGCTCAGGATTTTTACATTCAAAATCATCAAAATGAACTAGGCTATTTTCTACCCTAGTTTTGAGCCTAGCTCATAAACGCTCGGTTTTTACAGGTCGTCTCGCATTGAAGATCTGGAAGTAAACGCCCACTGCTGTGAGTGGAGTTTTGCATATTATTATGAGTTTCAACTAACTCGTCGATGCACTTGGGGGAAATTGTTTTGAAAACTTTCAATGCTGTAAAATGGCAACCGGAATGATTCGCCCATACATGTTCGACCCATAGTCCGATCCCGAATCGCAGAACAATGAACCAACAACACCTCAAATACAATGGATACTTCAGCCAGTGCCGTGTGGTAAGTTATTGTTAATTGCTTATGCTCCTTCTAATGTATCTTATTGCTAGGTAGCTCGATCTGGTTTGTCATCACGAGGTAGGCCTATGTTATTTAGCTATGCGTGTAATGCACAAATCAGTGGGCGGGGCTAAACCGACAGTGTTGATGTAGGCGTTGATCTTCTTCTGCGCGGGTGGTGTTTAATCCTCTTTGTCGTCATAGTTCCCCACTTTGAAAAAACGAGTCGTTTGCTGAGCCTGGTGTCAATAAAAGCATTTATTGGACTAACAAGGACGTTTTCAGTTCTGAAACTTACAGGACATTCTTATAAAATGATGACCTCTTAGATGTCAAAAGCTCAAGGAAAATTTCTCAGTTCATTACCATTTTAAACAGCTTCAATGCAGTTAGTTTCTTTGTTACTAGCCAACCAAGTTTTCAAATTTCAAAAGTTTTCTTCAAAGTAGAGAGCAAAAAAGATCACATACTGTCATTGACCTCCTTGAGGGTCATGTTGTAGCGGGCGGAGAATCCATCTTTGGCCACGGCCATGTCCGTATGAAAGGACAGAGAGAGGATACCAGTGGACGACTGTATTTCAGAGGGGATTTTGGTACCGCAATGTCGTCCAATCAGAGGTCCCACTGCAAAACACAAGTTCTCAGTTATGGGATGTGAATGGGTCTCATTTTGCTCTAGCTGGCCACTCATAAGACAAGACTGGTTATTATTCATGTGTGCCTACAACCTGTACAACAGCACCTCTCTCAATTGTGGGACATTTATCTGTCAGCAGATGTATGTGATTTAGTTTGGTCAGGCTGCAATGCTGTAGAGAGGCTGCTGTCTCACAGTAATGAATCCATCCTCCACCCTGACACACACATACACACACACAGAGACTCCTGGATGGGTGAAATAGCCTAGTATCAATCAAGTACATTGATTTTCTTCTCTTTTGGAGAGGAAAGGGCTTTAATACTGCAAGTGCTTTCGAACGGGAGGTTGAAATAACTCTCCCTCTCGCCTTTGATGGTGTTGATGATCAAATCAGGTGGCTATTGTACATAACTTTGATCAGGACTCCATCTGTGTATGTGAATCTTGCTTGTCAAAAGTTGCTTACAGTCTCCCTACAAATTATATTTCCTAAAAGTAAATGTAAATGAAATCAGGAAAATATAAAAATAGATACATTTTTAAAGCAAGAAATATAAAAGCACATTCGGTTACACTTTATTTTAAGGTGCCATTGTTGCAGGGTAATTATATATTTAAGTACTGAGTAATATTATGCAACTACATGTACTTACTATATTGATTGGGTAGGAATAGAATTTGGTTGAGGGTTAGTTGCTTGTAATTATGGATAATTTACTGTTATTACTATGGTAAGTACTGTACATGTCATGTAACAAGGACACTGTAAATAAAGTGTTACCACGCATTCAAAAATATTATAATATTAAGTAGTAAAAATGTATGTATGTAAATATTTAGCATACTTTTAAGCATAGCATGGCATATTTAAGCATTTTTTTCCACTATATTTCCATATTTCATAAAATAATAATCATAATTACAATTAGTGCATATAAGAAAAATTACAATGATTAGGTAACAATTAAGCATTTTTTCACCTCATTTTCACATTTTTATAAATAAAATCAATTAAATGTAAAAATAGGCTTCTCTTTTGTGGCGAAAATATATTAAACATACTGACTATATTATAAAAGCATATATTTTTCATAAGGCAAATGATGGTGCTCAAACATATTTTCCACCATATTTTCATAACAGTAATGCATAAGGATTAGGTAGTTATAACTTTTGTTTTTGCTTTCAAATTACAAGGAATATAATCTTGGTCAAGCTGCTTAGAGTTTATAGACCACCTTTAAGTATACTGTTGTGTTTTAGTGTCTACAGTTTTTGTGCATCTGATTATATGTGCATGTCCAATGCTACAATATGAAGCTTTACCCAGAAGCAGAAGGGCGAGGGTGGGGGCAGTACGGGGTCTCAGAGCTGAAGCATTAATAAGACAGCTGGGGAAAAGAGTGTATTCCACAGCTCTCTGTTCCAGACAAGGATTAAATCCTATTGCAGTGTTATTCACGCCCCATTTTCACTTTCCTGATAAAGGTTACCATGGCTGCTGTTACACCCCGTCCCCCATCTCCTCCACCCCTCCGTGCGCAAGAGTACGGGTGCCGTGGCTTTTTGGCCCCGCCTGGCGCAGATAAGGCAAAGCAAGGCCCTGGGCTCCGCTTTCATCTGCCAACGCTCGATACTAAAATAGCTCCAGCGGCAGCCGCAGTAACAGCATGACAGCAATGCGCCTGAGTTTCATACTGGCGGAGCTGCTAGGGTAGCGGCCAACGGAAGGGTGTTGCGTGTCACAGGGCAAGAGCGAACAGCTGTATAGACTGGTGGATAAACCAACCAGATGGCCCATATAGTGTGATAGTGAACGGTATGTGGATTAGAAATCATTAAGTGACCAAATTATGCACGGCAGACATGCAACATAATGATCTCGAAGCAGACAATGAGGTCAGAGGGAAATGGGAAATGCAATCCTCTTAAAGTCACGGGTGGTCTCGACTTTGGAAAACCACGGTCTAATCCAAACCCCGACTGTAAATCCAAACAGAATTCTTCGGGATTACAACATCTAGACTTACCCTGAGGAAGGCCATCCCACACCTCCAGCCAGTCGTACTTGCACTCGCCCTCCGAAGCCCTGCAAGGGGTCGTTCTCCAGGTCGAAGGTCAGGAAGGTGAGGGTGACGTCCATGTGAGGAGGGACGATGATGATGAAGGTGCACTCTAGATTGTGGGGGTATTTGTCAGGGAAGCCGGGCGACTCGATCACACCTGACGGACTGGTGAAGTTTCGGGAACAGTCGGAGCCTGGGGGAAGAGAAATCAGAAAATACATGAAGACAACAGCTAAAACACACTGTTACGTGTATGTGTGAGACATGATGGTTTTGTATTGACCGAAATGGACTTGTTCTGGAAGGGCAGCAGAAGCACATTACTTGCTTTCTTATGTCAATCTTAGACAGGGAAAGAGACACACTCGGTAAGCTCTCTGAGAAAAACATATTGATGTGAACGAAAACGGGAACATTCATCAAAGCGGAGCTTTAAATCTGTACAGAAAAATCCTTCATCTGCAAAAGTGCTAAATTAGAATGATTTCCCATCCCTGCAGCTGCTGTCAATATTCATTTACCGCTACAGTCGGAGATAGCGCTCAGTGTTTCTCATACTGCACGTTCGCATCTAATTAAGGATGGATTTCAGTGAAACAGACACGTACAGTAGTAACGTGATTGCGCTCAGGGCAGCATAGAGGATGTTAAGGGGCCATCTTAAGACACAAGACTTATAAAGGTTCACAGATTTGAGTCCCCACTCCCCACCATAGCATATTTTATAACATTTATACCATTTCTATATTTTCGACTTGGATATGTATTAATGTACTATGATCATATGTTAAAGCTAGCTACATTTTTGTTTTGTTTAGATATGTTTTTATTCAGCAATCAAAACTTTGTTCATCAGAATTGAGCTGCGGTCATATTTCCTGTAGTTCGCCAACTTTTTTCCCGCACAGAATTTGCAACGAGTTTAATTCTGGCCCAGCTGATTCACGGCATTGACGGATAGAAAGATGGAGGGGCAACATGGCGACCGACATTAGAACCCCTTACCCATAGATATCTATATAAAGGCTAGATATCTTAAGGCGGAGTTTCTATCGTCATCACCGCGGCCATCTTGTCACAGGTAAGCTGATGTAAGATGAGTGGTCAATACGAACACAAATACTCTTATCTCATTGAAATCTTGACGGATTTACAAACGGTTTGGTTTCTTACAAACGTTATTAACGAGGCTATAATTATCTGGATGATTATTTATTTATACACTTATTATTCATAAGTATGCTGCGTCATAACTTACATCTCTGACCTTTATAAAAAAACAAACCGTTTGAAAATCGGTAGAAAATTGAGCAAGTTATGGTTATTTAAATAGTACATGTACCATTAACACAATGTTACGAGTGAGCGAGCTGCCTGTGACAAGATGGCTGCCAGGTGCAGACGTCAACCTCCATTGGCCAGCAGCGTGGACGAGATATCTAGCCTTTATATAGACATCTATGCCCTTTCCCTGTATGTATTTTCAATTACATATTATACACTAGCGAGAATACTTTATTAATTGAACGAAGTAAATATACATTAATGAGCACATATATATATTTTTTTTAAAACTAAGTGTTTTTAGCTAAGAATAAACTAAAAGAGTTACACAGTGTGGTTTTAACAATGGGCCTTTCTTCACTGCAACATTTCACTACTGTGTCTATAACTTTTGTGACAGAGATTTTCATACCAATCTAATTCTGGGGAGCTTTTTGGAGGTTTACAGTATCAATCAACAAACAATTTAATTTTATGAAAAAGAACAGCTTGGATGTTCAGCTAAGATCTCCTTTTATGTTTCACAGTAGAAAGAATATCATAGTTTGCAAGAATATGTAAATTTTTGGATTTTAATATACAAAACTATATACGTTTTACTAAACAGTATATACGTTTTACTGTTTAGTAAAACGTATATAGTTTCATGCTGGGTTTAAGCCAGTGCTGGCCAGTGTTTGGCTTTGTGTCACAAGAGTTAGCAGTGCTTCTTGTATGCTAACACATGCACAGTCATGCTTCACCTTCAGCAGTGAAACACGTCCTACACACCAGCCTTTGACACGATGCACAGCATGTTAACGTGTAATGTCACCTCTTCAGAGGGATGCAGAGTCACAGAGCTCATGCTAATGCACACACCGACACACACATGCAGTCAAGCACATTGAACCCCTTGATATCCTTCCTGTAATCTCAAAGGTTCTCTGAGGCACATGAAGTGCCACTTGTATTATTTAAAAAATCCTAGTGCAGACCTTAAGTGAGAACTTAAAAGAGATCTGTTGACAGGAGCTGTGGGGCAAAACATCAGCGGATCAGAGAACAAACGTTCAGTGATCTGCGACACTGAACTCCTCAATAACTGAAACGCTTTAACTATTTCTGCGCTTGCAGAGCAGCTGCGTCGAGTCGAAGCCCAACTGCACCGGCTGGGAGTGACAACTGTGTTTCACATAACCTCAAATCACCTATACACATATCTTCCTCCAGTCCTTTTGCAAAATTAACAGAGAGCTATTTAAAGTAAGAGCCGGAGACAGCAGTGTAATGTCTGAGGCCTTAATGACAGGTCAGTGACCCCGTGTGGACGGGTTTGGACCTGTCCTTGAGACTCACAAACATGCTCACCCTGTGAGTCTACAGAGACTGTAAGATGCAGCAGTTTATAGGCACATATTTTTAGGCCAAATGTTTGTGAGTTTCCTCCCAAAATTTGCCCCAGTAACATTTAGTGATGAGTACGTAATCCAAACCGTGTTTTTGTCTTATTCTAAATCACTACGCTAGACCTATAATAAGTGTTTATATTCTGACTATTTTAGACCACGAGGGACGCCAACCACTGAGGAGTAGCCCAGTTGCCCAGTGCAAGAGTCATCATACACATAAACAGAGAGTTCCAGTTCTTCCCAATGTTCCGCAAGACACATGCAGTTTTGTTTATTAACGACTAGAGCACCAACAGTTACATAGTGTACATTTGATAACCAAAAAGCAAATGTGGTGTGGATATACACTACCAGTCAAAAGTTTAAGATCGGTAAGATTGTTTATGTTTTTAAAAGAAGTCTCTTCTGCTCACCAAAGCTGCAATTTTTTGATAAAAAATACACAAAAAACACAGTAATATTGTGAAATATTATGACAATTTAAAATGACTTTTTATGTTAATTTATATTAAAATGTAATTTATTCCTCTGAAAAAAAGCTGAATTTTCAGCCATCATTTCTCAGTCTTCAGTGTCACATGATCCTTCACAAATCACTCTAATATGATGATTTTATGCTCCAAAAACATGTATGATTATTATCCATGTTGAAAACTGTTTTTTTTTTTCATTTTTATTTCAGGATTCTTTGATGAATAGAAAGTTCAAAAGAACAGCTTTTATCTGAAATGGAAAGCTTTTGTTACATTAAACACTACCCTTTAAAAAGTTTGGGGTCAGTAAGAATTTGTATTTTATTTTTGGGGGGAAATAAATAAGAAATCAATACTTCTATTCATCAAGGATGAGTTACATTGATCAAAAGTTACAGTAAAGACATTTATAATATTAGAAAAGATTCTAATTAAATAAATGCTGTTCTTTGAACTTTCTATTCATCAAAGAATCCTGAAATAAAAATGTAAAAAACTGTTTTCAACATGGATAATAATCATACATGTTTTTGGAGCAGAAAATCATCATATTAGAGTGATTTGTGAAGGATCATGTGACACTGAAGACTGGAGTAATGATGCTGAAAATTCATGCTTTTTCTCAGAGGAATAAATACATTTTTTTAAATATATATTAACATAAAAAAAGTCATTTTAAATTGTCATAATAGAGAGAGAGGGAGAATGGGAATCTACATCATGGTGCAGTGTACTCTGGGTAGCATCGGCCATATTTTAGGACACGGTTGTCGTAACTAAGGTAAACAAACAAACAAAGTTCCTATTCTCTATACACACACCTATATAGTATAGGCGGTCACAGAGAGATTGATTGAAGCCACCTCAGAGTAAAAACTAAAATAAAAAAGTGTTTTCTCGTATTTGAGAATATTGTTCTAAAAAATGCTTACTAGAACACAAAATTGAGATATTACAGTTATTTAAATTTGATTTATTTTTACCGAAGTAATTATGTATTTAAATTTTACAATTATTTATTTATTAAAATTAGTTATTGAATTAAGTGTGAATTTTCATTTCTTCTTTTTTTAATTTTTTTATACTGCATTCAGATTTCTCCCTGACACCCTGAATACCACATACACATTTTTCATAATTCCAGCTTTATATCCCACAATGTGACTATTTTATTAAGTGCATTAGCTCAACAAGGTCGTGGGATAAAATTGTATTTGGATTCAAAAGCATTTTGGATACCTTGGGATGAAAGCATCTGCCAAATGCAGAAATGTAAATGCGCACTCTAAAAAAATGTATGTAGCCATTGGGTTACATTTTTAAGTTACATTTTTAACCCAATGTTTGAATTTGTCCATATTTGACCCTTAATTGGGTTAAAACAACCCAGCATTTTTAGAGTGTGTATTCCCCTTTTTTGTAATTTCTTCTGAGGCGTAAACAGGCTAGAGATTTAGGGAGGTTAAAATGATAGATGAGGATGCCCGAAGCCCTTCTTAAACAGGGTGTAGAATGACCAATGCTCATCCACCCAGCACTCAGTGTGGGTAGCACACAGGAAATCAGGGCCTGTCTGGCACCCTAGCAGCTGAGAGAGAGAGAGAGAGAGAGAGAGAGAGAGACAGGTCCCAGAGAGACAGCAGGCCAGGGTTAATGTTACACCCTTCTGCACTAACACAGCACACTACATCTGTTCAAGGCCTACGTGTGTGTGTGTGTGTGTGTGTGTGTGTGTGTGTGCATATGTATCTGTCAGATTCACATCCTCTGCAAAATGGCCTTGCATTTCCACTAGCACCTGCTTGCACACGTCAGGAGTTGAATGTTATTTCTCTTCAGCACACAGCTCTCTTTCCTTATTGTTTCTCCCATCTGCACTGATCAGTGATATAAATAACTCATTACAACAGTATGTCTGTGTGGGTGAAACGCAGCTCTACAACAATACGTGAATTTAGAATTATAAGGTTCTATCTCCTTTTAGGGTGGTTCTGAGATATTGAGCATCAAAGTTTTTACATCCCAGCTGGCAAAACTGTTATGTAGTATAATCTTCAATTATAGCTTTATATATTTGTCTTCTTCTTTTTTTACAAAAATTACACCACAAAGGCATTAATAAACACCTAATGGATCAGATTATGTTAAAAACTCAATTTCGACCAAAAGTGGAGATAGAACCTTATAATTCTAAGCTCACAAATACCCAGCACATCTTGACACAAACACAATGACAGTGACTGATCAAGTAGTCTTATCCCTGTCCACACTGGCAGCCTAAAAATCCACTCTAATGCTCAAACAAACCTAAACAACAAAAAGGCAACACCATTTATATGTTTCACCAATGAGTCTACTCTGAAGCCATTACCATGAGTTTTATCATCAGAGACATAAAGTGCGAAACAATACAAATCAGAAACTAAATTTAATTCCACAAAGGCTGTTCTTTGATGGACTGGGAATTTTCAATTTTACCATCAATGTTGTCTCATATGTGTCTCCTAAATGAAAATGACAAACATTAAGATCTATTAAATGTGAAGAGTTATATATATACACTACCGGTCAAAAGTTTAAGATCGGTAAGATTTTTTATGTTTTTAAAAGAAGTCTCTTCTGCTTACCAAGGCTGCATTTTTTTTATAAAAATACACAAAAAAACACAGTAATATTGTGAAATATTATGACAATTTAAAATGACTTTTTTATATTAATATATATTAAAATGTAATTTATTTCTCTGAAAAAAAAGCTGAATTTTCTGCTCCAAAAACATGTATGATTATTATCCATGTTGAAAACAGTTTTTTTTACATTTTTATTTCAGGATTATTTGATGAATAGAAAGTTCAAAAGAACAGCATTTATTTAATTAGAATCTTTTCTAACATTATAAATGTCTTTACTGTAACTTTTGATCAATGTAACTCATCCTTGATGAATAGAAGTATTGATTTCTTATTTATTTCCCCCAGAAATAAAATACAAATTCTTACTGACCCCAAACTTTTTAAAGGGTAGTGTTTAATGTAACAAAAGCTTTCCATTTCAGATAAAAGCTGTTCTTTTGAACTTTCTATTCATCAAAGAATCCTGAAATAAAAATGTAAAAAACTGTTTTCAACATGGATAATAATCATACATGTTTTTGGAGCATAAAATCATCATATTAGAGTGATTTGTGAAGGATCATGTGACACTGAAGACTGGAGTAATGATGATGAAAATTCAGCTTTTTTTCAGAGGAATAAATTACATTTTATTACATATTAACATAAAGAAAGTCATTTTAAATTGTCATAATATTTCACAATATTACTCTGTTTTTTTGTGTATTTTTTATCAAAAAATTGCAGCCTTGGTAAGCAGAAGAGACTTCTTTTAAAAACATAAAAAATCTTACCGATCCTAAACTTTTGACCGGTAGTGTATATATATATATTTAAAGATTTTAGATTTCCTTCTGCTCTGAGACACTCTAATACTACATAAGTAGAGTTGCGTGAAAGCATCTAGTCTGGCACGTTTGCTCCATTACTGGGTCAGATGTGCTGTCAGACTGCAACGGCGGCATAAAGCTTTACTACAGCTTATTTCTCAGATAGGCTGTGTGTGTGCGCATGAGTATATCAGAGCGTATGAGACCCTCGCCAGTCATGCACTGACCCCTCATACTCACGCCAGCTCAGACAGTATGCCAGACCCCGCTGAGCCTCTACTGTACTGGGCTGCGGTATGCATGAGTGACCCCGACGCCATCAGCCTTTTTGTTGGCTCTCATTAATTCATGTTTTTGAGCATGGTAAAAACAGTCAGTCTGCCTGCAGAAGGATGGGGAAACTCTCCCCCACCCTTCATCCAGTAGGGGAAAGTCGCGTCTGGGCTGTGCGTTGGAGGCTCAGAGCTGGGATTGGCGTGCGTGGCTGGGTCTGTCTGTGGCCGGAGGGAAATGAGGGGGCTGTTATTAAGGAGCGTTACTGGGTAGAATAGGAGCGTTTGTCATGGATGAGTGAATAGAGTATGTCTGTGTGTAAGAGAGATTACAGTAGTGCGTGTGAGGTGTGCTGGCATGATTTTCATCCACGCTGTAATGCCATACCAGGAATAACCAGGAAATAAAATAAAATAATAATAATCCATACATGTCTTGTGCAAGTCTTTTATAGTAAAAATGGTAGTTTAACAGCGAATATAGACTACCGTTCAAAGGTTTGAGAATTAATTTGATCAAAAATACAGTAAAACGGTAATATTGTGAAATATTTCTATTTCTATATTTCAATATTTGATTATATTTTAAAATGTAACTTATTCCTGTGATGCAAATCAGAATTTAACATCATTATTTTTGTCTTGAGTCACATGATCCTCCAGAAATCATTCTAATTCTAGAATAAATATCTGATTATCATTCCTACCCCCAAAAATACAAGAAAATCTTATATACAAACATATAAAGGACAGCATATATTTTTTAAATACATTTTATTATAAAATGTAATCTTTTATTTTGGTGTGTTCCTCACAAATCTATCATACGGCTTCAGAAAACTTGAAATATAGTGCACAAATCTTATGGATTACTTTTGCCATTTTGCCCATTGTATGGAAAATTGGAGCATAAAATCTCCACTTTTGTGTTCCATTAACAGCATAAAAGCACATGGAATAGCATGAGGGGTATAATGACTATCCATTTAAGTTAAACACAAATCCTGCACTGCACTTTTTGATTTCACTGGTTTCCTTCAGGGTTGCAGCAGTCTCTTTTTTATCTGACAGATTGATATTTCAAGAAGTTCTTTTTTCTGCATCACAACAAAATAAAACGTTTCAATGCTGTGATCTGATTGGAGAGCATTCCAGGGTATCAAATCATCTCTAGGGCAGTATCTCCATCCATTAGCCTCTCAATTCTGAGTCTGACAGTAGAAGGGATACAGTCACTACTAGGCGAGCATTGCTATATAGCTACAGGGCAGTTGTACTGTGAGCTGTAATTCGCTATTCTGGAACTCCACTGATGAAGAGATGATTGGCTGAGAGTTTTAGATTGTAACTGTGGCAACAGAACCAAGTGGTTAAGGGTATGGTTGAGTAAACTAAGAGGTTATTAGATCTAAGTCAGTGTGTAAGGTCACTGGGCTTTCTAACACCCTGAATGCAACAACTTAACAACATAATAAAGATGGCTGATGCTGACCATATAAAAACAAGAGTCTGGTTTGGGTGTTTTCCCCTGATCCATCCCTACTGTTAATTCTGCAAGATTGGATTCCAGACTGAAGCTCCAGATAGCTGAAGAAATAACACATCATTTTGCTCTCAAGGGCAGGGGCTGAAATCCCAGAGCGTAGTGGCACAGGTAGCTTTTGTGCGGCTCAAGGGCGACAAGATACTGATTTCCTGTGTGCAGCAGGAGGTGGAGAATTGATGCAGTGTTTCTTCACAGCAGGCTGTGCAGCGCAAGACAGACACACCTCCAGGCTGTGTATTTACCCAAGATCCCTATCACTGCTAGAGAAAACTGCCCTGGCCACGCCAGGACACGTCCAGTACATTCACCAATATAAATAAACAACACTTAGCCTACACTCTGGGATTCTGGGATGCGTTCCAATTGCTTCTGTCTCGTTCAATTTTCCTTCATGTTTCCCTCTCTCTTTTACTAAATATTTCATCTTTAATCCTGTTGTCCACCATATATATGGTGGACCACAGGATCAAAGAAGAAACATTTAGTTTCTCCATGACTCGTTATTTGACTCGTAAGATGAAATACAATCCGTGAAATACATATAAATGACGTGTTATTTTATATATGTATATCAGTATAAAAAAAATAACGAGTCTGATTTAAAGTCATTGGGTCTCATTCATGAAACATTCGTAAATACACAAGTAAATATGAGAGTTATTTGCACGTAAAGAGACTTTCCGGAAAACTCTTCTGCTGATTCACAAATACTTTGTAAACGTCAGATGTGATAGTGAAATGTGTGTGTGTGTGTGTGTTAATGAATTCCAATCAGTTGTAAATGGGACGCGCGTGCACGTTCATTCTCAATTACCATAAATCCCGCCCATTATATCCGATTGACATCTATATATAGGCATATAATAACATAAATGCGAATGACAAAGAAATATTTCTCCGATGCCGAAATTTAAGTTTAATTATCAGAAGTTCATTCAAAACGCCACATTTTATTTTTAAGCGTACATAGTGGCTTATCAGGTACTAAAAAAGGAAGCTTGGCAGCATATTACAGATGCAGTTAATGGAGTTTCATCTGTTATTCGAACAGTCCCAGAAGTGAGAAGAAAATGGTTTAACATTACGCTTGACAGCAACAACAAAAAAAAAAAAAACGGAATTAGTTCACTTCGGGAAAATCGTATTCAAACTGGAGAAGGACCGCCATCGATCACCAGATCTACTATTACTGGCTCTCATAATAAAAGTAAAAAGAATAACCGTATGTAATTACTACATAAAATATTTTTTTCAAAATGCTGTTATATGTACCCAATTAAGGTGAATTAAAATGCAGCCTTATTAATGAGCAAAACGTTCGGATGTTAAGCGCACCATTTACGCGTGGCTGGGAGCAGATGTAGATTTCTTGCGTACCAACTAACATTTGGAAAATACAAACATTTCAATGAATCCGAAAATTTACGCCAGAACCACTTTACACATGATTTACACACAAATTCGTTCAGCTCGTGTTTCATAAATGAGACCCATTATCGCTGCATCCAAAATCAAACACTTCTCCTACTGTATAGTATTGCAATAAATAGTATGCCAACAGAGTAGTATGCCCGAATACAGAAAACTGCATCAGAAATCACATACTTCTCAACTATTTAGTAGGCGAAGAACAGTATGTGACAAATTAAGTATATCCGAATTCACAGTACTCATAAAAGAGTAGACAAAAAAAGTACCCAGGTGACCTACTAATTCCGGTGAGATTCTGAAGTGTGCAGTTGATGGACACTTTACTAATCCCATGAGGCCACTGGAGAGGATTTGTGATTGCCAGTGAATTGACGTTACTGATGCTGGTAGAGTCACATGATAATGACAACATGGCGGATATAGTATGTCCAGATTCTATTCATACTACACACATTCATACTATACAACAATATTTTTTAGTGGTTGTGAAGTAATTATTCAAAATAAGTACCTACTCAAGAGAGTAAGTTATGCGATTTTGGATGCAGCCCTTGAAAAAAAAAAAAACAGTATGCGAAAAGAACCCAGATGACCTACTACTTTTGCAGAGATTCTGAAGTGCTCATTTGATGAAAACTTCACTATCCCATGAGGCCACGGGAGAGGATTTATGAAGGGAAGTGAAGCGATGCAACTGACGCTGGCAGGTCAGGTCAATAACATGACGTTTGTAGTACGTCCAAATTTCATTTATACTATGTACTTTTTAAATGGTTGTGAAGTTCAAATTCAAATGTAGTACTCAGACAGTAATGCAATTTTAGACACTACTCCTCAAATTGTCAGAAGATATGTATTAATGACAAATAGAGGTGTTTATGTGAATCATCAAGTTCAATTCAAATTTATTTGTAAAGCGCTTTTCACAATACATATTGTTTCAAAGCAGCTTTACAGAAAGTGAATTTCAGAAATGTACATAGAAAAATACATTTAGTTAATCATGAATTAATTTAGGGCATAACATATCGCCGGCATTGAGTCGTTTCTTCACAGGTGTTGAGTTGTCTCTTCAAGTCATTGAGATATATACAAACACACCTAATTGTTCAAATTCAGCCCAAAAAATCTCTTTGTCTTTGTTTTTGAGCACACACACACATTCACACACGCACACACACCCACACATTTTCACACGCATCTTCTGAGTATAATGAGATCTTATTAATGCCATGGCAACTGCGAGCTTCCACACGCCGAGTCTCATCATTTTTGCTTGTTTATGATAAAAAAAACCTGCGACCTGCCGTTGTTATAGCGTTTCATCACTGTCTTTGTTCATACCTCTGCGCTGTGTTAGCCAGGTTGCTATGGAACTCTCACACTATCAGATCACACTCAATGGATTGTCATCACTTCCTCCGTAAAGCAGGAGGTGTGGGGCCTCTGTTCGCAATAAGCGCTCACTGATATCTGTCAGCGTCGGGTGTCCACACTAATGAGCGAGTTTAGCTTGTCATCTGCCTGGTGGATCTCATTAAGGATGTGATTTTGTGTTTCAGTTCCTCAGAAGCAACTGTCACTCCAACCCAGGCCTGGACCCTCCAACTGCACACTACTAACTGGTCATTTCCGACCAATGTCTTCCTCCAGCTTCATGACAGCTGTTCCGCATGAATATCCTAGTACACTACTGTGGTGAGCTATGGAGAGACCATCACACATGTTGTGTTAGTAACCCCAGCTGCCCCCCAAACCCACCCAGCCTCAAGGGAGGGTAGATCAGGAGTCAATTAAAGAGGCATTCTCGGAATGCTTTCAGAAGGTTGAAAAAGGAACAAGGGACATCTCCACGCTGTTTATTTTGCCCGCAAGCAGCCGCCTTGATCTGAATTTGTCCCGGTGCATGTTGACCAGGCTCCGTGAAGGAGAGAGAAATCGTACCGTGACATTAGGCACCAGGGGTCAACTACAGTAAATCTGGTGGCTCTAAGGGCGTTCACACATACAGTAGCAAAACCCAAAGTGATTTCCCTGCAAAAAGGTTTAAAAAAATGTGGCTGTTTTTGTTTATCAGCATTATTTTATTTTGATAAGTAAATAATGACAATAAAATAAGATATGTTAAGTTATGGCCAATTGCGAAGACAATAATAACATCAAGGCATCCAGCAGTGGGAACACCTACTAGTGACCACAGTTGTGCAAAATTTAGAATTGAAGAACTGGCCTCCTTTTAATTCATGAATGGGAATTTGAATTGGCCACACCCCACAGGAGGTTGAATTGGAATTTTAATAAAAAATAAATCATCACAGTTAATGTGTATGGGAAATGAAGTGTACCTTCACCCTAGTTTACAAAATTGTATTTATTAAATATGATGAAACATGTAAAGGACACCATTTTTTAGAGAATTTAAAAAAATGTAATACACAGTTTTGAATTTTCCATTCATCCATCCATCTACCTACAAACCTATCTAACCATCAGGCCTGAAAGGTTTCTTTTTTTCTCTTTTTATTCAAAAAATACTGTTATAGAACCATTCAAAATTCATCTAGATGAACCTTTTTTAGTTTTTCTTTGTTTTTTAATTCTTTTAAGTTTTACTTCCTTACATTCACATTCAAATTCTGCGTCCTGTTTGCAACATCCTATCAAATTCCAATTCAGGAACTGGAAAGGCAATTCTGAATGGTGCATAACCCTGCTGGTGAAAAACAGGATAGTGACCTCTGGTGATAAAATCATACCAGAGGAAAGGAGATTATAGTAAACTACTGCATTAACCAATAACCCATCACAACCTTTCCCTCCAATCCATAAAAGCCATTTGGAACTTGTCATAAATGGTAATCCTTTCTAAACTCTCCAATCAGAGCCTTTCCCTCCAGTTTACAAAAAGAAATCTACACCTTTCCACCAAGTAATAAAACTGATGGGCTGTCAATGACACTACACTGACCAATAGGGACTCTTCCTCCGATTGACAAAAGCCAATCAACACTTCTCAGACAGGTGGGATTTGACACATTGCAGCCCATGCAGCAAGAAGTGGTGGGTAGATAAAGGAAGAGGTGAGGTACATGTTTCCTGTGTGAAAGGGAGAATTTGTGATACGTGTTAAGAGACAATTATATTGACACAGAAATCCTGCTTCCTTTGCAGGCTCAATGGACCCACATGAACTCACCCCACGCTGTAAACACTGTGTTAGTACAAGCGCTAAAACAGAAAACCCTTTCTTAAAGCACACAGGAGAGATGCGTAAACAGCAGGCGAGGCTTTGACACAACACAATATTTATGATGAACTACATCCTACTGGGTGTCACGTGCTTACCTGTCTTATAGATTTCATAGCGTAGCGAAAACCCTGCCCCCTGGTGGGCGTAGTCTGAGACGAATTTGATGTGCAGAACGGGGCCTGAGGAGATGATCGCAGGGGTGCAATGTTGCTGCAGTGTCTCCCCAACAGATCCGCAGTGTCTGAGTTACCATCGCGGATCTCAATGAAGTCGTACCTATGGAGAAACCAAACACAAAGACGTTTATTCAAGTGTCGAATGCATGGTTAACCATCAAAATGAAAGTTTATACAAGTTGTGTCATTCTCTGAATGGGAATAGATGCAGTTGCAGCACACCATTATAATGTACAGTACAAAGTGGCGGCATAAGTGCATTTCACCACGTAATGACTTGAACCATTGAAACGGTTTTGAAAACATTATTGTAAGGTAAAAATCTTACTTAGTGTAGCTTTAAGTGACAGCAATATAAATGTAATGGGCATAAAATATTGATACTGATACAGATAAATAAACCATTTCTAATATTGGTAGCAATGTTTAATGCATTTCCAATTTGAGAGCAGTCCATAATAACAGTAAAGAAACGCGTTCCCGGATCTTTGCATTACAACACAACAGATGGAGAAGACACAACACAATGTGTGTTAAAGATACGACTCTTCTGTTCCCCCCACTCCCTCTGTTAACTCTCCAAACACTAACAGCCTTGGAAGAGAAAATTACAATGGGATTGTAGTTAAAAGGTGATTGATCTCAATTAACTATATGTCAATTATTCACATATTATACTTTCTGCCAACTAAATACATTCTTTCAAAGAGTTTCTTTTTAATCAAAGAGTTTCTTTTTAAAATAATAAAACAGACAAAAGGGATTCTGGGTCCAGCTGGCAGGCAGCGAGAGTAAATGCGTTGCTACTTAGCACAGCGCTGTAGTGTTAATAGGCTGAGGTTTATGTAGCTGTACTAGCAGAAGAGCGTGACTCCACACAGCATGCTGCGCCTCATTTAACCACCAATTCAGCAAGCCTGTGGACCCTCCGAACATCTGTACCCTTCAGCGCTGGAGAGTCATTGTCTAAAACACTGATCCAACTCGAGAGACAAGTGCACAGACAGAGAAATCAATGAGCCTCAAGTTGGAGAAACTATGCTCGCCTCTGACATATTTATTCGGTGTGGTGTATTCCTAAAGGACAAATGCATTCCTCTGTCATAGTTTGGGAGGCATGATGGAGTTATCCGTTATGATTTGTCGATGTACCTACTCAAGTCTCACAGGTTTCTACTAAAATTCCTAAAATGACATAGAAATAGACAAACAGGTTGACTTGACTACAGTAATATTGTGAAAAAAAGATGTAGACACCCTTGTTTGCTTGTTGAGTGCTTGTTTTTTATGGGTTTATTTACACTACCATTAAAAAGTTTGGTTTCAGTACATTTTTACATGCTTTTGAAAGAAGTCTATTATGCTCACCAAGGCAGCATTTATTTGATAAAAAGACAGTAAAACACTAATATATTACAACCATTTGAAAGAACCATTTTTATTTAAGAACACAATTTATTCCTGTGATGATAAACCTGAATTTTCAGCATCTTGATGCTTTAGAAATCATTCTGATAGGCTTGATTTGCTCCTCAAGAAACATTTCTTATTATCAATGTTAAAAACTGCTCTTCTGCTTAGCATTTTCACAAGGATTTCTTTCTTTCTTTTCTTTTTTAAAGAACATTCAAAAGAATCACATTTAAAAAAAATCCTGTCTCTTTTGATCATTTTAATTAAAGAACAAGAAGTATCAATTTCTTTCGAAATATCTCACTGACCCCAAACTTGATCATTGATATGTAGCTTTAATTACACATAGCTATTATTACTATAATGTAATTCAAATTAAACTGGCCACAGATTATAGGGATCTGAAATGGAATTGGATTTGGAATTAAACAAAAGTGGAACTGACTGAATTCAATAGGTTGCAATGCATTCTAGAAAATCAACTGTTCTTACATCCTGATCCACTGTAAAACCCAACAAGCTAAGCTAACTCATTTTATTTGGAAACCGGTTGCCTCAATTCATTGAAGTTTATGAACAAACAGTTGAGTTCACTAAAACAATAATATTTCTTAAAACACAATTAAACTGTACACTACATTTAATACTGTATATAGCTGAAACATTACTTTACTGAGTAAAAACAGTATATAAAGCCTGTAAAACATTCAAACTTATTGACTTAAACTTCTTTAAACTTCTTTGAAAGTTTGTCTCGAGTGTACTAACATCTTAATTCCTTCAACCCTGTCTGTTTGTCTTCTGTTTGAAAGGTTGTGGGGTTCACAGAATCCGTACAAATAAAGGAGGATATCTCAGGAGCTGAAGGCACCAAACACTCTCCAATCAAACATTTGCACAGCCCTCCTCAGTGCCTCTGATAACATGTCCCACCTCAACTCGCACTTCTGTCTCTTTCCTCAAAATGACAGGACACTCTGTGATAAAGGATGAAAACAGACAGCGAGAGAGAGATGAAAGTACAGAGTAACCATCTGACAGATGCCAGCAGCTGTCTTTAACCTGCCTCAAACACACACCAGCACCGTCGAATAAACGTCCCGACACATAAAACACAACCACACAAACAGTATTCTGTTCCTTTTTAGTGAACTTTCAGATGCTTTACATTTCAAATTAGCAGTTAAAAGTTACTCTCACTTTTTATGATTCATCACAGTCACCAATTAACTACGACACAAACCCTCTTACAAAAACAACATTCACCTAACACTGAGGACACATGCTGTGTGGGACCATTGCAATCACATGGGCGGCAAACAACAACACAAACACTGGCTTGTATTTGCAGTGGATGCGAGGGTAATACGATTTTCATGGATCTTATTCCTGAATGTTGTTCCTATGGTGAATCTGTTTGGGGTGAGAATGCTGCCATTGTTGACTGACCTGAAAAATGTGTTCATACTACGTAAATGCTACATTTTTGTGTGTCAAAGAGTGATTCTGTTTTCTCTGTTGGCCACTTTTCCACTTGTTGTTTTTCTTTTGATCGGCCTTGTTTTCACTCTTACTTTGCACCAGCAAACTAGGGTAAACACAAGCTTTGGCACACTGAGTCTGTGTATGTGTGTGTGCTCTCTAAATAATGTGTTTGACTTGACCACGGCAGAGTAAGTATGTGCAGATGTACCCCTCCTCCACCATCAGAGACGCATGCTAATTGCTTTTCACATGTTGTATCTATGAGCAAGAGCAAGTAATTTTTCATCTCAGCACAATCTTTTTATTTTTATTTTTTATAAAGCACAATTAAAACAATGTAATGTGGGCCAATGTGTTGTACACTCACAATACAATTACACAAATAAAATATACTTTCAGACAAACAACAACTAACAACATCTGTTAAGAGACTCTTCCCAATTAGCCTACTGAACCAAATGCTAATTCAAGTAATGTAATTTCAGGTTTTGTTTAAAATAACCTAAAGAAGGATCCAGTCTAAGATGTAGAGGTAGATTATTCCAGCGTTTTGGAGCTGCAAATGCCCAGTCACCACTTAATTTCAACTTGGTCCTTAAATTACTTATCAAGCATCAGACGTTCCCTGCAGTTCCCCACAGTTTTGCAAACACAATGTAAAATTTGACTATTTAGTGGTTGATAGCAACGTACTGTAAATGAGTCTCAAATATCGAGTTTTTATTAAAAGTGAAGGTAATTTTAGCGCCTTTTTCTTTTTTGAGTGGATCAAATGGGTCGGACATTGGCTCAACTGACAGCAGAAGAGGATGAATGTTTAAAAGTTTTTTTTTTCATTTTTCAATTCAGTTTGGAGGCATATATATATATATATATATATATATATATATATATATATATATCTATATCTATCTATCTATCTATATCTATCTATCTATCTATCTATCTATCTATCTATCTATCTATCTACCGATCTATCTATCTATCTATCTATCTATCTATCTATCTATCTATCTATCTATCTATCTATCTATCTATCTATCTATCTATCTATATATATATATATATATATCTATCTATATATATATATATATATATATATATATATATATACACTCACCGGCCACTTTAGTAGGTACCCCATGCTAGTAACGGGTTCGACCCTTTTGCCTTCAGAACTACCTCAATTCTTTGTGGCATAGATTCAACAAGGTGCTGGAAGCATTCCTCAGGGAGTTTGGTCCATACTGACATGATGGCATCACACAGTTGCCGCAGATTTGTCGGCTGCACATCCATGATGCGAATCTCCCATTCCACCACATCCCAAAGATGCTCTATTGGATTGAGATCTGGTGACTGTGGAGGCCACAATGAGTACAGCGAACTCATTGTCATGTTCAAGAAACCAGTCTGAGATGATTCCAGCTTTATGACATGGCGCATTATCCTGCTGAAAGTAGCCATCAGAAGTTGGGTACATTGTGGTCATAAAGGGATGGACATGGTCAGCAACAATACTCTGGTAGGCTGTGGCGTTGCAACGATGCTCAATTGGTACCAAGGGGCCCAAAGAGTGCCAAGAAAATATTCCCACACCATGACACCACCACCACCAGCCTGAACCGTTGATACAAGGCAGGATGGATCCATGCTTTCATGTTGTAGACGCCAAATTCTGACCGTACCATCCGAATGTCGCAGCAGAAATCGAGACTCATCAGACCAGGCAACGTTTTTCCAATCTTCTATTGTCCAATTTCGATGAGCTTGTGCAAATTGTAGCCTCAGTTTCCTGTTCTTAGCTGAAAGGAGTGGCACCCAGTGTGGTCCTCTGCTGCTGTAGCCCATCTGCCTCAAAGTTTGACATACTGTGCGTTCAGAGATGCTCTTCTGCCCACCTTGGTTGTAACGGGTGGTTATTTGAGTCACTGTTGCCCTTCTATCAGCTCGAACCAGTCTGGCCATTCTCCTCTGACCTCTGGCATCAACAAGGCATTTCCGCCACAGAACTGCCGCTCACTGGATGTTTTTTCTTTTCGGACCTTTCTCTGTAAACCCTAGAGATGGTTGTGCGTGAAAATCCCAGTAGATTAGCAGTTTCTGAAATACTCAGACCAGCCCTTCTGGCACCAACAATCATGCCACGTTCAAAGTCACTCAAATCACCTTTCTTCCCCATACTGATGCTCGGTTTGAACTGCAGGAGATTGTCTTGACCATGTCTACATGCCTAAATGCACTGAGTTGCCGCCATGTGATTGGCTGCTTAGAAATTAAGTGTTAACGAGCAGTTGAACAGGTGTACCTAATAAAGTGGCCGGTGAGTGTATATATATATATGGGTACCCTAAAACGGCTGATGTTGACGTATGGTCAAAAGACGTCCCAAGAAGTCAGTTATAGTGTTGTCGCGATACTAGAATTTCTAACTTCTGATACGATACCTTGAAAAATATCGATATTCGATACCATTTTCGATACCACAGAGAAAAAAACTGCTTCAATATTAAGGGGGAATTTTTTTTTTTTAATTTAAAGCTAAATATAACAAGTCTAGAACATGACAATGAGGTATATTTTACATGAACAAAAATGTCCTGAGTTATATTTGTTAATATTTTTTATTTGGACCAGAGCTAACATTATCCATTGTATTTTTATTACCTACTGTTATCAAAGATTAAAATATACTGTAACATAAAAGCACTTAACAGTATCAAATTGGAGGATAGAGTGTCAGTAATGTATAATAATAAGATTAAAATTTAATTTTCAGTTAAAGGCATTTAATTATTGAATTAAGAGATGTCATTATTGTCTGTTTAGTTTAATTAGTATCTGTGTAATCAAACTGACGATAATCGCTAATGAAGGCAAATTGCAGAATAAAATAATAAAGTTAAATAGGCACAAGCTAATTTACATTTGACCACAGTTACAATATTTACTTGTCTAAGATTCCTCAGTCAGATTATGTTAACTTTAAGAAAACGGTGAAAAAGCTAGACAACACAGTCAAACTCATATCAACAACAATAGGCCATCTTGGTTAATGTTTCAGAAAAAGTTAAATAAAAAATAGTTAGTGTTTCCGTTAGGATTTTAATTAGAAGTGGGGGCAGGTCTGTCCAAACAACAAACACCCCGGGCCCTGATGCTGAGCATAGTATATGCTGCTAAATAGTACCTCTAGAGCCTGTTAAGTCTGTTTTCATTCTCCGACATGCCTGCTCGCGGTGTGTTTTGCGGCCGGCCACGCTATTCTCCGACTTCGACTTGCTCGCTCGCGGTGTGTAGCGCGTGCCCGACTTGCTCGCTCGTATGGAACGCCAAATGGCTCATATTTCGCCACTATCCAAACGCGTTTCATTCGTAAACGCCGGTGTGTAGCGCGAGTCCGCGCTATTCTCCGACTTGCTCGCTCGCGGTGTGTAGCGTGTGTCGCGCTGAGATATTTCAGTATCGATATTTATCGAAATATCTATATTTTTGACAACACTTGTCAGTTATATGACCTCTTGGGATGAGACTGTGTTATTTGGTATCGTGTTGATAGTAAAATCTGGGACTTGATGAGTTGGAAAACCATATGTTCAGCTTGAGCATGTTTTATATAATTGTCTTTTTTAGATTAAACAGTGCTTCGCTGGATTTTATCTGGATTTTTATCCTTTTCATCAAAAACCACAGGACATATTACACTTAAACAGATACTGGACAGCTAAAGGCCAGCAACCTTTTCTAATCCCACAGCTATAGAATATAAATATAACATTTACATTTGTACCAAAAAAGTAATATCTCTGTCTTTTTTGTTACTTACTAGAGGAATCGATTAAGATTCACTCCAAGCGAAAGGAAGTATATCCTGTTTGATTGAAAGTGAATAATCACAGGCTTTGTCTAAAAACCTCAATCTCACCCAGTGGAAGAATTAAAATGCTGAAAGTGCCTCTAAAATATTAACTGCTTGTCCGAGAGCGTTCCCAGACCGTGCTCATCTACCATTTGTTTGGTCGTAAAACCAGGAAAGGTATGAAGGAAGAAACAGAAGTGCTGCAATCTGAAATGTCAGAGAAAAATCAAGGACGATGGCTACAGAATCAACCGTTATACTCACAGATCTAATGGAATATTGTACAATGCAAGCACAAATACACCAATCTAACCCTCTCATACTGTATCTATGACCTTCTGGTCTGTAAGCATAGCAAAGCCTGTAATGATCATAACAGATTTGCCTGTACTCTGAGAATGATGTGATATGTGTGGGAGACCTGTGTGACCCCCTTGAGTCCTGTCCAGCTTCACACCATCCATCGATTCTTCATTACAAGCGGAAAACGCGCATTGATCAGAAGGACCCCTGGGGAGCCGCATGGAGTGATGATATCATCCGCTACTGTTGGTCTCACTCAGAGGAAATCTAGCTGTGAGGTTAGACGCGCCCATTTGTCAAATCCATCATGGAAAAAGACCCACGTGGAGAGACTGAGGGGGAAGCTGCTGTGTAAAATTGTTCCTTTCATAGACGTTCACGTCAGTCGTGAGCAGTTAAGAGGCTAGTTTGTTCACACAGGGCTAGCATACTGTAGAATCACTACTGTCGCCCGTGAGTTTACTACAAGAACAAAGGCAGCTGTCTCCGTTCCCCAGCTGGAGACGGTGGGGTGTCCCGGGGTCTGTGATCACTGCTCTGCATGTGCCTGGAGTTGAGAGGTCTAAAAATTCTCTCAAGAGATCATCAGTTCGGATCTCCTTCATCACAGAAGACAAAACAGAGATGTCACTTAATGCAAGGCCTTGGCTCACATCGTTGTAGTAAGAGTGTGAAGCTAATATACAGTCTTGAAGCCTCAGGGATGTTATCACTCGACTGAATTAATAAAATAACTGGGATGAAGGAGAATGGAATATCCATTCCTTATGTATTAATATGGTGATTATAGATAATATCAAAAACTGGAATACTGTGCCCGAGTGAGGAAAATAGAGTGTAAAGTGTAGGGAATAAAAACAGATAAAGATGAAAGAGAGATAGAGAGAACCATGACTTGAACCTGCTCAGCCCTGTTTCTATACCCATGTCATCATGCAGCGTTGCTGATTGTATTACAGATATATCATGATAAATCAACCCATGCTTATTATATTTATTCCACAATAATCTATTTATAATTTTTAGGAGCGGGACACATCTGATGCTGTGCCGAGGAGGCGTGGAACAATCTGATGAATTAGGGTGAAGCTGGTACCATACGACAAGTGAGACGGTGTCTTTCGTATAAGCTCTGAACGGTACCTGTAAACCTGGATAAATTTCGGCCACGTTCACACAAAGCCGGGTATTTAGCAAAACAAATATTTTCCCCTCTCCGCTTTCAAAATAACATCGCTCACAAACCCGCATAAATACGCCGTCGAGCGCCATCACAACTATGCCAAACCTATTGGTGGCAATGTAGAGGTTAAGGATAAAGCCATGCAAGCCAATCAGAATCCTCAGAATCGACAAGAGAGAACCTAAAACGCCGTTTCTCCCAGTTCACACGACAACACATAACCGGCATTTTCAGAAATCTCCATTTTGGCCGGAGTTTTTAGAAATAATCATTTTCTGTGATAAAAACGGGGTTTCGTGCAAACGAGAGGCCAATCCGCAGGGAAATATCAGCGTTTTCCCTTCGTGTAAACGGGGCCTTACTCTTTTGCATTGTGTCTGGTGCTTGTCATCCACCTGATGTTTCAGAGAGCTCTGGATTTCATCACATTCTCTGGCAACAGGATAGTACCACAATACTGACGTTTAAAGATGAGCTACAGAGATAAAGTATGTTTAAAAAGTAGAAAGCATGATTAGTGCACTCAAGATGCTGACTATATAGGCAGCTCACTAGTACGGTTTATAAGCGGGAAACAGGCAATTACACTGAACAAAATTATAAACACAACACTTTTGTTTTTGCCCCCATTTTTCATGAGCTGAACTTTTTCTATGTACACAAAAGGCCTATTTCTCTCAAATATTGTTCAGAAATCTGTCTAAATCTGTGTTAGTGTTGAGCACTTACCCTTTGCAGAGATAATCCATTGACCTCACAGGTGTGGCATATCAAGATGCTGATTAGACATGATTATTTCACAGGTGTGCCTTAGCCTGGCCACAATAAGGCCCCGTTTACACGAAGACGCTGCGGGTGAAAGCGTAAAATATTTATTGGATGTGCCTGTCGGTCTACAGGCAACGGCGCTTCTGAGGCTTGAAAAGTCGAAAAAGTGAAACCACCCTCCAGAGTGGAAATCTTAAAAACGCTCCACCGCGCGTTCCCGTGTAAACGTAAAAGCGCAAAAGTCTGCTTGACAGTTAAGGTCTACGCAGGCGCGTGGACTTGGTGTTGTAGCAGCATGCACCAAATAGCCGCCTGAAGTGCATACTACATTGAATTACACACACTTTTGCGTCACCATCTGCACGCGCATTTCCACACAAAACGCTCGTCTAAATCGCAGAATGAAAAGTGATGATGCAACGCCACTTTTGCGTTTCTCTTCAGAATCGCTTTCGTGTAAACATAGCCTAAAAGGCCACTCTAGGCTATGTTTACACGGAAATCGATTCTGAAGAGAAAACGAAAGAGCGTTGCGTCATTACTTTTTATCCTGCGTTTAGACGAGCGTTTTGTGTGGGAAATTCGCGTGCAAATGGTGACGCAAAAGTCTGTGAAATTCAATGTAGTATGCACTTCAGGTGGCTAGGAGTGCATACTACAACAACACCAAGTCCACGCGCCTGCGTACAACCTTCACTGTCAAGCAGACTTTTGCGTTTTTACCATTTACACGAAACGCGACGGTGGAGCGCTTTTAAGATTTCCACTCTGGAGGGTGGTTTCACTTTTTTGCGTTTTTAAGCCTCAAAAACGCCGTCGCCGTGTAAACGAAAGGCACATCCGTTAAAATATTTTTACGTTTTCACCCGCGAGCGTGTATTTTACTGTATAATAAAAGTATTTTTTCATGTAAAATGAAAATTTCATGTGTGCGCTCTGTATTGCAATGCTAGCTTAGCAACATGCTAGCGTGAGTTGAGTGTCCCATGCTGCTTTTAAACACTGGCTGCCTGCAAAGTGGCATTCTTTCCTTTAGTAGCAAGTACCGTAACAATCTTCACACCTCCTGTCTCTACAGAGAACAGGAAATGCTGTGGAGGAAGTGTTTGCAGTGACAGCGTGGCTGGACTATCAACACTGTTTACCGCATCTATGTGTAATGAGAGAGAGAGTCGATGCTAACGTGGACAAAAACAATGATGAGAATTGGCCTTGGGAGATGAGTCATTTTAATCAGACACAATGTATTGATAGGAAAGAAAGAGCGATCAAGAGTAGGGGAAATGGGATGGGAGAGACTAACATCAGTGATCATCACTATGATTCATATGTACCAGGATTTTGTACTAATCAGTCCTCAGTCAACTACCTTTACTAGAAAAACAATACTTGTGAACCAACTTCAAGCCAACAATATACCACGCCTGGACCAGTATGGAAATTCATGCAAGTACTGATCTGCTCTTTTCAGATGGGTGGAGGAGAAGGAGGAATTACAAACCAAGGAGTTAAAGGAGAAATGAATGGAAAGATAAATCATAAGGGTGTGGTGGCAGACGAGCAGACTAAACTCCATGAGGTCAAAGTAGAAATCATGTGGTGCAGACAGTTTTCAGCAAAGTGTGCATATAAACATCTGTCACTAAGGAATGCCTGGATATGATCTCTGAGCTGCATAATCATATCTGACAGGGAAAACGCTTCAGGTTAAATAAATTAAGTATGGCGCTTAGCTGCTGATGGAGCTAGTTTGTGTCCAGTGGAAAGATACTGAGCTGTTACTACCTCGGGATCTCCATGGATCAAATAAATAGTCTGCCCACAGTGACTATACCACAATATGTGTGAAGGGTGAGAGCTTACGATGCATAAAGCACTATCACATCACGCACATTCAAAAAAAGAGCATGTTATAGAGTGGTATTCTCATCAGAAACGACTGACTAAATCTAAATTAATTGATTTCATTCAAGTCAAAAATCTAATTTAATATAACTGAATGATCCTTTGCACATTCGTTTACAAGAACAAAGCTATATTCACGGGTTAGCTCATGCTGTCTGAATGGTTGTATAGTCTAGTCTAGTGGAACTGTCTCACTCCACCCTGCCCTCCGTTTTAAGTCTTGAAGACGGAACTGAATTGACTCTCCAATTCACAAAAGAGTTAGAGAACACCTCTCCAGTATGGCGTCACATGGCAGTTTTCTCTTGCAATGCAAATGGAAGAATCAGAAGTGGCTGTGTTTAAGCATGTTAATGGATAGATCATTTTACAACTTATTTATTAAATAAGTGCTTGTGTTTAATCGGCATTAACAATTGTTAACATTAACCCCAATGGAAGTCGATACTCCCAACTTTGTCCTTAATTCATCTCCCTGGCCAAGGGACAAAAACAATAATCACTAGAAACAGCAGGGAACAAGTCAGAGAGTTTAAAGTAACAAAAGAGCTAGGGAGATGATTTTAGCCAAGAAAAGTCTGGCTTTGTGTTAAACAGAAGATGGTGATGTATAATTTGTGCATTTACGAGGCATAACATTTACAGATCAGGCATAACAGTAGCTTCCCCCATCTTTGTTTACAGCACAGAAATCACAGGCTGTAAATAACCATACTTAACCTTTATGTGGTATGAATGGTTACAAGGCTTCAGAGAGTGAAAGAAAGGTGGAGAATAGGGTCAGGATTGTGATTAGCTTAAATATTATATACACACACATACAGTGGCACCTACAGCTGTACCACTGTGTACTATGAGAGTGCCGACTGACCTGAGAACATTTGCGTGCAAATATTTCAGCTGTTGTATCCAGTCTTTCTGTTGATTCCAATTGTTTCTAATCGTCAAAGTATATTGCTTATATGTTTCGAAGAATTTGTAATGCACAAATAAAGTACACATAAATATCACCAATCGAACATGCTATTTGTCCCTCCCTACATAGGCATACTGTATACTTAAAGTATACTAAGTATACTTGAAGTTGGTCCAATTTAGTGCACAAAAGTTCACTAAATACACTTAAAGTTATGCTTTACTACAATTTAAAAATATAAAATGAACTAAAATATACTTAGTACAAAATTAGTTGTTTCCAAATAGCACACTTCGAGTTAACTAATAAAACTTGAAAAATACTGAGTCTGACTGCAAGTACGTAACATTGAATAAATTTGTAATGAGAGCAAGTTATGACAGTCACTGTGTAAATGATTCTATTTCAAAAAAGAAGTTGAAAATTAACTTTATTATTTGATTTGGAAGGTAATGCAAAACCTTCCTTATGTGCAATTTACAGTATACATTTTATTTATTAATTTGAGTATTGATTATTATATCTAAAAATAAATAACTCTATTTAATCATTTAGGCTCTGTTGTTAATTTCAACCTTTAATATTATAGTAATGGGTAATTAGTTTACAGCATTAGCTAAGATATTTTTTATTCTTAAGAAATTTTTAATTCACATTTAACAAAGCATAGTCTATAGTGTGTAATATACATTTTGAAATCTCTTGAAACATATTTGTTTGTTCTTTAAAATCTAGATGTTTTAAGGAAATTGCAAGGTGCATTATCTTCTATGCAAATGGGTCAATGTGACGTTTGCAAAAGGACAGAATATTATATAATATTAAGATAAAAATTCCTTTTATTGTCCTTTTCAGGAAAGGTATGTTCAGGAATGTTCTGTTCTTATCAGAAATTGATAAGTTTGCTTGCACCAAGAGCAAAACATGAATTTAGTTGTTTTTGAAATGACATGTGTTTTACGTGTGGGTATACATAGATGAGAAGTGTTAGAATATAGGGAACTGAGAACAGTGTACGTGCAAGGGGGATTAGTCAGAAGATAAGAAAGGGAGGGGTACATTTTGGAGGCTGATCTTTTAGTATAAACTCTGTAAAGTGAGAAGATTTTCGCCATTCTTATATCAGACTGTGTAAACTGCCTTTCTTGCAAAAAAATAATACTAATGACTTTGGAGATCTTCATTTGTTCTTTAATTGTTTTTTTTTAATATCTAGGTACAGAATTTCCACGACAAGTGACACCCAGTTAACCACCTACAACACTAGCATCTAGTTTTGCAAAGACAAACAGCACACACATTTTCTTCAAAAGATGTAAAAATCTAGTCTTAACATTAATATCGGAGCAGCAGATGGATGTGAAGATGGAAGGTTAAAAAAGAGACATCTGTTTTAAGTCTTAGATCTGGTTTGCTAACCTGAGAACTACTGGGAAACTGTCCACTTTCCTCTTTTCCAAATGTAGCAATATGTCTGATTCAATATGGAGTTCTGTTTACTAATGGACGCGCAAAGAAATCCCCAGTGGGAGGAAAGCACGGAAAAGGATGTGTGATGTAATGGAACGTGTTGCATCTTCTTTCAATCAAGCCGAGGTGGAGGGAAAAAGAGACGAAAATAACAACACTAGGCTACTATCCCGTTCTCAAACCACTAAGGGGTAAGCAAAGTGCTGGAATGAAACATATCGAGACTTTCCCGTCTCTGTCTTTTGATCTCTCTCTCTCTCTCTCTCTCTCTCTCTCTCTCTCTCGCTGTGCTCACTGGAAGTGCTCAGTGAAGACACTTTCAACAAAAGCTTCTAAAAAATTAATGCCCCAATTTCAACAAAGGAATGTCAAAAGCCATCCCATAAATCTCTCTTTAAAAACACTTCTATGTATAATTAATACGCCCAAAATGATAATAAATGCCAAACGGACAAAGGGCAATATTCAGTGAGAAGAGTGAGAGAGCTGAAAGTGGCAGGTTGTGACAGGCTTTGTGGCTCTGCCGAGAAGGGTTTGTAAAACATGACTCATGAATGTCAGAGTCTTCAGTAGCAGCTGTTAATTCCCCCCGAAATTCGTCCCACTTTACAAACACGCTTTAAAACAAATCCACCCAAACTGTGAAAATACACTAAAACTCCATGTACCGTTATAATCCTGACCACGTTCTGTGCATTTCTGCTGCTGTCCAATAGAGGGAGGAGTTGACACAGCAGCCGGTGAAACACACGCTGAGAGCTCAAGCCTGGACGTTTTCATGATTCCCAGAAATGTGTGTCAAAGCTTTGTTTATTGTATATCTAATTAAAGTGAAGAGAGTGTGTGTAATGTCGACTAGAGCCAGACTCAGCAGGGCATCACGGAAAGGCCCAATAATCACTAGACAAAAAACATAAGCAGTCTTTTCCAAATCAACACATTTTAATGAAACCTCTACAGTTATGACTCATATTAAGCAGCAAAATATATTATATACAAGAAAGAGAACAAGATTGCCACATAGCCTCTTTTGTGTGTACGAAACGGACCCTTATCAGCTTTGTTATACTGCACTGCACCGACTCTTTGTTTCTGCTTTAACCTTATCGCATGGCTATGATGGATATGGTTTCTTAATCTCATTCAAAAATCAGCTGTGTAGGCCATGAAGCTCACCTGCAGTCCAGTTTCTCAAGCTCAAAGTGTGGGTTGAAGTTTAGGACGATGCGCTGGGACGGTTCAGGTGCCGTGATCACCCATCGGCAGTTCTTGGTGGGGCGGATACTCCAGTGGGTAACCAGGTGTTGTGATGTAGCCTGCGTCACTGGCGTCCAAATTCCCACCACATGGCTCTATGGAGATGAGAGTTGAAAAATGTGATTAAGCTTCACTCAAATGCACTGTGAAAATGTGTTTTTAATGTATTTATATTCACTGAATCACATTAAATCATATTTTTGACTTTTTTGACTTATTTTTGGATGCTACAGTACTCAATGGTCAGTTCTCAAATTATTGAAGTGATTAAGTCCATGGCTCAATATGACACTGGTGATTCTAATTGAGACAAAGGAAATGGCTGACATTTGCTAGTCAATAAGCGAAGCAGTCATGGCTTACTGACTAAAAGTCTTTGTTCTGTGTTCGGCTGTATAATACGAATCAAAACAATCTGTTGTGTATGTCCCAGTTGTCAACTGTATCACTGACAAGCAATCTGCAAACATTAGAACGCAATCTTCAGTAGTATCTTCAGAATAATAACCAGTCTATCACACAGGAAAAACTATTCAGTGACAGGAAGTGTGTCTGCATAAGGTCAAAGGTCAACCCAATGCTGTGAGGAGCGTAGTGATCAGCCACAAAGACGTCTTTCTGTGTGGAAAGCACATAGATAGTGCACTCATGCTCTCTCTCCCCTGTCTGTGTTTACCATTCTCTTCCTGAACAAGCCCTCGGCTCCCACAGCTCAAATAATTGATATGACTCTCATTCATTATTGCTCTGATCGTAATATTGAAGCACAGCTGTTTAACCTCTGCTAGAGTGGTACGATTGTCAGCATGCACCGAACACACATGTTCGAGGAGAGGCGGTGTATGAATGTTTTAAGGTGCGGAGGCACTGAATGATTCAAGATGGCTTCAAGAACTTGCTTCAGGATATTTTGAAAATAATGTTTCATTATATAGACAAAAAGCATTTGAAACATTCTTCAAAATATCATTTCTCTGGGTTCAACAGAAGAAGTTAAAGTCAGAAACTCTTAAATAGATTCCAAAAGAGGGTTTTCTCTAACTAACCTGCCATATAGAAGAACCATTTTTTCTTAAATAATACAAAAAAACGTGTTTTTCTGAGCGTGAAGAACATTTTAATAATCTAAAGAACCTTTTGTTGAATGGAAAGGTTCCATGGATGTTAAAGTTTCTTTATTGAACCATCATATTTTTTAAGAGTGTACAGGTATAAAATGACATGGGGTGAGTCAATTATGACGCAATTATTTTCGGGTGAACTGTTCCTTTAAAAATGTTAAAGGGATATTCCACTTTTTTGGAAATAGGCTCATTTTACAACTCCCCCAGAGTTAAAAAGTCAAGTTTTACCGTTTTCGAATCCATTCAGCCGATTATATGATATTTAGAAGTTTCTGGTCTCATTGACTACCATTGGCCGCCCAAACATGTCAATTGACTACCATACTAACTTAGAACATGAACCATCACAGAGAAACTGGGTAAACAAAAGACAACGATCCGAACAAAGACAGCAAACAAGAGGAGACTTAGATAGGGAACAAATCAAGAGGGAACAGGTGGAAGAACTCAAACACTAATCAGGTAAGGGAGGGGGAGGGATCAAACAATGACAAGAGTACATGGTCCAACATAACAAAAGGCTTGTTCGACTTCATGCAGCTCTGCGCAGACCGATCGGCGGCTGACTTGAAACAGTGCATGCCGGTTAGAAATTTTGTCCGACTTGATGCAGCGCTGACTCCACGTGACTGTGACATATGCCATCAAAGTACCGCGAGAGCGATACGAGAGTATCCGGAGGACTCAGCCAGCGCAGCTTCTGAAGAGCGGCTGCACGAGCTCTGATGATGTCACAGCTGTTCCACGATTCGCCGATTCAACGCATGACAACGACTCACGTGCGTTTCGTGTTTATTCTCACACATTTAGTTCCACTAAAGCTCACAAATAAGTTTTTTTATAACAGTAAACAGTCTTTTCATGTAATCGCGATGTTATATTGTAAAGTTTTTTATGAAAATGTGTCTGAAATATCTGTTTATTTGGCAAATGTTGCATTTATTTCAGTTAAGCTGTGGTGAATCATGCAAACACCACGTGCGCAGTCGCTACGGGAACCAGAAAGTGTCCGACTTCACGTCTCCGTTTGCAGCTCCTCCCCGCCTGCACGCGGCTATTCCGTCGATCGGTTGCATCCAGCCGCAGGCGATGTCCAGAACACACCTAAAGACACCCATGTGCAATACAAGACAGGACTGACACGTGACAATCATAGTAGGAAAAAATATATACTATGGAAGTCAATGAGACCAGAAACTGTCTGGTTACTGATATTCTTCTAAATATCATACAATCGGCTGAATGGATTCGAAAACGGTAAAACTCTGACGGTTTAACTCTGGGGGAGTTGTAAAATGAGCCTATTTCCAAAAAAAGTGGAGTATCCCTTGCACTGAGCACTGCAAGAGCACTGCAATCATATTGGTAGTGTAAAGCACAGTCACCCAAAACTCAGCACATAACAGCCATTCTATTCAGTGGGAATCTGTGGAATTCTGTAGTGGTGATTCCGTGTGGTCCTGCTCAGCGGTTGCAGTGCACCAGCAGCAAACCAGCAAGCACGAACAAACGGCATGCACTCAGCTGCATTTATTTGAAATTCACAACAAATACATCGCAACCGGCATGCACGGAGCTGATGTTCTAGCGTCACACATAGTGGCCCAGTGGGGACGCTGGGAAGGAGTTCAGAGGAAGTGAGAGCTCTGATTGACAGTTTGAGGTCTGTGGCTGGTTTCCACAGCACTTTCTGTGAACAATTACAACTCATCTGTATTGCACACTTGATCTCTCACACTCAGTCACCGACTTTCTCACCGTTGGAAAACAAGATGGATGTGGTGGGATGCGACCTCTTCATACCTTCCAGATTTACACTGCATTCAAAGCACTCTGCATTTAAACCTGACTAAATACATCCTAATTCTTAAACTCAGCAGGCCACTCACCTCTGCTCTAACATGCCTCGTCGAATATTGAATAGGGCGATCACATCAGGTGATCGCAACACAACAGAATTTCAAGCGGTGACATTTTGGAAAGCTATGATGACAACTGAGGTGTGTAAAGGTAAAGGTCTGGCAACAGAAAACAAGACTTCAGGACACAATAAATCAAGTTATGTACTACCAAACATTAAAAAAAGATTCCTACATATACTGCTGTACATTAGAGATTGGTCACAATGATCGACCTCGACTACTCAAGTAGTTGTCTAACAACAGACCACTTTTTCTAGACTACTTTTTAAAATAGTAAAATATTTAAATGTAGGCCTATCAATTACATGATTACATTATATATATATAGTTCTATCAATTAAAAAAATTGTTTTAGATTTTTAACTGTTAACATGGTATGCTTTAGCTGTTTACATTTTACAACAGTTTACATCTCTGGAAGTCTTTAAATATATCCCTTCAAAAGCATCACCGCTACACGCACACACATACAGATGGTCGTCTTCGTCATTGTGTCGGATCTCATGCTGTTTCTGAGTGTCCCATCACTGCATTTTTAAGTCAGCATGTCAACTTAAAAATAGATCAAAACCCTGTGTTCTGTTCCTGTTCTGTTGAACCCATGTGTCTGTAAATGCATCCCATCCGAATCTGAAAACAAACCAACTAGTCGTTCAGGCAACCGACTGACTAGTTGAATTTGGAAATATGTAGTTTTGCACCAAACACACTTCCTGTGGGCTGCAGTAGAAAAATCCCAGCATCATCACTTTCTCATATGTTCCAGGTTCGAATTCGTTTGTGTATGCGTGTTCTTGCAGAAAGAGGAGTAGGGTCGACAGGCTGATAGGTCTCATTCAGGAGGTGTTCTTCCTCCCTAAGCACTGGACCTCAACAGAACCGGCCTGACAGTGCAGAGATTCATTTCCACTCTGAGCAGGGAACGCGACAGATACTGCAGCAGTGTTGTGTGTTGCTGTGTGTGGTGGCCTCATGAATTATAGTGTCTGTACTGCTAAAGGAGTCTATCCATCTACAGTCTCTGCCACATGCTACCCCAGCAGTGCGCCTGCCCTGAAGACTGGGCCCAAGTTCAACACCCAGCGTGTGTGACTTTGCTTGTGTTTGCCATTCTTGTGGATGATTTACATTTTCTGTGCACCAAATACAGATGATGGTGGTGTCTTGGGGAACGGAAATATTATTTACACTAAAAAGCATAAAAAAGGTTGTGGGTTTTTCAATACCTTTTTCAAAAGTCCACTGCTCATCGAAAAGCTTTAAAATGATGTCTGCTCACATGAGATTAATAATAAATGCTAATAAAAGCTTACATGAAACAGGTCGCCTCATGGGGCAGACATGTTGAGATCACATGACCACAGTGCAACCCTTGGTTATGAGACATTTTAAAATAGTTTTTAAATACAACTATCATTTTTAAATATCAGTAACTACTAGCAGTGTTGCGTCTTCACGGTATTAACAATAATCATGATATTTAAAAATGAAATATTGTTATTGTGTGCAATATAATGGCGATAACTATTAACCATAAAATGAAAAGTGTTAAACTTCTCACGTTATTCGTTAAATTTATACTCGATGCCAGAGGGTGCATATACCGACAATCTTCGAACAGAAAGTCCACAAGCGAGAAAGTAATAAAACATAAAACAACTTATAATTTAATTTTAATGTAAGATTTTTGTAGATATTACGATTGACATCATTAATTCTTTTGCCCATGATAATCATGTAGGTAAAAACCTGATACTGTGACAGCCCTTGTAATTACGAACAGTGTATTTCTAAAATTGCATCATCAACTATAAAAAAAATCCTACATCCATGCCACCAGGTGTCAGTATAGGTCAAAGACAAGTGCCTTACCAGCCAGCAAAAAAACTAAAAATTACTGTGCGCACTGTAAATTGAACTAATAGTTGGATAAATAAATGAAAAAGCTGTCCAAAGTTGGGTTCAGTGTTGGCTTGCCCCCCAAAAATACCTTTGATATTCCACCTCACACAACAGTAGTACAACCCACTGTTCAATAGAAACTAAATCTACTAACAGAGCTCATTCGATTGACAAAATGAAATCTTGGCTGAACCAATCAATAGCTTTGATTGTTGCTCAAATCAATAGTATCTTCCATCCTCACTTAGCATAAGACTCAGCACCAAAATGCTCACTATTCGGCACAACCCCAGTCAGCTCGGAGTTCTGCTGAGTACACACAACAACAGCCACAGATCTCATCCTGTCAGGGCTTCCGGTGTCGGCACTTTGTCAGTTTGCGCAACCCCGCTCCTCTCCTCTCTTCATATACGAGACGTCTCACCCCACCTCACTTCCTGCAGGATTGAGGAGGCTGCCGGTGGGTAGGCCTGCCGCCGGCCCCCTCGCTTTAGGGCCATAAGTAACTGTAAACGGTGCTGAGCAGGTGGGTGGGGGAAATGAGAATGGAGCTGCATTATTTATGGGTTTCTTGCTTGTTTTGAATTTCATCCCGATAGCACTGTTTCAGCACTTTTCCAGCGCCTGCCACACGAGAGTGAGTGAACGAGTGCCTCCGCATTTGCTGGAGCGAATACAAATATCTGACCTTCTTTTAGCTGATTTACAGGCCCATTTTCTGCTGAGGGAGAGCTAATATTACCCATTACACGAGACAGAAAATAGAAGAAAACAGAGCAGTGAGCAGACATGACAACAAACCGCTGTGATTTACATAATGGCTATTGTTGGTGCATTTACCAATTCAAACTGATTATATACTGCAAAAACTAATGTGATACCTATCACACAAACTGAAGCATGTGTTACTGCTTGGACGCTGTTGATCAAGAAACTTTACCAGTGTTTCACCAGAGGTCGCATACTCGGAATACGTGCAATCTGAAGAGATTAGACATGGAATGCATCGCCTTGGTCTCGTCTCTGCCGTTGGTATCAAACTCAGTGTTAGAGAACAGAGGATTGTGGTACATTGAGTACCCTAAACACACACACAAAGAGGTTGCCAGAAGTCCACATCTGCCTTTCATCAGCGTCAACATTCTAAAGGGCTCAGAGGAGATGCTGCTGGACGAAACCTACAACGCTACACACACAAAGTGAAGCTCTAACTGACTTAAAGCAGGTGACTCACATTAAGAGCTGGATTAACCACTCGAAAGTAAAACTCAGAACCAATCGCCTATAAAACCAAAGATGCGCGCATGGAAAATGAAATAAGCTCGGGGCCACTCAACGGCAAAAAAAATGAACATGACAAATGGGCTTAGCAGGGATCCGTTGAAACTTTAAAGAGATCCCATTCACTTTGTACGCCACGGAAAACAACCAGCGCCAGGAGAGAATTGCTCTCATATTTCCCTCTGAAATTCAGAATGACACACAGCGGTCTCTCACAGGATACTGATGTGTGCTAAACCGCCAATGCAAAGCAGCTACCCGTTGAGTTTGCCCCAGTAGCTGTAGTTTCTCTGGGGTGTGTTGAGGTTTTGCGGGTGGTCAGGTGTGTCTGCACAGCTGCATAAGCATGTAATCAATCGCAGCGTTGCCTCCAGGCGCAGGTGGCCAAGGCTTTGCCAACAACATGCTCATCGCGCTCGTACAAGTAGGCGCACCAGGAAAATATGGAAGAGCATCCGGACATGCTGTCTTTCAGGCTCAAACATGTAGATTCACACGCATCCGCATGCTACCACCACACATGTCTCATCTGCTCTGCAGCCACGGGAGAGGAGCTGGAAAATATCAGTCAATACGGTTTCTCATTTTCACTGAGTGAACGTCTGCTGATGAATAGCTGATATTTAATCTCAGTGATGAGACACTTAGAGCTCTGCCGTTCTGTCTTATTACATTCTGTCCGCACCAGAACAAGAGGCTTCAGCCCCCCCATCGTCTAGCGTGTGCTGAGTCCAGCTCACTCCAGCAGGGCTTCCTGTCCCAGCAGTAGATGGTTAAGCCATTCTACCTCTCTCAAAACCATTCATCCATTTGATTCAGACTGTCTGAAGCTTAACAGGACTAATTAGGGCACTGTTGTTCTGTTGGAGAGATAGCTGGGCTTTTAGAAGGACCCCTGTGGAGAGCTCTCTCTCTTGGATCAGGTGCAGACCCTAACGCAGATCTGTTGGGTCTGGCAACACTGTCATCGACATTTGGTTGGAAAATAAAGCTAACGCTTGTCCAAAAAAAACTTTCCTGGAGGAAAAATGTTTTAAAAGAGTAAAAAGGAAGCAACAAATTACTTCAAAGGAACGGCTTGCCTAAAAATTACACTTCCGTCTTAATTTATTCACCCCCATGGCTTTCTAACATAGAACAAAAAGGACATGTTTGGCAGTCTCCATTCACTTTCATTGTATCAAGTAAAGATGTAATAGAAGTGAATGGTGACTGAGACTGTCAGTCACAAATGTTCTACCAAACATCTCCTTTTGTGTTCCAAGGAGGACAGTTTGAAACAACATGAGGGTGAGTAAATAATGACACAATATTTATTTTGGGTGAACTAATCCTCTTATAAGTAGGTTATATCGTGTGTTCCGACAGAAAAATTACTCACAAGTTAGTCATAATAAGATCTCAGTAAATCTAATTAAAAAAGTAACATTTTTTGAGGATGCTGGGAACTGCATATTGCTAAATTGATTGTAAATGAGTATAGAAACGTGCAGCATTTGCAACCGTGAAATTTAGTTACAAAAATCATGAGAAATATATAAATATTTGAGACGCATGAATGGTCACGTACTAGCCTACCTAGGCCAATATGAAAGCAAAAGGTGTAGAATACTACAACAGCAAAAATCCCCCTTTAAACCGTTTGGCATTAGTTTTCACCCAAGACAGAAACAAGAGACCACGTTGACTTCGTAAAAGCGAAGTTATCATTTACACACGTATCAAATAATTCCCAGATTTCGAGGTTAGGAGCCTATTCCACATTTTCCCTCAATGGCGAAAATAATGGATTTCTGTAGAAATCCTGATTTATCAATGTATCGGTGATTGAAGTGAGTTTTATCAGTCAGGCATGTTAATTAAACTCTCAGTAAAGATAGTTGGCATGCAAAACCTGTCTTTCAAATCGTGGAGCACCAGCGAGGAGTGTAAAAAAAAAAATCAGATAAAGTATTAAAATATGAAAACCACAAATTTAGTCAAGTATTCACATGTGCAAACATGTATATTACAGACTACAATTTATATTTTCATTATATTCTGTATTTGCGCTAATATTTTTTCATGATAGTCGTTGAAGGTGCCTCAAGTGCCCGCGCTAGCACAAATACAGTCGTCAAGACTAAGTAACCATGACACGGGAACACCATGACTAGAAAAACACTGTAAATTATGAATTACGACTTTATAAGGTGAAAAAAATACATAGCCTATTGTATGATTAAGGGTTTAGGTTGTTTGATTTAGTATCCCGTTTGTGGTGTCTAGAGAATCTGCTGCGTAATTTACTCCGGAGTTTATCTGTGCGTTTTTGAGGGTGAAAAAAATCAACCGAAATGCTTGAAAACCCAAAATATATTGTATTACACAGCTAATTAGAAAACACAAACAAGTGCTGGGAGAATGTGCGGTGGAGTCCAGTATGAAGCGCGACGTTTGACGGAGCTCATGCCGAGCGCGCGTCGCCTCTAGCGGGCGAGAGACTGCCAGCACACGCGGTGAGCTTTCACCCATTATCACACTAAAACCTGCTGAAACTAGCATAAGAGAAGCTCGTCGTTTTGATCATTTCATTTTAGTTTTCTTATTTTATGCTTTGTTCTATATGGTTAAGTTGATAACAAGTATTAAATATGGCATAATTGCCGTTTTTGTCTGTCAGTTGTAAGGTAATAACAGACCTATAAAATTCAATATGACCTAAAATGTCTTAAAAACTTAAATTTATCAATAATATGGTCCCCGTGTCTTTGCAATTTAATAGCACAAACATACAATGGAAACTGATTCGTAAAAACAAACAAATATCAAAACAACAAAAACTTACCATCCTCTCCATAAACTAATGCCGCACACAAAACAAGTAAAGATCCACAGAGCTTTGTGAATAAATCCATCTTTTCTGGGTGAACGTTCACCCAGTGCGTGTAGAGGAAAAGCTCAAGTTCTTGTGATGTTCTTTGAAAATGTTCTTGTCCACTGATGATGTATCCACTTGTGTCTTGTGTCTGATAACAATTTCTGCCGCCTGCTTTTTCGATATGTTTCAAAATGCTGGATGCGTAAATTCAACCCAGACTTGGCCGTTTAACATTTCCAGTTATATCCTAAACAAAAGCAGCAACAACGAAAATCGTCTGACTTTAAAACTAAACAACTTTCTGTTTAAAACCCAGAGTTAAGACCAAAAACATATTTTGGCTTGATTTCCTCGAGCTCCAGCAGCGCGTGAGTGAGTGAGGTGAGCGGCGCTTTCTCTAGCCTTCAAATTCAACTGACATGAAGCTTTTTGCCGGTCTCGTCCCCACAGAATCCACCACCAAAAGCTCTATCTCGCATTGGAAACACTGGCCACGGCGGAAAACTGTCAGGAAAGTGCAGCTCTGAGGAGGTCCTCCGTGCAGCGAGTCCGTAACTGAAGTCTTGTGATAGAGATACTCCACGCGCTGTCTCTTTGGCACTGCGCGTCTCTGCGTTTGAGCGCTGAGTCTTGCTCGGCAGCAGCATGTGGATGTAATAGCATTAAGGACGGGCGCAGCTATCGCATTACAGTCAGCACCTCGGCCCGCCTCTCCAGTCTCTGATTAAAGACCAGCCACTAGTCCCACAGTTACGCTATAAAAAGGCGAGCGAGGGAAACAAGCGCCCACAGCCACACGGGCTCGTCAAACGCTCGTGGCTCTGCGAAACCACAGGCTGGTTTGGAGAGGTTCTTCAAGGTGGTATACGATGTGATGTAGGCTATGCTGCTTACAATTGGTCACTGACAAATGATGTCCAAAATAATAATAACCTTTTTTTTTTGTAATCACTTAAAAAGTAGTAATCATTCTGTTTTATTTTACTGTCCACGTTACACCACCTAGACATTTTTAATTATCCCACAAAGTCTCACAGGAATGTATAAACAACATAACCAACATAGAACATAAAAGAGGTCTAGAGTAAATCTGAAGAAAAAAAAACATTGAGTCACATCATTGACCGAAATATAGCAATTACGCAAGGGAACGAAAAAAGGAAACTGTTGTAATCACGATCATTATATATAAGCTGCCATTATGTTCGACTGCTTGGTACATGATTGATGTTAGAAACTTAACAGTTTTGATGCCCTCCAGATGACTTTAAGTAGAAAAGTGAAAATGCTGAGTTGAGCCATGCATTAAGGCAATGTGCATGGTAATGTGTGGCTGAGATTGAATTAATGCAAATGTTTTTGACAGCAAGCCAAGGAAAGATCAACAAGGGTATAGGGGTCAAACCCTGAGCAAAAATACAAGAAACTGAACAATCCAATAGTAAACGTTCCATGACGACAGATGTTTGACAGCAACTAAAAACATCTGTTTTTCTTTCCTCGTGACTGATGCTCTGTTGAAAACAATCGCACACACAAACTCACAGTTAAAATAAGAACAAAAAGCAGAAGTTTGTGGTCGGACGTGTGGGACACTGAAGGAGAAAGAGAAAGCAGATCTTGGGAAGAGCAATGTCCCTCTGACTCTGCCCATTCAGAGTCCTTTAATTTGGCCCTCTGCACTCAAAAACACACACGAAGACAGAAATGAGAGACTAAAATACAGCGGGAGGTTGGGGTTTAGAAAGAACGGCTAGAATCAACCTCACCAACCACACTGTGGACATCAAAGCTAGGAACCCAAACTCATAGATAGTATGTTCTTGTGCACAGATCTCTTCATGTCCACCCAACATTGGGCCAACGAGGGCCTCAACTAACTATAGTGGCTTTAATGACACGGCATTACCCAGCAGATCCTGAAATAAACTTCTCCATCTTCAACTATCCTGCACACGCGCTGCACTCACTGTGACAGCAGGCAGCTGGGGAAGGACGGGGAAGTTTTTCTTAGATTTGATGCCTTGTCAGTTTCAGGTCATGTCTTATTGAAGTCAAATGGTTAGTCATGTGCTGTGCCATGTCCTGAGCTGTTAATTATGAGAATCAAGGAGAAAACAGGAAGTGAGGATTGTTTTCGCAACAATGGACTTCTTTTCATTATCACAAACCACTCAATGAGATGATTCATAGATCAGGTCGCAGTGCTCTTATCTCTCTGAGAGTGCCGACTCCATCTCTCAGCTCTTGAGACCACTGCACTATTTGACCTGAAGGCTTGGGTCTGTCAACGGTAATGCTTGATAAAGGTTGTTCTTTTTACACAGTCTTCAGAACAGTCTTGTGGTGTCACCTATCACGGATGAGGTCAGAGTTTGGGTATAGTGAGGGCTGGTCTTGGATCAGGGCGAAATAACAGCTTCCCTTTGAAGTGTTGACAGGCCTGGCCTGTGCTGTCCACACACACCTCGACCCACAGCAGACCTGTGATCATCCATCTTATTGGCTAATGCCAGGCTGAGCATGAGGAGATCAGTGGAGAACAGTGGAGCCTCTGTGCGTGGTGGTGGGGTTATCCACACTCTCAGCCTCACGGGGGAAGTGTTGAGTGTGTGAGTTCATGATGGCCATACAGGGCGGAAAGTCCCCGCTGCGGTCCCAGCAGTGGCTCTACTTCATCTTCTTACGCCATTTGAGCTTAAGTCCTGCTTGAGCCAAAAAAGCAGCCACTGCTGACACATCTGCTTGTTTACAGGTACCACTGTTGCCTGGAGGTCTGGAAGGAAGAAAGTACAAGAAGAAAGTTACAGAAGACATATAAGTACATTACGTTACATTGTTCACAAACAAAGAATAAAGGAATAAACAAAAGGGATAAAGTAAAAATCTGTGAAGTGCTGTAACCATCAAGTAAAAACCATATTTCTTGCACTTTGAATCTACTTAAGTCGTGATATACAGAAATAACAAGAAAATTGAGTCATGAATAAAAATAAGTTGTAAGGTTACTTTAAGCAAAACAAGCATTTTCATAAAATATTTATATTTAATTTATATATATATATAAAGAAAGAATAGATTTAGGTTAAAGAAATGCTTTACAACGCAAAACTGTCAAGTGGTGCAACCAGCAAGTAAAACATACTAAAATACTTTGATTACATGTGAGTAACTCATGAATATCAAGACATTTTCTTAAGGTGAATCCATTTGACGTGTACCAATTTTCTTTTATAAAATATCATGAATTTCATCGCAGTATGTGCTATTTTAAAATAAGAAAATCATTAAGTATCATAGTAAATAAGCCTGTTTTTTTAGATACTTTCAAAAAGTGCTCTTCAGCCATGTTTGACAAATATCATTTGGGTGAACTGAGTGATCTAGCTATAGTATATCTCACAATCATATTGCTAATGTATGTAGGGGTAGCACTAAGAAGACATTTAAAAATGAATACGACAATCCCGAAATCAGTAAGATAGGCAGTAAAGGGATTTAAGTGCTGGAGTTACGCGATTCCTCAGTTTAGTAGTCAGCATTCCTAAAGCTTCATTCTCAACTCTTTGTAAGTTTGAAGGAGCTCTTTGGTAAGCCAGCCAAATCACTCCTGCAGCGGTCAAATGCACGAATGAGTTTCTCACTGTCAGTGGGACAGTGAACTGCTCTAGACGTATTGCATAGATTAACACCCAGATCCAATTACTCTTGGTAAGCAAGCCCTGGGGCTAAATAGTGTACCACAGCTGGAACAAGCTCTCTGCACATATTCAATCTACAGGAGAAACAGCCAAAGTGGAGGAAACAACAAATACACAGAACTAAAGTAGAACCAGAGTTGCACCAGAGTCAAATCTGTTTGGAACTGAGCATCAACAAAAAGAAGCAGTGTTTGCAAGGAAGTTGAATAGCAAACTTGTCTGTGGTCTCCCTCACAACTCTTATCAACAGGGGCTGAAATCGTTGACTGAAACAGTGAGGGTTAGTTTAGTTCGCACTTCTCTGGTGACGTGTTTTGACTGTCTCAGTATCGATTTTGTGCACACAACGTGGATAATCTTCAACCGGTAAACATGTCAGCTGTGTGGACAGTGGGGCGAAAATAATGCTAGAATAGCAATTTGCAAACTTAATTCGGCTGAAATGTTGAAAGGCAGCCAGCAACGTTACCACATTTGCATTTATTCATTTAGCTGACACTTTTATCCAAAGCGACTTACAATTGCTATATATGTCAGAGGTTGCACGACTTTGGAGGAACTAGGGGTTAAGTGTCTTGCTCAGGAACATATTGGTGTCTCACAGTGGATTTGAACCACCAAAGGCATGTGTCTTATCCTGCGCCATCACCACCCAAGTACTACACTCTAGAAGAAAAGGTTCTATATAGAACCTTAAAAGGTCCTGATCAGTCGCTACGTATTTGGAACCCCTAAAAGTTTCTATACACGCTTAAAAAAAGGGTTCCACTGGGTTCTATATAGAACCCTGGGGTTCCATACTTGGCCAATAGAACCTTTTGGAGTTCCATATATGAAGCGGAGGATGGAACCATTTCTGGTTCTAAATAGAACCATTTCTTCTTAGAGTGTATGACTGGGTTACCCAGCTATCCATTTAATAACCAAAACTTGGTGACACTTTATTTTAAGGTAACGTAGAAAACTAACCCAAAACCAAACCATTACTCTGTAAGTTCATGTAGTTAATTGATATTACTCAGTACTTATTTAAGTACTATAACTATACGTCACCCGTCATATATACATATCAATATTTGAGAATGATCACGACTCTGGTCATAATCCATCACAGCCCACACGCGCATCAGACCATACAAACTCAACATCCAGCCACGCAAGAAATATTACCGAGGTAATAAAATATTTAAACAAAACAAATGTTTAAACTTTCGTGTTTTAAAAAAAGAAAATTTTAAACGCATACTAACCTTAAATGACATATACTGTTTGATACAGTACAACTATTTTGAGTGTCTCTTTATTTCCTGTAAAGAACAACACTTGTCCCACATTTTTCTCTGAAGTTGGCAACAAGTTGCAGATAACTAAATATATGAACAGTAAACCCCACTTTAGCTTTTTCAAAGAAGAATTGAAGATGTATTTAAATACAATTTCAACAACTGTTAATAAGAAAGCAATGAAAACATCTAGAATTTGTACCATGTTTAATTGTAACATGTTTAATCCTTAATGTTTTCTTTTTCTTGTAAGCCCTCATCTTTCTTTTCATTCTTTCTTTTTTTCTTTAAGACTAAATAATGTTACTTCTCTTTCATATCTCATCTCTTAATGTATTTGGTATCATAATGTCTCCTTGTTTTGATAGATTGTTTACTGCTTGTATGTCTTGACTTGTTCTGTTTGTTAGCATTGCATAAAAAACACTGGCGATGCTTTTTAAACATCAAAAAAAAAAGTTGCAGATAACTATTAGCCACGACCAATTGTAGCAATAAAATACATGTTCTTACAGGTATTTAAGATTATTTATTAATCATCTGACATGCGATGAGCTTCAGAACCTAAATTACAAGGCATTGATTGAAGGTCAGAATTACACGAGCTCCGGATGGATTGGCCAGATACTGCATACCATCGCAGATGAGCTCATCACATTAAAAGGTGTCGTGAGGTTTTCACAGGCACTGAACTTTCACAGGCACAACACGCTCTTCCCGGCATCACTGGACATACGCACACAATAACTAAATAAAAACATCTGCAATAGCTGCCTACGAGAACAATGCTACTTCCACCGCAGCAAGGCCCGCAGTAATGGCGGCGCTGCTTTACTTCCGTTTTCGCCGGATTTGTGTATAATAAAGACTTTTACTCATGTTGGTCCAAAGTAAACAAGACAAATCACAACTTTGCATTACTCTTTCATGTCTTTCTAAGTGAGTAATACAGCCACACACAAACAAAAGCACACACCTTGATATTCTCACTCATTAAACTCACCTTTGCACAGAACAACAGTAAATTATTCTATCAGCAGCACATATACACTTGGCAACTCTCTAATGTGCCACTGTAGCTTTGCCTATTTACTGGGGACAAACACACAGCTCATCAGCCTGTCCCCATCTTCAGACGACTCTTTGAGTTATATCTTGCTTTCTGTTTCACCCGCTGCCCACACACACAAACATTCACATCCAGTAATCACATCTATCTTCTCTGATCTGCCTGTTTGTGTACAGAAGTTGCGCTGGGTGCAGTAAACCTAAATCTGAACGCTGTAGATCTTAGGTCCCAGTGTCTGCAGGAGCGGACTTTTATTCCCCTATTTACTGCTGTGTGTCAGCTGTGGCCGCCTCCGCGTGATTATCACTGCAGGTTGAAGCTGTGTCCTGGGGTTCATACAGAAGAATAGTGGTGGAGGAAACTGTACTTCTCATTATCCACAAAGCCATCCAACTCCCACAAGGCCTTTTCGTCTCCATACGCTCACATTCATTTAAACCAGCCTGAAGATATAGCTACTAACCAGCAGGAGCTGGTGTTGCTCCTTGCTAATGTAACCATAAACAAGGGCAGAATTGAATTGACCTAACGTGTATAATAATGTTTAATGTTCAAGAAATGATCAGTTATTTTGATCAGAATTCAGTAAATCCAACATAGGACCTTCACAGCCATCCTTTTATTTGAACTTAGTTGTCTTCAGATCCAGTGTAGTTCACCTTTGATCCATGAGGGGGCAGGTGTCTGCCAAGGGAGACAGATGAAAGCATGGCAGGATCAGGGAACGAACAGGAGAATTAAAGACTATTGATGAAACACTCACATCAAATTAAATGATAATGTGTACGTTCATGCTGAATCAAAAGCATAAAAGCGATGGGACGGTGTAATTTCAGTACTGTTTCAACCAACAGCAGGCTGAATTTCAGTCAAACCACAGAGGAACGAGAGACGTCCTTATTAAATAACAATATAATATCTAAACCTGATGAATCACAGTGACAAATGATATTCAGTCGTCTCTAATTATCTTCACAATAGCTCATTCCTCAGTGCGTTGACACCCTCTTCCAGAATACGGTATTAAAGGCAGCCTGCCGTATATCTGTAAACACAATTTCCTCGTCTTTGATTTGGGATTTCATTTTGTAATAACTGGATATACCCATCTCTCACATAAATGAAATTAACTGCTGGCAATTATTTGTAAGGGACTGATTGAGCTGTCAAATAACCAGAAAAAAACAGGTAAAGTGCCTCTCTAGGTAATAGTTGTATACCTCTTAATCTTAGCTTTAATTACACAACTGCAGTATCTCAGAGCCATGAAACCCATATACACACACACACGCTGTAATTGAAATGCCTGGGGTAAGTGCAATCGCTGATGGGTTTCTCCCCTCACCTCAAACACTGGTCACTGATAAGCCTGGGGGTCAGAGGTCAGGGTTTCTAACACTGATAAGGGACGTCTGTGGAATCCCATGGAGGTGATTATGATCTAAGCAAGCTTGGAGGCCAGGGAATGTGATGGAAACCTTGATCAAATACGGAGGTCTCCTCCCTCTTACTCTACTCACTCTCCTATGCCACTGCTTATCTACAACTCAGCATGAATGAGATGTTTGGCCCTCCAACATTTTTTCCCCTATTGAGTTTCTCTTAAATTACATGTTTGGAACTAACATTCCCTTCTGTGCTGAGGTCATTCAGTTGTTTACTGTAAATACCAAGCCAGCATGATGGACAAATAGGGGATTGTCCTCAGTGAAGAACGTCTTCAGGCTTTCCCCCATTCTCTGTGTCTTATCAAAAGCAGACCTCAAGGAACACAATCTGGAGTCATTATACAAAGACATCTCATTGTTTGATTGGCAAACTTTAGTGTTCCTGTTCATGAGGAAGGGGAATGACTTTATCGTCTGGAGGAATATAGAGTGAAGCTATTTGGGCAGAAAAAGCCTTGACAGCAAAGTCTTATTTCACAACATACATCAGTGCAGGAACCACAGAGTGCTTTGATATCAGCACTTTTGTAATATATTCTTTGAGTTATGAGTATAAATGAGGGGAGTTGATGATTGTGCGTTACTGTTTGAGATTAATATTTGCAGCGGTACCAGGCGCAGCAAGCTTGCAAATTCGTACTTTCCCAGTCAGAAGCCTTGCGATTCGTAAACATTTGATTAATCAAAAGCAAACACGTAAAACAATGCAGTATAAACACGAGACAGTAATCACGTGATTGCATAATAAATGGCATGTCAAGCGAATGTTGGAGTGATGCAGTGAGCACATTTCTGCTGTGTGTTCATTGCGTGCCATCAAAGCGAGTCACAATTTGGGTAATTAATTTGAGTAATGAACACAAAATAACACACATCTGCATTTTTCTCGTGTTGAGTCATTTTTCTCCGGTCTTATGAGATGCAGTAAAATGAAATGTAATTGAAACACATGGAGTTTTACCCTGTTGCTGCAGGCTTTACATCACTGCGTATCTGATAGATTACAAAGCACTTTGTCAATTCTGATTGTTAAATCACAATTGAAATGAATTGAATAATTACAATAGGTGGTTTGCAGTCACGTGATTGTGTTTCACGCGGACTGCAGATGGAGGGCAAGGAGTGAAGAGCGCAATGGACGAGATGGAGGAAAATCTGTACTGTACTACTTTAGACGCTATTACAAGAGAAATATATAAACAGAAAATCGAAACATGTTGGACGTGATCCTTACGTTATGAAGAGGACCGATTTTCAACTGAATTGAGAGATTTGCCTGCCATCGAGGCTGTAGATATCAGCAACTAACTCGTCTTACAGACATACTTTGACTTTACAAAGTTCGGAAACTGGTACGTTACACAAACATCCACATAAGTGTACTTAAACACCTGAATAATGTAATTATAAGCCACATAAATAATGTATTAACTCACATTTGACGAAGTGATCACTGCACACTGTACAAACACACAGGCATTTTCCCATTCGGCTCCTCCCGACCGCAGACGTAAGTTAGGTTTACAAGGCATTTTTTACCAGTGTTTTTCTGTCAATTTCTTGTATTTTCCCCCTTATGAACATCAACTTTTGGCACACGATAAAAACTCTTCGTGGTTTGATCGATTTGAGCAACCATAAACGACGCAAAACAAAGGCATTTGAGTGTGTTATAGTGCTTCCTAATATAGAAATTCACTTACTGCCCTCCATCTGCGTTTTGCGCCATGGCAACAGCAGTGGCGTGACGTCACGTGAAAACAAGCTATTGGTTACACTTTATTTCCATAGTCACTTTAGACATTCTACTAACTATAAGTAACTACTGTACATGTCAACTAACTCTCATTAGAGTATTAGTATATTATAGTAGACTGTCAGTAGACTGTTAGGTTATGGTTAGGTTTTAGGCTTTAGGTTAGGACAATAAGTTTACTTGTAGTCACCAAGTTACCTATAGTCAGTTGAATGTCTGTTTGGGAGACCAAAAAAATTAAGTGTTAGCAGATATTAAGCTGACAGTCTACTAATACTCTAAAGACAGTTAGTTTACATGTAGTGTAAAAAGTTACTTATAGTAAGTAGAATGTCTAAAGTGAACTAAATAAAGTGTTACCTTACCATTTTCTAATAAATTGTTTGTTTTGATTCTGCCAAATGTTGCTGTAACTCTTTGGAAATTAAAAAACCCATATTTCACTCATGCTCTAAAACATTACGTGTAAAAAAAAGTCTGACTGTGAAAGTTGCAAAATATTTATAAATACAAATATGGAGTTTCTGATTTAAAAAAGCATGTCAAATTAAATTAAAAGCAGTCTTACACAGTCTGCATTCTGTGGAACAGCGATCTTAAACCCTCTGAGGGTTAAAGAGAATGCCAATGACAATAAGACAACAGAATATGCATGATAAAAGGGCACTTAAAAGTAATGATTCACTAAACAGCATTGTTTAAACTGAGAAGGGTGCTATGACTTTCTGAGCATACACAGAATGGATAAAGACAGGAAAAGGAAAAGACTAAGGAAAGACTGCTTAGGATAAATGGTGTGATTGACTTAGTACAGATCTCTATAGAAACAGAGTAAGTGAAATAACTTCTAAGCGGCATAGCTTTCAGATTTTAGACTTTAAGGGTTGATTTAAAGATGTTAGTGTGGGCTTGAAGCTGAAAAAAACAGGGTATGATGATGGTAATTGTGTGTGCGATGCGTGTGTGTGTACTTGGCCCTCAGATTCAATTTGCCATTGGAGTGTCAGCGAGATGGTTCACTGAGCATCTGATATGAGTGACTGATTAACTCAAGCTAATTGATTGAGAAGCGTCACACTGGCGAACTAAGATGGAGACAAGGGGTCAACATCTGCTGCTTTCCCAGAAACCCCCTGCTTTACCTTATCCCATTACCCTCAAAACCCTCTGCTCTAATACCCACAAACCAAACACACACATACACACAACACTGGGAATCCAGCAGCCACAGGAAGTGATGCAGAAAAACTGAAGGTATGATGAAAATTGAATGCTAGCATTAATTTTTAATTTGATATGATTAATTGTTGTTTCTTTTTCTGGTTTTGATCCATTCAGACAGACTGTGATTAATGTGACCTAGTGAGTAAATCAGAGCCTCACTGAAATGAAGAGCTATTGATTATTGACTTCAGCTAAACTAACAAAATTTGTCAAAATGACCTTCATTCGGTGTTCAGACTCATGCTGGATTACTGTGGAGATTATTAGAGTCATACTGGCTGATAGTGAGGAGTTCAGAGGTCCTGTTTGAAGCGCAAATAATGCCAAAATAAGTGATGGTGGAAATACAGTGGACACTTAAAAAGCCACATTTAAAAGCACATGAATGTCAAAACCACAAAACTGAATCCAAGTGGCATTTTCAAACTAATGATGCTAGAATTCTCTCTGAATTATCTTTTCTGAGCCATTTTTCACTTCTAACCAGCTGACCTCAAATGCAAATGACACAAAATTTAAATAAATATATGCTGTGTTTCATTATACGCTGAGCGTCACAAAGTGGCTCGGTTTACAGTACCACTCCACACAAACTCCTTCTCTGCTTCTGCTTTGAGTTTGGGTAATTTACTATCCTGAGGAAAGAGAAGCACCTTTTAACAGAAGAGACATTTTAAAGTTACAATGAAATCAAAATTGACAATTTTCTTTTAAATAGAATATTGAAATAATAATAAACCACAACTATCCAAAGATCCAATCATTTCCTGACTTGAAAATCAAGTCCCTTGCTCAAGAAGACGTTCACTCACACTTCAATAGGGACACCTTGCTAGTACTGGGTTGAACCCCTTTGCCTTCAGAAATTCTTTATGGCATAGATTCATCAATGTGCTGGAAATATTCCTCATAGATTTGAGGCCCATATTGTCATGATAGCATCACACAGTTGCTGCAGATTTGTCGGCTGCACATCCATGATGCAAAACTCTTGTTCCACCACATCCCAAAGGTGATATATTCGATTGAGATCTGGTGACTTTGGAGGACATTTGAGTATAGTGAACTTATTGTCATGTTCAAGAAACCAGTTTGAGATGAGTTGAGCTTTGTGACATGGTGTGTTATCCTGCTGGAAGCAGCCATCAGAAGATGGGTGCACTGTGGTCATAAAGGGATGGACATGGTCAGCAACAATACTCAGGTTGGCTGCAGCACTTAAACAATGCTTAATTGTTACTGAGGGGGTGAAAGTGTGCCAAAAAATATTGTTGACACAAAGGCAGGATGGATCCATGTGTTCATGTTGATTACACCAAATTTTGACCATATCTGAATGTTGCAGCAAAAAAAAATGAAGACTCATCAGATCAGGCAAATGTTTTTCCAATCATCTATAATCCAGTTTTGGTGCTTGTATGAATGGTAGCTTGAGTTTTCTGTTTTTAGCTGACAGGAGTGGCACCAATGTGTTGTTCTGCTGCTGTAGTCCATCTACATCAAGGTTTGATGTGTGTTCAGAGATGTTCTTATTCTGCAGACCTCAGTTGCAGCAAGTGGTCATATTGACTGAAATAACCATGCGTTACAACCGAGGTATGCAGCAAAGCATTTGTGAAGCAACAACATGCACAACCTTGAGGTGGATGGGCTACAGAACCACTCATCTCCACTTCAAATAAGAAAAAGAGGCTACAATTTGCAAGAGCTCACCAAAATTGGACAGTTGACCTGGAAAAAGGTTGCCTGGTCTGATGAGTCTTGATTTCTGTTGAGACATTCAGATAGTAGAGACAGAATTTGGCATAAAAGAATGAGAACATGGATCCATCATGCCTTGTTACCACTGTGCAGGCTGCTGGTGGTGGTGTAATGGTGTGGGGGATGTTCTCTGGCACAATTTAGGCCCCTTAGTGCCAGTTGGGCATCGTTTAAACGCCATGGCCTACCTGAGCTTTGTTTCTGCTGACCATGTCCATCCCTTTATGGCCACCATGTACCCATCCTCTGATGCCTACTTCCAGCAGGATAATACACCATGTCACAAAGCTGGAATCATTTCAAATTGGTTTCTTGAACATAACAATGAGTTCACTGTACTAAATGACCCCCACAGTCACCAGATCTCAACCCAATAGAGCATCTTTGGGATGTGGTGGAACGGGAGCTTCGTGCCCTGGATGTGCATCCCACAAATCTCCATCAACTGCAAGATGCTATCCTATCAATATGGGCCAACATTTCTAAAGAATGTTTTCAGCATCTTGTTGAATCAATGCCACGTAGAATTAAGGCAGTTCTGAAGGTGAAAGTGGGTCAAACACAGTATTTCTATGGTATTCCTAATAATCCTTTAGGTTAGTGTATATTCTTCACTATAGGGAAGAAAAGACAATAGCAAAAGACAAACTTAAGTTTCAAGGAAACTTTAAGTGCTCCATTTGATTTCCATCAAAATTAAAGTGAAAAAAAAAAATATTTATTTTTTATAATTTATTTTTGGGCATGGTTTGCCTTTCTTAGATCTAGAATAGAGAATAGACAAGTGGGAGGGTGAGGGAGACAGATTGGAAGGATACAAATGCGCAACCGTTCTTCATGCTGGAACACTGCCCACTGGCTCCAATATCATTGCATATTGGATATGATCGAACCTATATTGGATCTTTTGTGCAGCCCATTCACTGATATATGTAATATTGCTTGCATACCCATTTAATCACTCAATAATTTACCCATGCACACAAACACATACTCAAACTAACCTCACACCATCATTACCCACAACCAAGAAGTGTTTGCCTGTCATGCTTCAAACAGCCATGGGAGGATTTGAGTATTCAGAGAAGAATTTAGCCTCTGCATTCCACATACACACACAGACACAGTTTCACAATCAAGCTCTCACAATCACACGCACACAGATCCCAATATAATTCCATTTAAATCCTCATTGCTTTTGTGCTCTTCTGCAAGGGAGCATAATAGTCACATTATTGGCTAAAGGATCTTTGATGTGTGGACGGAGGGCTCAGTGAATGGATTCGGCAACAATCAGTGTGGTAAGCAGGGAACCAGGGGAGGTTCTCAATGCACGCTTTGATGTCCTTCTATTAGTTTAGAAAAGTGTGTGTGTGGAGGGGGGGGTGATAGTGGTTTCAATGGAATCAGGGGAATCAGTTCCCCTGAGGAATCAGTTAGGCTTTCAAAAACAACCAACCAAAAATATGGGATCCAAAATAGCAGCAACAACGTGGTCTATGCAACCTGTGCATTATATTACAAGTCTTCTGAGGCCAAATGATGCTTTGTGCGAGGTAAAGACTAAACATATATATATATACATATATATATACATATATATATATATATACATATATATATATATATATATATATATATATATATATATATATATATATATATATATATATATATATATTCATTTTACTCCCAAATAGGCTATATATATATATATATATATATATATATATATATATATATAGCCTATTTGGGTGAATTAATCCCTTAATAAGATCAAAACCACCAACCCTTCAATATGCAAACCATAATAAATATAATCCCTGGTTTTGAGCTGTGTTTGTTGCAAATTCAAATAAAAAGGAAAAGATAGGGAGACATTTCACACAAAGACACAGATGCAAGAACTCCAGTATTGTTTGTCAAGAAAGTGAAAGTAAAGCTCAATTTCCATAAGAAAGGTGGCAGTAGAGAAGGAGGTACTTGACAGGTAGCTGATACACCAACTGAAAGAGGTCTGATTTATTTAAAAAAGGGAATGAGAGCTTGATGAGCTTAGGAAACCAACAGCAGACAGTAATTCCATCCCGTCTTTGTCTTTTACCGCATAGTCCGAACAAGCTTCTTAAAATGGCACAATAGATTTAATGAAGCGCCTTTGCACACTCTAACTCTATTCTTTTATGGCATAAGCAACACCACAAGTTTTATAACAGCGCTGTAAAAGGCAGACAAAAGACAAATGGCCATTGGTAAATTACTGCGGTCCTGGGCTGAGACTGGGCACTGTAAAGTGGAGGGGGGGTTATGAAGAGAGCCGGAGAAGGGGAGGGTGGGGGCAAAAGAAGATGACAGCAGCTGAATCCAAGCACGCCCCCCTCCTCACTTCAAAAGCACACATGCACACACATGGCTTTCCAACTCCATCAGCTTTAATGAGTCCTGATTGGACAGCATGCTGAAGCTTTTCGGGTCAAACATCAGCCTATCTTCCCATCTTTCTCTCTCTCTGAGCTTCATTACTCTCATCAATACAGAATTCAGTGGAACGACATCTCCAGGCATCTCTTCTAAAAAGAGTTACCAGAGTGTGAAATAACAGTGCAGATGCCCAAATACAGTGTTTTGACAGTACTGGCCACTTGAAAAGTGATGTTTTGGGTTTCAGCATTGTGAAAATGTTACTGCTCAGACTGGCTGCTATGAAGACTCAATGGACTTCAGTTGCATTTGAAGTATCACCTTTATCTAAGACCTTTCTCTTTAAATTCCTCAGGAGAATTCAAGGTAATAAGGTTCGAACACTATACAAATTTGGTAACTGTAGTTAATGCATTAAAAATCATCAACTAATAATGCAAGTTTAAACTGTCCATTGCATTTCAAATAATGCAGTCTCTTCTTCTTTTTTTTTTTTTTGGTCCGTGATGACCTTTAATTGGGGCCGGTTATCCATTTCACAAGAGAGCATATCTTCATATCTTCGAAATTGATTTTAAAGATTTTAATATAGTTACAACATATATAATGTAACACTTAATTTTGGCCCATGCATGGCACTCAATCAAGCTAGATTTTTGGCCTTTCGGAGTAAAAACTTTAGGGGCCCTCTTATTAAGATGAATAAATACCATAAAAAAATGTTAATGTTACAAATTAAAAGTTACTGTAAAGTGTTACTGATATTAAAATTGAAACAAATGAGACAGTTGTTGCCAAACAATAAGAGTGGAGAGAGTCCCTCCAATGAGCTCATATTAATATTTCTTTTGCAACACTTAATTTTTTCCTCAATAAAGCTAGATATTTGGCCTTTTATAGTAAACGTTTGGGCCCCTCTTATTAAGATGAATAAATACCATAAAAATGATTTTGTATTTAATGCTACAAATTAAAAGTTGTTACTGTAAAGTGTTACTGATATTAAAATTGAAACAAATGAGACTGTTGTTGCCAAACAATAAGAGTGGAGAGAGTTGCTCCAATGAGCTCAAATTAATATGTCATATGCTTACATTCTCCAGGATCTTAGCAAATAAGCACAGGGTGAGACATTATTAAAATCTTATTTGAAACGCTTTCTTTTCCTATGGATTTCAACATACGGTGAGAAAAGTCCATGTAATTGTGTTTCCAGGTTTAAGCAATTTGGGACTTCAACAGCCCCCTAGTCTGAGCACCCAGGGTAAAGGGTCAAAAAAATAAACAGAGCACCTTCCCTTATCAGTGATCAGAACCACCTCCCTCCAAACACACTCTCACGCTGAGCAGATAAAGCAACACACACACCTCCCACTGCATCAACACTGAGGGGGACTGTTAGTCAGACACACCCCTCTACTGTAACGCTAGATCATTTTAATGTCAAGCAGTCCGTGATGATGTCTTTAACATGACTAATTGATAGAGTGTCGTCTGTTGTCTTGAGATCACCTGTAGTTGCCAAGATACTAACGCACATACGGCAAAAACAGACAAACCCCTTCTCTTTGACAAGGCTGTTGGCGTGTGTGTGCAAATGGCTGTTAATTGATGCACACCGTCCTTTGTTTCATAATTCAAGACCTCCGTCATTATTGTGCCATTCTGAGCACAGAGTGCATCCACCCCGCCATAAACAAGCAAAATGGGCACTTTGAATAGCCTCATTTTATCATGCTGACAAGCTGTGCATGTGTGCGCGTGCATTGGGTATTGATGTACATATTTACAGAGCGTTTAGGTATAAATAATTCATAAACTTTAAACAAATGTATGTGGGAATCAGACTGACTTCAGACTGTTGGTGATTACAGATTTAATTCACAGCCGCCTGTACCTGACTCCAGCGTTCAATGGACAGAACTATGTTGTTTCATGTCAGTTTGGAGAGAACCGATACACAACAGATGTGACATTCACCTTTGGTATCCATCGGTGAGGTGTGTTTTATCTATAATCAAGCTGAGATTGTGTGTAAACGCATGCCAGTGTCTCAGACAAGTGGTTTGGATGGTGGAGACCTGCCAATTTGACACCACCAGGTGAGCACCTGCGTAACTGACAGAAACTCTAACAAGTCAATTATCGTCCCATGTGAGAAAATGTCAGGGTGGCTCTCGTTCCGGACCCAAACATAACCACGCTGCATCAATATGCACTTGACATTCAGCCGATCTGTCTGAGATTTTGCAGAGAGCGACGGAGAAATGGCTTTCCCTCAAACACATAGCCAGACCAATGCACAATTGATCTGCGGCTAAAGAAGAGCATCTCGGTAAACAGACACAAACAAATAATTTAGACAAGAAAGATTCACTGCTTGAGCTCTTACTTCTCCGGAGAAGAGGAAAGAGAGACAACAAAAGAGAGGAGGATGGGAAACGTGGTGAATAGATGCTTCCGACGCCAACGTTAAGAGGATTTCAGTGGCTGGGAATGAGAGAAGATATTTGAGGAGAATTACCCTGGAATATTAAAGCGTTGACACACTCCCTCAGACTGGAGCTTCCAGGGAACCAACACACACCTTTAAGTAGCTTAGCGACTTGCCTAAATCCAACACACACGCACAAACACACACCGAAACATCTCGCAAGACTGCGTTTTAGTGTCTATGGAGAGATATGAGGTCTTTTATGGCAACCCTGATGTGTTATTTTATGTGGCACATACATCTTGGCCCACTGAGACAACACAGACAAATCTCTCAGTGTGTCAGAATGAGGCTGTTGTCCTTGTGCAGAGCCAAACGTACACTCACGCCACACTTATCTTGATCCATGGCACAGAGGGGGAAATAATGTTATTTTGTGACAAAAGCCAAAGCTAGCAATAAAAGACGTTTTTCATCCGCCACTCGAAAGTCCGGCTGCCAAACATGTGTGGCGTGAGGCTTTTCCTGTGCGGCGGGGAGATTGAACAACATCAGCTTGTGTTTTGTTATCAATGGTTGTATTCATGCTGACTACAAGGCTTGGTGTACCCGGCTACTACTGGTGTGCTGCCCTGTAGGGTGGGCTGGGATGGGGAGTCAGATAAGATGGGCATAAAAAGGCCAATTTTCAGCCATGTTTGCCAGGCAGGTCAAGGATGCTGTTTGTTTGAAGGAGGGGTCACTCGTCTGTTGCAGTGTGGACACAGGGACACAAAACAGAGCCGCCTCTGTCCTCGGGTGTTTGGAAAAGATCTCTTATCTTTCTTGGTTTTGCAATTTGTCCAAGCCCAAGTAGTTCCAACCTGAATGACCTCCTAATAGAAAGCACATGGAATTTATTCTCACCTCTCAGACATTGCTCTATGCTAAATCTTTGAAAAGCAGTCCTTGAAACCCAAAATCCTGAAACACTATTGGTAGTAGGTGTCTGGATCAAATGAGCGGTCACATTTGGCAAACTTTTGCTTTTCTCTGTTGTCAGCAATCTCAAACAACGATCAATCAACCTGTCAAGGTCTTTCGGTTTTCCTGCAGTTTCCAAATAAAAAAAGAGCTGTTTTAACCCCCCTTTCTGGTGATTAGCATTAACACTCTACTTACTGAACATAAGACTGTTCAGCAATTGAAAAAGCATCTATTATGCATTCATTAGCACTGAGGTGCTGCCAAGAAGTGGAACTTCCTGTTTTTATACCTTGTCACTAACTATTTTTAACACGAACATAGAGGCAAGTGCTAAATTAAAATTTTAACCTTGATCAACATTTAGGTCAGTCTCTACACAATTATAAAATCTAAATTTCAACAGGGTTAAAGAAAAGATACATAAAACACCATTTCAACATTAAAAGTGCATTATATTGTTCTTTAGCAAATGTTTGCATATTAAATGGTCACAGCACATCTGGGAAGATTAATGTGTATTTAAAATGGGCAATTTATGTAGAAGAAATGTGAAATTATTTTTGAATTTGGAGCTTTCTAGACTGAGAAAAGGCAGAATATGTATGTTTGGCTTATGTGGATGAAAGACAACAACTCCCAAAATGCACTTGCCTAGGAGGCTACACGCCCTAAGTCTGCCCGAAAATATGTTTCGAGATCGCCCAAAATGTCCGGATTCGGCTTTTGCGTTCTACAGTCGGTATTCATCATGTTTACTGTGGCGGGCAGGACGAGTGAGGGCCGCGTGGAGAACGACGCATCGAATTACCGATGAGCGCAACCTGTGAGACGCAAGTTACCGGTCTCGATATCTCTCACGGAGGAGCGGGAATTTCTCAAGCAATGTTAAAACACACATCAACCGATCACTCACTTTTTTAGCGTTCACGTAAACACTACATTCAGATTCACCAATCAGAATGAATTCAGTTAGATTGAAACAAAAGCTGTACATGTAAACAATACATGGCGACTGCAAAAAGCAAAAACTGAATCCCGGACATCGACGGCCGGATATGTCCGGGAAAAAGAGGACGGTAACCCCTAAAGTTACTACTCAGCTTTCTCCACAGAACAAGAGCCTGGTAGCTTAGCTTCCAAAAACAAAATATGACTGAAACTGTGTGTAATCCCAATCCTCCATAATGCATCCATCTGCGTATTCAGTACCTTCGTCCTTATTTCAAAAAGTTTCAGTTGGTAAAATCAAACTCACTAGTACTGACCTGTGATAGGTCTGTTAGCGCATTAGGTTCAACCCCCTATTGGCGGGTTTAAAAGGGTGGGATCTAGTGCTTGTAGTCTTTACAGAAATCCCCCTCTCTTACACCTCCTCCTACAATGAAGTAAAATGGAGATTTTTGTGTCATTGTAGGAGGAAGTGAAAAAGTTAATTAGCAGATTTCTCTCATCTCAAGGGAAAATGAGAGAGTGTTGCACAACCATTCAATAGTATGACTGGGTTTCTAACAATGGAAAGCTTAATGCAAATGGGTGGTATGTCCCTTTAAGTAGAATACCACTATGGTGTTACACGCATGCACTACCATCTATCGACGTGAAATATTTGTTAGTTTTATGGCTAATCTTTTCTTGGTTCTTTGGCTGTACAGGTACTGATTATCCCATTGTCTCAGCTAGTACAGTAAGTGTGTTCCGTCTTAACATCACCAAACAACACTGCTCAGTTATAATCAAGTTTTTACATAGACGTTATCAGGATCTGTAAGTCAGATCTACCCCCAAAAAAGAGAAAACGACAGAAATAACTGGTGTGTTTAACACAGTCTCATCCCAAAACGTTATACAACTGGCGCTTTTGACCATACGTCAACATCCGACGTTTTAGGGTACCCTTTAACGTCAGTTAGATGACGATCCTAGGGCGTCATCCAACTGACGCTTCACCTTTAACGTCAGTTAGATGACGCAGGTAGGTTTAGGTCTGGGGTAGGGTTAGGATTAGATAGTGTCATCTAACTGACTTTAAAGGGTACCCTAAAACGTTGGATGTTGACATATGGTCAAAAGCATCAGTTGGATGACGTCTTGGGATGAGACTGTGCTGGGGTTTTTTAAAGCATTTACATGATATTTAAAGAAAAAAAAAAGTTTTTTCACCACCTGAAATCAAACGTTTAAAGTGTGTGTAAACATACTTAACAGAATAATTCTGTATTTGTACTGTCTGGGTATACATTACATTTTATGGGTTTGGTTTCACAGTTTGAACGGTTTGTTTTAAACACATTTATTTTGAACGCTCAGGTCTCTAGGTAGAGGTTACAGTATAATAAAAAGAAGTCCACACAACAATGCACAGGTCTTAGGCTATATGAAATGTCTTGGAGAAATGTCACAGATACTACTGTTAGATAAGGCAGACAATCCATGGTCGCTATTTTTCCTCAGTGGTAGGAGTAAGGTCATTAAAATGGCGATGAATCTGAGGCTGATTATTAATACAATTTTTCTTAATTGATTGGTGTTGCCATGGTGAACTCTGGACAAACCAGGAGCAATCTTCAAACCTAAATTTGCTTTCAGCAATTAAAACTAAACATATTCAAACACACACAGATAGAACAATTAAAACACTCTCACTTTGAGCAACAAAAACACCACAGACCCTCCCCCTCACCTTCTCTTTAATGAACGTCATCAAGGAGGAAGAACAGTGCCAATATTTTAAAGGTCTTTTCAATAGTTCCATCTCCAACTGCATGTGATTAGCTGTAATTAGCTTATGCAGATTTTGTGTGCAGCTACATGCAGATGTTTAGATGAGGTTGGGGTGCTTTGTAATTAGATAATAGAATGACCCATCGGTGTCATATTCTCTTACTCTAACTAGACTCAACATCAGGGCCTCAGACGTATTGGGAGGCTGAGTTCTGATACATCAGCAAAGCAACTGAGGTGCCTGGCTCATTTACTTCTTTAAAGTGCCACTATTATGCTATCTTAAAGGTTCCTAATTTTGTTTTGGAGGTCTCCTACAATAGGTTTACATGTACCAAGGTCAAAAAATACTTTCATTTTCTCATAATATACATTGCACATCACCTAATTTCTCGAAGAGTCTGAAAATGGTTAGTTCGAAGATAAAACTCTCTCTCTAAAAAAAAAAAAAAACTCCTTTCTGACAGCTCTGCTCTGATTGGCCAGAGGGGCTAGTCTGTTGTGATTGGTCTCATAAACAAAACACTCATCACCACATCTGAATTTCTGAAGTACTTCCTCAGCGCTTGACACACAGTGATATGAACGGTAATGATGCCGTTGGATTTTCCGTATCAGTTCCAGCGCAGATTCCCAGAACTGAAAACAGCATCTTCTCAACAATTGACACCCTAAACCGACCTCTTCCAAGCCTATTTTTTTTACTATAGCGCATTTTTAAAAAATGAATCTCCTGTCTGTCGACAATATAATGCTGTCCAGTCACTGGGCTCAAATCGGGACTCGTTTAAGATGATCATCAAACCAGTGTAAATATTGACTTCAATTCATTCCACAGCTGACGTTCTTGGTTTGCTTCTTATTTATTAAATCCAGGCAAATGGGTGGTGAAACATTGATTAAAGGGGTGGTTGATTATGATTTCACTTTTTTTAACTTAGTGTGTAATGTTGCTGTTTGAGCATAAACAACATCTGCAAAGTAACAATGCTCAAAGTTCAAAGCAACAGAAGATTTCTTTTAAAGAAATCTTTTTTTAAGGACTACAACAAACGGCTCCAAAGCTCCAAACAATCCATGCCCATCAACATCTCACACGTTTTTAAATTTAGAACAGACTAGTTCTAAATGTGTGCTATGAAGGATGATTGTCTTACCACACATCCCTTTTGTCAGCACAGTTTAGGTTTACAGTCATCATTGTGACCTTTGACCTTTCCCAACACACAGTCTGAACCAGTGTTTCTCTGTTATTCCTGGTGATTCAGTGAAGCAGGACTGATAATGGGCCAAGTTGGACTCGTACTGGTTTAAACTGGTCACAGCCCAGTGCATTTTACTGCCTCTAACTCATCACCTGTGGAGGGTTTACACAGCAAGCTTTGAAATGAGCTAGAGCAGACCATGTGGGTAAAGACTATGACAGCCAACAAGGGTCATTTTGTGAGATGAGGAAACCAGCCTGCTTGTATGGGAACTGACCACCACATACAACGCTTGAGTAGTCCATGTGACTGAATGCTCTTGGCCATCCAGAAGGGCTCAGAAACTTCCCTTGTAACAGTACAGACTATATTTCAACCAGTGTTAATACTGTCAACAAATGTTTTGGAAAACAAAACAACACTCTAAAAAATGCTGGGTTGTTTTAACCCAATTTTGAGCAAAATATGGACAAACCCAGCCATTGGGTTACATTTTTAAATTACATTTTTAACCCAATGTCTGGGTTTGTCCATATTTTACCCAAAATTGGGTTAAAACAACCCAGCATTTTTTAGAGTGAAGGGTTCATTAATAAAGATGATACAGAAAGGATGCATTATGATTAATAATAATATAATAATAATAATAATAATATATATATATATATATATATATATATATATATATATATATATATATATATATATATATATATATATATATATATATATATATATATGTGACTACAATCCGGATTGTAGCCACAGCACTCCTCCCTAATCCCTTGCTTTCCCATCAGGAACTTCAATTCTTTAACCTATTGCCTGGACTCATTATTGTTTGATCACTTTCACCTGTCTCTCATTATCTGGTTTAGCTCTGCCAATATAAGCACTGTGTTTTCAATCATTCTTTGTGAAGTCTTGTATGGGTCAATGACTATGTTTACATGCAGCCAATAACCCGTTCAAAACTGGGATATTAGCAATAACCCGGTCACCAACGGCCATGTGAACACCGGCAAAAACGCAAATAGTGCTCAAATCCCGGATTTTAAAAATCTGGATATTATACCTGGGGTACCCCTATTCTAACCCCGAATTATTGGTCATGTAAACGCGCATCGGCATATCCCCATAGTGATTTGTGTTCTGTGCATGTTCTATTCGCAAGGAATCTTGGTCTTTTGAGTAGAGAAACTTCTCGGCGCATACAAAAATCCGCACGCAGTATACCAGAAGTAAACATGGCGAGACCAGGCGAGACACAGCACAGCATACTTTTGGAGCAAGCTCAGTAACGTTACCAGCATCAAAGCGCAAACAAAGACAATCGCTATTTGCCCCGAACAATCCATTATCCGCGAGCTGCTGTTGTTGTTGTCTTTGGATATAGGAAGAAGAATCGGAAATTACGCATTTGCGTGTTAAGGTTGTGCGTACGTCAAGACGCTAACTGCGCGTCGCCATTTACGTCGGGATATTGCAATTCCATGTATACATGAGAAACTCTCTCTGCTCACGCATGTAAACGGGTTATTCCTAATGTTTCAGAAACCCGAATAGTGACCTTAACCCGGCCATAACCCGAAAATTGGCTGCATGTAAATGTAGCCAATACTGCATCTTTAAGTGCTATATGGTTTTCTTGTGTCATGGTTTCTGATATCCTGCCTGGTTTCTTGGATTATCATGTTTACCTCTGTTTTTCTGCTGTGTTGTGTTTTTAAATTATCTGCACTGTTTTTATGACTATTTCCAAAAAAAAACAAAAAATGTTTTATACATTTTATATAAATCTTTTAAATGCTTTACACTTAAAGCATTTACACTAAATTCAAACACTGAAAATGACTAAAATTGTTATTTCTATCAAAATAATTATTTATTTTATATTAGAGTAAAATAGGTGAAAATACCTGAAAATTAAAAAAAAAAGACTCACTATATTTAATAATATTTTAAGACAAAAAAAAAAAAGGATGATGATTGCTTTTTCCCATGACCTTCCAGACAAAATGTACCGTTTCCCCCAGTAGGGTCAGGTGGCACAGAAAGTCTCCATTAGAAAAGCCAACTTTGTCAAGTCAAGTGTGTCTTTTCTAGCCTTTCCCTGGAAACTCAAATGGGGCAAAGTGATTTGTGTGTGTGAGGCTGTGACTGGGCTGAGAGATAAGAGCCTGGAAGAGCGACAGCGAGAGAAAGAGACCTACTCGTCTGCTGACTACAGAGGAGTGAAGTGTCACAGTACGGCCTGGTTCTCTCAGGACAGGAAATGAGGACGGGAGGGGATCCGAGACATTAGCACGCACAGTGCTGATTCACGGCAAATTTCACCGCTGTCTTCCTCTAGTGCTGATAGCGCTGCAGAATAAAGTACTTTCCTGACAGTGTGCAGGGCCTGGGATGGCTGGGTATATGCAGGCAGATGTGTCTGTGCCAGAACACAACCTATGCTGGGGAATTTGGGACCGAGAAGCCTCAGAACTTATTTCTTTGGCATGAAGGCAGAGAAGCACATAGTTTAAAAGAGTGTTATTCAATGGGATAGACTTAATCAAAACTTTATCAATGGTGGAAATTGCTCAGGCATCATTAACATGGACCAACAGCTCTGGGAATTCATCACAAGCACTGAATAATGCCAGAGGCTTGATGTCCATTAAAGCAAATTCTTAGAACAAAATTAACTTAACCTGGCATGACCAACACAAAGCGATAATCACACATAAATAATTTACTCTCATTACAATCTTTGTTTTGCCAATATTTGTCAATATTTCTGATAGTGTGGCAATACGATTCACATTTAGTTGATGGATATAATGTTGCAGCCTGTTCTGTTCTGTATATATAATATTGTGTTGCACAACTCCAGCAAACTTATTTTCTGTTTACAATAAAATACTTCATAATATCATATAGCCTACTAACTGTTCAAAACTTTGGGGTCGGTTAGAGTTTTTAATGTTTTTTGAAAGACGTCTCTTATGCTCACCAATGCTGCATTTATTTGATCAAAAAATACAGTATGGGCAGTAATATTGTGAAATATTGGTACAATTAATATGTTTTCTATTTGAATACATTTTAAAATGTGATTTACCTGTAATGTCAAAGCTGAATTTTCAGCATCATTACTCTTCGATGTCACATAATCCTTCAGAAATCATTCTAAAATGCTGATTTAATGCTTAAGAAACATTTCTTATTGCCAATGTTGCCATTTTTTTAGTGACTTGAAAGTTAAATAGAATAGCATTTATTTATATTATTTTGTAAAATTATAAATGTCACTTTTGATCAGTTTACATGTATCCTTGCTGAATAAAAGTATTAATTTTGTTCCAAAAATAAAATACTATATTGCTTGCTCCAAACTTTTAATTGTGTGAATGTGAATTTATTGTTATAATTAATTTATTTAAAAAAGCAGGTTGCGATGGCATAAAGATGCTAATTCATTTTTTATGAATTCATCTTAATTAATTCAAAAACCAAACCTGAAGTAATTCATTAAAAATTGAGTGCATTAGCAGACCAATATTCAATCATTTGCATAAAACATGCCAAGTTGCAAGCCAAAAGTAAGCAGAGGAGGGGAAAAAAAACCCTTCTGGAAAAACGTTCACACTTCGAACTACAGCAAAACATTATAAATTGGCGAGCTGCAAGGTGTATAATATTGTGTGTGTGTGTGTGTGTGTTCAAACATTACAGATGATGAAGCTATCACTCATTTGGCTGGTAAAGAATAATTCAATCTCTCAGTAAAGTGCTAAAAATGAGAGGGCCACTCAAACAAAGAAAACACACTCAAGAAGAAAATCCAATTGAGAAAATTGGTGAAGACTGAGAAAAAAATTTCTAAGGTGAGGGTAAAATAATAAACATGACCCTGTCGTTTATTTTTACTTTAGACCTCAATTAAGTCTAATTGCATTTTTAATGAGGGTGACATTTTTCAGGCCTAATGAGACTTGCAGAGGTGAGGGCCCAGCGCCTCAAGAACTCTCTGTGTGTTTGCTGTTGGAAACCTCATACATCTCTCCTTTCTAAGAGGATTGTGCCTCTCTCTTGCTCTCCCTCACTCTCTCGAAGCAATGTTTGTTTAAAATTACAAACCTGGAATGTTTCAAGGGCATTAGGGATGGCTTGTAGAGTAACCAAACACCCAGTAAAACAGATCAGCAGACTGTCTATGCATTGATAAAAAGAGAGGCGAGATTTCAAACATTCTTTAGACTGTGAAAGAGAGCAAATAGGGAGAAGAAAAAAAACGGCATTAGGAGTTAAACTGCTCATAAACGAGAAACCTGAGATGCTGAAATGCAATCTGTGTCCAGGTGATAATCATTTCTCACAGCTCGGGTGTAATTACTCACATCACAGAAGGGCCATACGATCCAGTCCTCTGAGGACCGTCACATGGGCATTATACTGAAACATAAGAAACCCAAATAACGGTCATGAGCTGCTAGGGAGACATACTGAACAGCGAGACATTACACTTTTAATTCATGACTGGAGAGAGGACAGACAGCTCTGTGTGAGTGAGTGAAGATCTAACAGAGGAAATCAGCAAATTCTAGTACAGTCTAAGGAGATATGTATTGCCCTGATGTTTCTCATTTCCTGTACTAACATCAGAACTTATCCATTGATTTAGACACTTTTTACAACCTCAACGCTTAGTGCAACCATGATGTTTGTACCTGTTAAGCAGACTGATCTCATGAAATGGTGTATATATGACATGGAAATTCGTATTTCCATTTTTGCCGTGCTATCAACACGCATAATCGCTTTTCAGCATGTTTATGAACACCGTTGACTTAACGTTACATTACTTTATATATAAATATATGACCTACCCCAACCCCGTCCCTAAACCTACCAGCAGTGTTGGGGAAGCTACTCTGAAACTGTAGTTTGACAAGCTACTTGTAAGTTAAAGTAGTTTAACTACAGTCAAGCTACCCGTTTAGAAAAGTAGTTAGCTACACTACAAGTTACAATCAACAAGTAGCTAGCTACATTGAAACTACTTTTGCTTTTTGAACAACGTACATTATAAATAACTGAATAAGTGTCTGAGGTGGAATGTTTTAAGTAAAATATTTAGTGTTTTACTTAAAACAATGAAAGGCAATGGAATTATGATTTCAAAGAGTATTGTTTTATTACACACAACACTAAAATATCTCTGACTGTTTGTCAAAAGTGCAACAAATAGCCTACAACATTGCAAGAACGAAATATACATTCAACGTAAATTGCATGTACAGTAGAACATTTAAAAAAATATACTGATTGAACTTGGACAAATAAGGCCATGGGTAATTAACGTTACAGTAGTTGTTTCTCCATCCTCTAAATCTGCCGTCAAGTCTTGCTATATAATCATAATATGGGTGTGTCAACCCACTTCTGTACGTCAGTGAACCGTTAGCTGCAAGATGCGTGATTAAACAACAGGTGGCGGTAATGGCAAAAAAATTAGTTTGTAATCTAACAAGAAGAATATCTTGCATCGCGCTGATTCGCGCAGGCTCGACAATGTAGCAATGTAGCTTTTGCTCGCGCTACACCGCTACTTGCTGCAAAAAGTAGTTAGCTACTGGAAAAGCTACACTGTTTAAAAAGCAACTGAGCTACTGCCAAGCTACTGAAAAATGTAGTTAAGTTAGTAGCTACGCTACTTGTAGTTAACTACTCCCCAACACTGCCTACCCGTCACTGGGGTTAATAGCATTTATGAGTCTTCCTCTACCATCATAGGAAAAAAATATCGCTCCCCAGATGTAGATCTACATTTTGCTTCGTTTCGCTCGGACATTTAACGGCGTGTACATACACGCGGAACCATTAGGACATTTAACGGCGTAGACTTGACTTGAAAGTGGCGTGTATGTTTACGCAAACATCATGATGTCATTTTGCGTTGAGCGTTTGCCGTCTGTTTTCAAGCACATTTAAGCTGTACACATTCAATCTTGAATGCTTAAAATGAAGTACACCTCGGTCTTCCAGAGTCTCAAAACACATTTTTACTTTGACACGTTGTATTAAAAATGTGGCGCTCATGCATGAGTGGCTGCACAATGGCCAACGATGTCAGTCCAGTGCATTTTTACATATAAAAACAATTCAAACGCAGTGCACTGGAATGCAAAAAAAAAGTTCAAGCTGTTGTTGACATGAGAAACCGAGAACATTATACACCTTCAAAATGCATTAAACCAGCCCCAAGGCCATCTATCATGCTTTGTTTACAACTTGACAACAATAAAGTGCTTTACAAGCTTTGTGATTGAAAACAAAAAGTCTGAATTACTTTTTCTGTATCAAATTAATTCAACCATTTGCAGAGATTAATGCGATCACAGAGACCAGTGTTATATATCAGGTTAGTTATTTGTTACCTCTTAGTTAAAGGAGAACTCTGGCACAAAATCAACCTTTGGTCTAATAAAACATTGGTACCTAGTCAACCGTTTCTTTTTTGAGATTTATTTTCATGATAATTAATTGTAAAGAGTTTTATCTCTAAAAACTGTTTACGAACGCTGTAAACAGTTCAGAAGGTCACTGAACTTCATACAGTTCAGCTCACTTGGCACGTCGTCCGTGGTTCGACTTGTTGAGGCTGTTTTCCAAAGATGGCGCCGCCTGTATACACGAAGTGGACTGTCTTTTATAAAATGTCTTCTTATTAAACAGTCTGTACACTTACAAAGTTTTCATTGCTTTGTTTTGTATTTAGGGACCCTCATTATGTTACTGTGTTAGTGTGGGGCTATTTTGAGCCATGGCAGTGGTATTAACTAACGATTTCTTTGTACATATTAAATGCCCCCATTACTAGCGTTATACTCTAAACAGTTTTTAGAGATAAACTCTTTACATTCGATTACCATGAAACAAATCGCAGAGAATGGTCGACTAGGTACCAATTTTTTATTAGACCAAATTTTAATTTTGCGCCGGAGTTCTCCTTTAAGACAATAGCGGTATAAAATAACTTTAATGATTCCTTAAATTCTTCTACATTCAAAAATAAATAATACCAAATTGTATTAATTACACAAGAGATTTGGGTAACACAACTCATTTAATTTGGTCTTAATCATACAACTTTAGATTCATTTTAAATACCAAAATTGTTAAATCTTATTGACGTTGGTGTAAATCTGAAAAGCATGAGAATCAAGCCTAAAGACTGGCCCACACTAAAATAGTTTTAAAATCTGACAGCACATCACACACTGAACAGATTTCATTCACAGACAATCCGACTGAACACGGGAAATCTCACAAAATCTCACAGTCAAATGTAACTTTAGAAGGCGTTTTATGTAAATATGCTGGATATTTACCATTTGAGATTGGTGTGGCCCTGACGTTCTTCCAAGCAGATTCAATCACTCTTAGCACACCTCACAATACACAGAAAAATCTGATAAGGTAATCTGTAGAACCGTCAAGATAATCATAATTGTCAGAAGGGGAGAACTGGGTCTAAAATCAGCCTGATTACCATGTAGTGTGTGGGTGCTTAAATCCCCACATCTTCCCCATTTAATCTCATTAGTTTCAGCCCTGAACCTGGGAATCCATCATTGTGTGCACATTTTGTTCTTCTCCCTTATTTAACACACCTGATTCAGATATTCAGCTGGTTAGGAAAGGTCCATGAACGATTACGAAGACATTACAAAATGTGCAGAGCAGTGTGTCCCCAGGACCAGGTTTGAAAATGATCTAGGACAGGGGTGCACAGTCCTGGAGATCTACCTGCAGAGTTCAGATCCAACACACCTGTCTGTAATTATCAAGCGCTTATGTCTTATTAATTATAGGGAGACAAGAGGGTCTGTGGCTCTTAGTCATTGGAAAAAGTGTAAGGCTATCTTGGATCATGTGAGGCACCTCCTCATATCATATGGCAGTGACGTCAGTCCTCCACTGTAGTCAGTCACAGTTTTTGTTACACACAGTTTCTTATGGATTAGAGTTTTCGTCTTGTGAATAATATTCTACATTTGGTTTTACTGAGTGGAAAAGACCAGGGGCCTGATGTATAAACGTTGCGTACGCACAAAATGGGCATAGAAATATGCGTACACATTTTTCCACGCACAAATCGGGATTTATAAAAAATAAACTTGGCGTAAATAAGTGCGCACCGTAAGGATGCTCTTGACCATGCGTACGCACTCTTTTAGAAGAGTATGTGTTTTGGCGACACTGATGGTGAGCTGGAGTCAAATGTCTTTTTGCTCCCTATTAGACAGAGAATCTAAAGAAAATTATACATCTACAGAAATATAATTCAAATATAATTTCACAAACCTATCATCACTTAAAGCAAACATCCATCCCTTCTTAAATGACTGCGCCAGCACGTGCGTTGGGCCGTTTAATAAAAAAATCTTCATGAAGAATGAAGATCGTAAGTATTGAAGATCGTAAATCTTCATTATGAGTCCAAACCATAAATAGAGTGCATGTTCTCAATAACAGTTTAAATAAATAAAAGAATAATTTAAACTATGTTTTACTTCTGATATAAACATTTAGATTAAATATGCCATTCTCATTAATGGAGTTAAACACTTAAACTACATGAAATCATTACTGAGATGTTACAAAAAATTCATACATTCAATAAATAGAAATAGACCTATTTGTTGTGGATGCAATTCTTTTGAACACTTTTCTTCTGGCATGCTTCGTTTTAATGTTTTAACTAGAGATAATTGCTAATCATGATAATAGCAGATTGTCTGAGAAAATTGTTTTGTGCAAATAATGCACAACCATGTCTATCTGTTTCCATTAAAATATAAATCAATTAAAAATATTATTTGGCCAGTGGAAAAGATTGAGAAAAACTTTTTCTGAAATGTATTTAACACTATTTGATTTATTCATTCAAAAACAAGGCAAAGATATAGGCTACTAAAAAATTATGTTTGTAATAATGTGACGGCATGATGGGATGAATAATCAGATGCAAATGATATGCAGATGAGGATATGCATAGTGAAACTAGGCGTTGTAATCTCCATATATGGTTATTTTGGGGAGGAGACGCATGTGCGCACAATCTCCCGCTGACTGGGATTTATAAAGTGAATTCTGCGCAGGTTCTGGCGTACGAACGGTTTTATAAATCTGAAAACTTTTGTGCGTACGCAAATTCTGCCTTATGTGCGTACGCGCACTTTAAGGATGAAATCTACGCAAAGTTTTAAACATGAGGCCCCAGATTACTTGAATGTACACTACAATGTACATAAAACTACATATAAAATCAGATGTTTTAATAAGATTAGATGTTATAACCACATATAAGATTAGATGTTTTATAGGATTATATGTTAAATAACCACATATAATATTAGATGTTGTTATGTACTTTTCTAATAAAAAGCAAAAAGTAAAAGTAACAATTCAGGCTCATAATGAAGACATAGAGGAGGTGGATGGGTTTAATTTTGAAGATTGTTTTAGATTCACAAATTAAATTTGATAAACATAAAAAAAGCTTTCAAAAATGGTAAGAATTAACCTAAATTGTTTTAAAATTATTAGACAATACATCTCAATTGGGGCATTTCTACTTTATTAGAGTTTGGACTCAAACAAGTGATTCCCTGATTAAAAAAACTTGAAACATTGTATGATTGGGCACTAAAAATATTGGATAAAAAGCCAAATTGATGGCATCCCTGACTTTTTTATGTTTGCACAATAGAGTTTTGTCAATTGATAAAGAAACAAGATGATACAAGTAGAATCAGGAGTACAGCAGGTGGGAATTGTAGGATTGATTTTCGTAGAACTACACAAGGGCAAAGAGCCTTTTCTGTTAAGGGATCCCAACTCTAGAACATGTTGCCAAAATGAGAAGTCTTTTACAATGAAGGTAAAGTGGTGTTTTAAAATAAACCAGAACTGCACGCATATTTAAATTTAATAAATGTTTGTTATAATTAGTTATTCATGCCAGGGTTGGAAGCATCCTTACAATAGGTACAGGTCATTTAGGTATGCATTTTTATGTGTATAAATGACATGCTGTGTTAGTTTTATTCTATGATTAGAAGGTTATTTTTTTATTTTTTAGAAAAGTCTTTAGGAACCCCAGACGCAAATTAGCTTATACTCTCAATGTGCAATACATAATTTCTAGTTTTCGACTTCGAATCATGTTTTTTTTTTTTTTACTTAAAAATACATTTGAACCTGTTCATTAAAAAACAGCCTTATTGGGCATACATAGCATGTAATTTAATTGTTGAAAGTATACATTTATTTATTAAAATCTTTCTATTTTGTTGACCTTCATTCATTAAAAAGAATTATTATTATCCCCGAACAAGCCCCCAAGGTATTCCCATTCATCCTGTGAGCTTCTATACAGCAGATTTATTTCTGAATAATCTGCAAGAACTTTCAGACAAAAACAGGATCACAAACATGTACGCTCAAGTTCAGCAAACTTCCCTGTGAGATGCAGCACAGCGACATATGGGCCCTCTCCAGGGATCCAGGATAAACTGTGCTGCAATGCATCCAACTCAGACCTGCTAACTGAAACATGCACGTTAACAGCAGGAGAGATGGGTGGCGTACAGTAAGTATGAAAGAGAGAGAGCCAGAAAGAGAAGAACGCCATGAGTCTAAGCGTCGCAGTGCTAGGTGTCATGTTGTTTACATTCACTCGGACACGGCTCTGCGTGTTCTCACCACTTATCTCTCTGAGTCAACAACAAGATGGAGCAGTCCCATGTCGCACAGTGTTTCACTTCATCTGTCTAATTGTTTAAAATCGGCCATTTTCCTTCTCCAAACATGTAAATTAATCTCTTTGAAAGGGGGTTTTGAGAGATGAGCTCTAAAATACCCTCAGCTAAATGGACTAGACCTGTTGAATGTCCATTACAACCAAATTCCACCAGTGCTGTTATGAAACCGAGTGACACTAATTTCTGAAATATTGTCCGCAACCTACTTCTAGCTTTTTTTTTCCACTGGCATGGACTGCAAATGGATATCAGAATACAATAACGATCTTGTCTGTTTAGTTTTGCAGAAAGGAATGTGTTTAAATATGCCAGGATATAAACATTTTTCAGACTTTAAGCCAGTTGAGCATTTATGTAAGCAGGAACGAATTATACTTTGCTGCACAAACACTTTGTCTTGGTGTTCTCTAGTCTGACACTTCAGACACACTGAAATTGTATTCATACTCCAACTATTTTCTATTCTTGTTTTCCACACCATGTTCCAACATGAGCTCACCACACTATTTGCAAAGGAGAAGGCCAATATTCTTGCCACCAATCGGGCCAGAGAGATCTGACCCACGATTCTGTGTAGGAGGTTGCCATAGCAACTGTTTCTAACAAGATGGCAATTGCAGTCAATGATATTTCTAAGGACACCCTGCTAGAAACCCCCAAACCCAGCTCAGGAAGTGTATCTGTGCGCTTTTTAACCAGAGAGGATTTAAATTTACACCCTGTTAGCAAGCAGGATAAGACTCTCCAACAGAGCGGATTAATGCGGAGAGTGCGTGAGAACAACAGAGACTTGCGCCGTCTGGCTCCCGCACGGAAACACGTCAACACCATCCGTTACCACAACGACTCCATCTCCTGTTCTCTCTGAGGTTTGAGCTGAGCCAAACCGACGGAAGGAATTTATCCTTTTATTTTGCCTATTTTTTATTTAAATATGTATTTATTCCATTATCACGAGGCACCACAAAACAACACATGTTGGTAATCTAGGCTGTAAATTATGTGGTGTAAATCCCTTTTCTGCATTTTCTCACCCAAATAGCTGTGTGAAGAACGTAAGCGATCTTCCAGTGGCGTAGATTGCGCGTTCTCTGAGGGTTGCTCAAGAGCTCTGTATCTGTGAGGAGCAGATCTAAATGGCTTTGCCTTTTCAAATCACTCCGCTTGGACACTTCAGTGGTTTTGGATTAGGCTTCAACTTCCCTAATGCAAAACCATTTAAATGCTATCACATGTCGACGCAGACTATTTACACCGTCACTAGCAGCTGAAGAAATTCCAAGCTTTTTCTTCAAATAAAATTTACTCTCTGGAAATGAATGCCTTTTTGACAGTAATTGTGAGATTCAAGTACAGGAGTACGCTGACAGAAAGCTCCCTAGACAGCAGTAACAGGGTGCAAAAACAAAGCAATTAGCTGTAGGCTCCAGTTGGCGAAGCGTTGCTCTAGTAGCACCGTGACGTGCGTGATGCAGATTGGAGCAGAGAAGAGTGCTGTGATCATGACAGTAATGTCCAATCAGCCCAAATACACAGAAAAAAATCTTTATCCTGTTCAGGATTTCCTGGTTTTAAGAGGCAGATACTAAAATGTTCCCAACATTTTAAAAACTGGAGTGCTTTCGACGCCATCCATTTGCTTGTAGCTCAAAATACTAAAGCAGATAACATAAAAAACGTATCATATATGCATTTAAACATTTATTTTGCATTATTACTTGCTATGATACACTTAAAAGTAAAATTAGTGTAGTAGAATTTTAATTACACATAATTAGCTAATAAATGTTTCAATCACAAAGAAACAGCAAATAACACATTGGGATAACCATCTAAGCGCATGAAGCGAAGTGCACTTAGGGCATGTCCAAATCCACTTTTGCTTGTTTAACGATGGGAAAAATGGTTGGCGCGCGTGGCACATCGTCTGAAAGGGGTTGTCCCTATTCTCTTAATGAGTAATGGGTCTGGGCACAATGTGAAATGAAACCAACCAGAGTCTCATCTTCGATTCCCTTTAAAAGCCAGTTGCGCTCGCACCGTGGTGGGTTGCTATTTTACATGAAGGAATTTGCAAGCTTGAGAACTGAACACGTTTCTAGAGTGCATTCAGATCTGCTCGTGTGCAAGGTTAAAGCACAGCGAACAGATTATCTACAGGACAAGCCAGATTCCACCATATCTCTATGTATACAATATTAATCTATCACATTGAAATCATTCTATTTTTAATATTTGGCATGTTTGTGTGCTGTTGTGCATCCCTGTGTGTGCAATAAGGTGAGTACATGTGTGGTGTGGACCCGCTTATAGGTGCACAATACTAAAGGGTTTTTAAATAACAAAAATAAATCAATATTGCGCCATTGGCTGTAGACCAGGTTTCAGTTTGTCAGTGATTTCAGTTGGTCAATGGCACAGTCAATTTCAGTTGCCTCAAGATAGCAACATGCCAACAATGCACATGAACACACCTCGTTTTCAGACCATGGGTGCAAATGCATTTAAATGTGGCGCAGGACGTGAAAATGATAAGTGCGTCGGGCTGAAACTAGTAAAAGACACTTACGTCATGCTTGGGGCTGCATTGTGCCGGGTGTATGATAGGGCCCATTGAATTAAACACTGGAAAGTAGAAAATCTGAAATAGAATTGTTTTTGTAAAACTTTTTTTTACTTTGTAGTGAAGCAAGCTAGAGTTAGCTGAAGATTGCTAATAATAAAATGCTATGATTATTGAGAGAAAGATATACCTATAACACAACAAGCCTTAGATCAGGTATTACAAACTGGACTCTACAGGGGACTGAATCTAACCCAAAACTGTGCACTATTAATCAAAACCAAAGGCTATCAGCAAAGACGGTCTTATCATTGGGAGATTTCGAGGGTCAGTGACTCTACCATTGGAGAAAGCGTAATGGTTAACTTGGATAACCAATCACATTACAGTCTTGACGTTATTGAATTTCAATCATAGCTGCGCAACAGACAATCACAGTTTGCGGATATCATAGAAATTAATCAGAGATCGTCTTATTATTGGTAGATGAGAGGATAAGTGGGTCTTAGCATTAGAGAAAGTGTAATGGCTAATTTGGATCACATCACAGCCTTGACTTCATTAAATTTCATTCATAGATGTGCGGCATGAAATTAATGTGAAGTGGCGTTAACTGAATCATACCTGTAACACAATTCCATGACTTCTCGCTTCTAAAACAGCATTTTTTTTGGAGTAAACTCTAAAAATAGAACACTGTTTAGGAGCAAACATGTTGAAGATTAGCCGATTCATTACATGATAAGCTGTTTTCTCACAAAAGCGGTTTAATCAGTGTAGTGAAGCCTCTTTTGACATTCATTCATTCATTTTTTTTGTAAATGGCCTCATGGTCTCCTATGAATTAGTTGTAATTAATAAGCGTATGACGAAGCCAATGAAAGGGACCACACTACTAAATGAGAGGAAAAGGGAGAACTCAGGTTATGTATGCACAATACAAAAAAAAAATGAACTAATGAGATGATTAACAGACAACAGGTGAACATAATGACTAATCAGATAAACTAGGTCAAACGATGGGCAAACATGACAGAACCAAAAACACAATGAAACAGAAACTAAGTAAAAGGTCTCCTAGGGGCTCTTTACACAACACAGCTTTCAACTAAAATCTTAAAACTTTTTATGTTGTTGTTACGTTTTGGGCATTCGTTTACACGAGAACAACGATCTGGGTGCCTGAAAATACGTTTTGAAAATGAGTTTCAAAGTGCAAGTTTTTGAAAACGGTTTTGTTACGGTCACCATTTAGCTCTGCACTACATTGCCCAGAATCCTCTTTGGCACACCTGATTCATCCTGTACCCGGCAAGTAACGTATACTCACCTGAAATTTACTAACCTGTGTCCATGTTCTGATGTTCCCAGAATCTGTATCTTGAATTCGTGTTTCCTGAGTCCTTGAATCTCTCCGAGTCCATCTTGTTTGTGGATGTATCTGAAAAAGAAAGGACAAGTATCACCGAACTGTGTTAATCTGACATTGGATAAATTGAAGAAGATCTGCTCACCTGGAATCCTTCCTGCACAGTAATCTTCATAGAATTCACCTCTGCACTTTGAAAGAACTCACCTTTTGAACTTGATGCACTTAAATAAAGCTTTGCGTTTATTCACTTACCTTTGTCTCTGAGCCTGTATTCTGACAGGTCTCTGTTTAAACAACAAAAACACAAATCTCTGAAGATGATAACAGTCAAGATACATGCGTATTACCCATTCAGCCTATAGTGTTTAATCGCCATCTAATGTCCTGGCAGCAGAATATAGGCTTTTAGTTGTTTTTGCGGATTCGTTTGACGGGGATCGTTTTCACAATGGCATCGTCTGTAAAAGCATATCATTGTCGTATAAATGAAGAGTTCAGATGCAAAAACCTCTCAGTGCCATTTGAAATTTTCTTCTAAAATGACCATTTTTATCAAGCTTGTATATTTAAGTTCAGTAATTTCACTTAAATGGCAATGAAGATTACCTATTAATTGTCATTTAAGTGAAATTACTGAACTTAAATATACAAGCTTGATAACAATGGTCATTTTAGAAGAAAATTTCAAATGGCATTTAGAGGCTTTTGCATCTGAACTCTTCAAATATACCCTAAATGCTCGAGCTCTAGATGTCAATGTTTTTATCAATTGATCATCAACTAGAAAAAATAATTCTGAAAGTAATTAAATGTATTTTTTTCCTGTGTCATTGTAATTATTAAAGATTATTTAGATATTAGAATGATTATTAAAACTTTATAGTTTTTGTAATAGTTATTATTCTTGGTGTGAATGAGCTTTTAGTCCCTGCTGCTTCAACTCACCTTAACTTATTTACAGAGTTTCAAAATAATAAAAAGGACCAAAGTGCAGTACATAAAATATCATAAAACTGTAGCAATAATTAAAGATATAAAATAACATCATACACCACAACAACAATCAACTTGTCCGTCATGAGATTAGAAGGGGTTTAACAAATATTTGGTAACACTTTATTTTGATAGTCCACTTTAGACATTCAACTAACTAAAAGTAACTTTGCCGCTACATGTCAACTAACTATCATTAGAGTATTAGTAGATTGTCAGCTTAATATCTGCTAACACTTTATTTTGTTGGTCCCCCAACAGACATTCAACTGACTATAAGTAACTTAGCAACTACAAGTCAACTTGTTCTCCTAACCTGTCCTGAACTCTAACACCTAACCCTAACCTAACAGTCTACTGACAGTCTACTACAGCCTACTAATACTCTAAAGACACTTAGTTGACATGTAGTTGAAAAGTTACTTATAGTTAGTAGAATGTCTAAAGTGACTATCAAAATAAAGTGTAACCAAATATTTTATATTCCTTGGAGCCTAATCATGCAGTGCTTTAAAACAAACAACACCTATATTGGATTCTATATTTTACAGGGAGCAATTTAAGAGATAACATGACAGGTGTTGTATGATATCCTGGTATTAGTTAAAAGTACAGCCATTTGCACATACTGAAGGCATGCAACCAATGATTCACTTATACGTAAATATAACGATTACAATAGTCCAATTGTGTAGAAAAAAGCATGCAAAAATGGTCTCCAAATCTTTGCTTGAAAAAAAAGAAGATGTGATTTGGCCAAAACATCCGTTTCTCCAGTGACAATTCTTGAGCCAACGCAGTGAAGATTTCCAATTGGGAAAATACATCAAACTGGTAATCGAATTAATTAAATTAATTGGCTGAGGTTACACTGACTGTTTCCAGCACATTTTGTCCTTAATTAATTGAGGAAGCTATCACTTTTGAAATATACAAGGGAGACTGTGGGCTTATCTTAGTCATTTTGTGAAGAGCAAAAAATAGGAACAACTCTCAAAACACAAAAACAGGAAAAAGGAGGGATTGCCGTTCTAACAATCAAGGAAAGAGAGGTGAAGAAAAATGTGAACTAAGTGATTGAATGAATGAATCAGCCAAGAACAAACTAGATGAGATCAGACTTGATTTCTGAATACAGGTCAATTTCTTCCTGTTTCTTTGCATTTTGAGTGAATGAGGCAACTTGCCTCTGACTCTTTAGCAATCAGCTCGCAAATTCCCTCACAAATAACATCAGCCTTGATGAAAGTGCGAGACGTGATGAAAGCTTGCTCGGTTTAGATGCTGAAAGTCATGCACTCCAAAAATAAGACGCCACATTCATAGTCATACAACTATTTCTTCTGCTGTTAAAGACCGTTTCAAATTACAGTCTTCTCACTCACTATCTAAATCAGCTTGTTGTTGGACAAACACTGTGTCTTAGGTTTTTCTCAACACCGGCCATGACCCTCGGGACTCTTTGGGCGAACCTGAATCATGAGACCATTGGCAGCTAGCCTGACCACAGGAAGTAAAAAGCACAACAGCCTTCAGCTACTCTAGGAATGTGGGCCAACCTCAAGAGACAAAGGGAATATTGTATTCCTGAAAGGCCTAATAGAGAGGGAAATGAAACTATGCCAGAAATCTCGCTCTCTTTCCCAAGCTCTAATTCATTCTTGCTCTCTGGCCATTCCTCTGCACCCTGCACAATATGTCTAGGTCAAGAGTGGGTATGGCAGGGAACCTCAGCCAGAAGGGAAACAGCTGCTCCGGTGTTTGCAAGCACCATTAGACTGATACGAGGACAGGAAATGGAATTTATACCGGCCAGATGCAACTGTGCTTTAATAAGGCTGAGCCAGGCATCTTAATACTGTGCCAATATGACCTTCATGGAGAACATTTTCAGGGCTGTGGTATCAGTGATACTGTCGTCAGCACCGGTTTACACTCCTGTGAGCCTTCAAGCTATCGGGCCAGCGGCGTGACCGTGTGTTCTCCGTATCTCCAGGACTTCTAGGTTCTAATTCCAGAGGAAATGAAGGAGAAATGTGCATCAAGAAAGAGAAACAATGGTTTAGACAAAACGTTATGTCACACAATTTTGCCCACCATTCTTTTTGAAAATAAGTCTTGATATTCAATTACTGCAATATTCTTAACACTAATGTGTGATTTCTTTTGGATTTGGTTAATTTATCAAAATTCTGACATTATCACTGACTACCTGACATTATGTATCAGGTAGTCAACTGACAACTTATCTATATATATATATATATATATATATATATATATATATATATATATATATATATATATATATATATATATAATTTACATGTATAACTTTTTTCCTTTTATCTTACCTCAAGGGCATCCAAGATGTAGGTATCTTTGTTTCCAAAGTAGTTTCAATTTTGATATTTTTAGGTCAAACCGTTCGTGTCTGTCAGTCATATAATGGAGGTCTATGGTCAGCACCTCAAAGAGCATGCACAGAGAAGTCCAAATTAAACATGATTTAATGACTCGTGAATGTAAGTACACATTGATGGCCTAAGACACGAAATGAGCATTTTCAGTATTTCTGTTCTAAAAAAAGAACAGTATTTATATCGTTTTTACCTCTTGTTACCACAGCCACGTCCAACTGATCTGAAGGCACGGGCGCTTTGTGGCTGTGGTTACAAGAGGTAAAAGCGCTATAAATACTGTTCGTTTTCTCATACAAACCGCTCGTTTAGTGTTTTGGGCCATCAATGTGTACTTACATTTATGAGTCATTAAATCAGTGTTTAATTTGGACTTCTCTGTGCATGCTCTTTGAGGTGGTGATCATAGACCTCCATTACGTGACTGTTTGACCTAAAAATATCAAAATTGAAACTACTGTGGAAACAAAGACACCTACATCTTGGATGCCCTTGAGGTAAGCTAAAACATACCAAAAAATAATTTAAAACGGAACTATCCCTTTAAAGAAACATTACTATGTCCCAGACACAAGGAAAAATACATTTATTTCTGAATGACATTTTGTCAACACCATGAGATATCAGTAAAATAATAATAATAATAATGAAATATTTAAGTCAATCTTTATCTTGAAAATCCTTTCAACATTTCACCTTTTCAACAACATAGCTACTTCATACAATAGATGTGTGATATTCAAAACATGGTTATTTTGTCGAAACCATGCCATTAACACTAACTGTAACTGTAGTGACAATTCAATATGGGGCTGAAAATCAGACTCAGAGCTTCTTGTGGTCTCAATTCATTCGTTCACTAAAGTGAATAGATTTATAAATATTTGAAATTTTTTTTGTTTCGGAGACCTCAAAAAAGCACAAAAAACACCTATTCTGTGAGAAAATGGAAGAAGCAGGAGGTTGCACCCAAAGATAAGTGAATACCTCTGAACAAGTTGAACTGATTCAAAATAATTCCTTACGCACATAATCTGTTATTTTGTCAGGCTGTTTTGTTGCTGCACTCAAGAATCTGTGTCATGTCAATGTGACTTGGGCTTTTGAAAGTGTTTGTATTTACCGAAATCTCACAAAAGACAAATGTAAGGTTTTAAGCACCAGTAACTACAGTACAAAAGCACCGCTGGCGACACTGAACATTCTGCTCAGAGCTTTGGAAAAGTTAAAATGAGGGTTTTTATGCTGCCGTTAAGCTGTAAAGCTCGAACAGAGGGACGAGAGGAAGCAACAACTCCAGACTGTCTGTCACAACTGTCATAAATCAGATCCCCAGCATGCATTCACAGACAGACAAAAAGAAGAAAACATTCATATGCTTGCTTCTAATATAAAGTACATTTCCAAAGGCACATAACAGTTCGCAACAAAAATTCCACTGTCTCAGAAGATAAAATCTTCAAACCAAAGAACTGCTTAGGTTGCAAATACATCAATCCAGACACTTTCTGATATTGAATTAGAAGGAGAGACAGATTGTGAGAGGGAGGATGAAAAACGAATAGAATGGAAAAAAAAAACAACGCTTCAGTATAACGTGTCTAACATTAAGCATGAGCCTAATCACCTTTTTTTTGCTTTATCAAATTAAATTAGTATCAAATTAATGACTCGTGTTAAAGAAATGATCCGTACACCTCTGAATGTGTGGCACGAATGACAGCACAATAATTTGATCGCAGTGTGTCAAAGTCATTCTGCATACAGTATCTATGGGAGACGCTTCTTCATCACCAAAACAAGCACCTCGGACTCTCTCTCTTTCTGTCCTGTCAGCCGTGACAGCGCGTGCAGCCACACTAAATATAAATGTATAATTACGGTGGACTCAAATGCTAATTAAAACTTTGCCTAATAATAATTCTCAATAATTACACATCCCAAATGGATTCTGGGAGAGACCAACGTCTAGGCAATTATGCGGCGTACTTTCTGCCTCTGAGATAGGCTAAATTAGCCATCCACACACAAACCACTGACAAACCTTGAACGAATGATATGGGAAATTATTTTCCCATAAAAAAGGAGACAGGGACATGAAAACAGAAGAATTATAAATATAATATCAATAGCTTGTAAATCATCAACAGTAGCAAAGAAAGCACACAAATTATTGAGACAACACAATCAATCACAAAGCACAGCCAATCAGAAGAGTTCTCTCTGTTTGCGCTCTTTCTCTCGTATGTATATCCTGATACCAATCACTAAGGTAAGTGGTCTAATGTGTCAGACAACACACGTCACCATAAATGCTGCCTTCATGTGCAATTGAGATAATTACTTGGGATTTCCCATTTGTGATTATGAGAACACTGCATTCAAATTGGGACGTGAGAGGGCATTCATGTCCAATTTTTTAACTAGGAAACTAGTATTTGCGATAGGTCATATTTATGATGTTATAAATTTGTTAGATCTGATTTTAAAGGAGGCATTGCTTTAGAAAGCGCTCTGATGGGAGGGTGGGTTATGCGTTCAAATAGGGTTTGCATGCACCTACGTCACGATTTGGTCAGTTACCCGGATGCGCGGCCATTTTGGAGATACTCGGATGTAAACAGCATGGATTGCACTGTTTGTGTACTGAACACATTGTTACACTAATTTATGATGTCTAAACCACGGAAAAAACACGTGGAAGCTGCAAAATCATTTAGAGAAGGACTTAGCAAGCAGGAAAGAGCGCAAAATTTTGACAAACTAAAGTTAATATGTGGTAAAGATCCGATTGAGCAGGCTTCTCTAGCCCTTACTGCAATTCTTCCTTTTATTTCTTATCCCGACATGGGCTACGTTCATATTGTCAGTCCAAAAAAAAAGCACATGAAATCTGTTTCAAGCTACATCCATATGTGGTTTGAAATCCTATTCAAATCACATACAGTATCAGGAAATCCGCTTCAGTCTGAACGCTCTGATCGGATATCCACGTGGTATGTGACTTTCTCACGCCACGTAAAATGCAAATGTCAGACGTTAATATAGGAAACATCGCTAAAGTAAAAACAACTCACATAAAGTTGATTATTCCGTGAAACTGCAATTGCAGATTTTGAACAGAGATGGCGACAAAAAGTAAATATGAATTCTATTATCATTTTTTAATAAGATTCATAGCTCTGGTGTTAGAAACTCCACCTAAGCAAATCTAACATTAAACAAATTAAAATTATATATATATATATATATATATATATATATATATATATATATATATATATATATATATTAATCTCTCTACATCTCTTTTAATGTTCTACAAGTCTGAACAACTTGAGGACGAAAAGGCAATGACAATGTTTATAACATTTAATATCATATTATTTACCAAAGCATTTTAGATAATGTTTTTTAACCAACAACTTATAAAGAATACAAATAATTAAGGTGAATGTGTCCATAACCAATAGTGAGACTTTTAAAAATCAATGTGTCATTTTTCTTTTCATCTACTTTTATCTTTTCTTTTAACGATTACGAAGTCATTTGACTATTGAGTTTACAATTTATTGCTCAGCAGCCAATGGCGTGAATTTGAGATGAAAAAGGGGTTGTGGTTGTGAAAACTACTTAAAAACATTTATGTTTTGTAATGTCATTTGATGCCGCTAGTGGTCTGACATGACTGCCTTTAGCAAATGCCGTTACATACACTAATACCTCGTTCTCTCATTCTCATTCCTCTTCTGCACAGAGCTCTAATTAATCCCGAGCAGATAATGTGGTGTGCGGCCTTTGTAATTATCACACAGAACTCTTCATTCTCCAATAGCCTGAATTTCATCTCAAATATAAAAATTGGACCATAATCACAGATGCATATCACCTCTTCATCTTAATTGATAATTACTGCTGTGTTAATTTGCAGCCATCTATTATCACACATGCAGGTTTTTATCAGGGGGCTGGGAGATAAAACTGAATCATACTAGAGGACTATTCGTCTAGTTCAGTGATTCTCCTCAGATATGCAGCTAGAGGTAAGTTTCAAAGTTTTAAAACGACAACTACAGTGACTAAATGTTTTAAATGCATATTTATTGGAAATGTGTTATATAAACGACAACATTTTGTACATAGTATTAATGTATAAAGTGATACTAGGTGCACAGATCATTCTGTTTTGTAAAAAGTTACATAGACGGTTCACATGATTATCGCGTTCAATAATACTTTTATTTATTATGTTGCCTGAACTCTGAATGCAGAGAGAGTTTTTTTGTACCGAAATACATGTGAAATCATTAAACATGAAATACTATCAAAAAAAGTAAAGAATCTTAAAACAAACCCCATTTTTGTAGGATAAAAAGGCAGGCATAGGTGTGGATTCAGGTGGAAACGCTGGAAGCCCAGGAAGACGTGCGGTTCTCATCCTTCCTCTGTGTCAGAGGTTCTTTTGACTCTCCTTTCCTTTTCCTGAAAAACAACCTCTTTTTCTTCATCTTTCTCTGTTTATATGACTTCACATTCAGGACAATTATCATGAGTGCTACGATGTACTGTGGTATTTTTCACATAATATTCCCGATTTACTAAAATACTATGAAATATTACGAAATACTTTCTGTTATGCTTAATCAAATCTGTGTAAAAAAGTTAATATTCTAAGCTGCAGTTCATAGTGACGCATTGTTTCGCATCTCATACAGTGGCTTAATATCCTTCCATAATAGAAGACTAAATTCAAATAGAGTATATGGAGTGTTCAAAAATAACGCCCTTTCATCCTTAACTGTGCAAGCAGACAAACATTAGAATATACCACAGTTTCAATAATGTGCCAATAAAAAATGGTGCTGGAATGTATTAATAACTGGATCTAGCCGATCATTTAAAGGCCAACATTTAGCCTACAAACACAAAAACATATGGAGGGACCGTCTGAGTGGGACTGAGCTACATTTGAATCAATGCTAATATGTAGCTTTGGCTATTTGACGGATATTACCCAGCAAAATTGTTCAGTAAAAAACACGTAAACACATTTGTAGGCTAAATGTGCCTGTCCAAAATGGTGGGCGCACTGGTGCTTGCTCAAGAAACATCGTACACAAGGTAAAAAAACAAAGGGTGAGGTTAAACAGCTGCCGTCATTGGACTCTTCTGTCTCGGGTCTGAGTGTCGTGCCTCTCCGTACGCGTAGCGCTCTGGGCTGCTGTTGCGGTAGCCCCGCGGTTCATGGTCTCGAAGCGAGGGCCTCGTAGGGGTATGGTGGGAGAAGGGGGCACATCCTGCCGGAGGGGGCCTCTCTGCTGCGGAGGTGGGTGATAGAACCCTGAGTCGTTCTGCCGAGGGTCCACCGGGGTGAGGGTAGTTATCCCTGGGAATGTAGCTGGGGTGGTAGCCTGACTGTTGGTTTGGGTAGTGCGAGGGATCCCTGTGTCCGGCCCACGGCTGCATTGGATATTCAATAGGTTCGACTGGTGCTCTTCTGCAAGACAGGAAAAACAAAGAAAACGAAGTTAGGATCTTGAAGGAGATGGTCAGTGTAAGCATGACTTTCCCATGATTAAATTTGATTTTAGCTGTTTCAAGTTCTTAAAGGAGCATTTCACCCATTTCAACATTAAAGAGGCTACATGCGTTTTCCTGAAATTTAAACTCGCGACTGACACCTGTGGCCCAAAAACAGAACTGCTCTTCCTTTCTGCTCGCTCTCGCAGTGCGCGCTCGAAACGTGCACACTTCACAAGTCATCTGCTACATGGAGGTAAACATTATGTTTACAGAGGTAAGAATAGTCAAATACATTGTTTGAGATAAGTGTTCTGCTTGCGACTTCGAGTGTAGGCTACTTGCTGACTAGCGGTGGTGGCAGAGTGATCTGAAACGTTTAACATGAACGCGCTTGATGTCACATCCGCAGACAGTGCGGGAAAAGTCCGACCCGAACAGAAAATAGGAAAAATAGGATACAGGCTTATAGGTGCACCCACTGTGAGTGGACAAGGTGTCAGTATGCTCATCAGGAGATGTTTGAGTCATAAATGGTAAAATAAAAAGGCTATTGTTACGTTTATTTTGGGCAAAAAGCTGCATATAGCCTCTTTAATGTTTATTGAAAGTGGATCATATGTGTAGTCGAAATGTAAAATAATTTTTGAATTTGGTGCCCTCTTGACCGAGAAAAGACAGAAAATAACCGAGGGGCGCATTTGTATGTAAGACAACAACTCCCACAATGCACCACATTGCACAGCTTGGCAAGCCTCACCCACTAATCCGGAACAGCGCAAACAGAGATATCACTCTTCCATCTACAAGGCTAACGTTAGCTGTCAACCGAGTTTGAAATTCATTTCACACAAAATTTTGAGTTAGTTGGCTGTGGCGAGCAGGACGATTCGAGGGCGAGGGACTTAAGAGGGCGGCGTGGTGCGTGAGGCCGGTGGCGTGAGTGATAATGAAAGACACCTGTGAGGCGCGCTCAGGTCTCACGTCTCACACGGAGGAGCGAACGGATAAAATATGGAGCGACGAGCGGCAGACCGAGAGAGAAACAGGCCTGATTTTATGTTGTGTTTTGTTTCTGTTGTGTGTAACGTTACAGCAGTTATTTTTTGTTAATTTTACTATTAAAATGTTTAAATGTTTGCCAGTTCCCGCCTCCTCCTTCCCACAACAACAAACCTCATTAACATTACAATGGCAAACTCTTTAGTGAATTACTCCTCTTTGTATTTATTTCTTTATGGTGAATTACTGCATGATACCTGGATGTTCAGTCAGGCGAAACTAGGATGGTTCACATCACAACACAAACGTCCATGTGCTCGTCGGATTCAGAGATTTTGTTCAGGAGAAATTGCCATCGTTGAAATTCTCTGCAGCAGACGGACGTTATCTGTGTCCGTAGTTCACAGCGAGAGGATATGCACAGCAGTCCGCCCAGCTCGAGCCAGACCAGACCAGCCAGGGCTCGTCGACCGCGACAGGCAGCCGCCTCCTGTTCCTTCATCAGCCTCAGCTGCTCTTCACTATACTGCGGCTCGTAAAGATAGCCACGAACATTGGATTCGAGCATCAGAATTTCAAGATCCTCTTCTTCCATATCATGTTTAGTTTCTTCCATCATAACCATACTTCCTATCTCCACAGTGCTTGTTAGCCAATGGATTCTCACCCCAAGGCGTCACCTTTTGACCATGCTTCAATATTCAACGCTTTAGGCACCCTTTTTAGCATCTAACTGAAGCTCAAGGATAAGCGCTCAGTTAGAATGACGCGGGTAGGTTTAGGTCTGTGGGGTAGGGTTACACCTAGGGCGTCATCTAACTGACGCTAAAGGGTGCCTAAAGTGTTAGATATTGAAGCATGGTCAAAATGCTTGAGAATGGGCTGTGTTAGCTTAGCTTTCAAACAAGATGGCTGATATATTGATTCATTATCTGCAAGTGAAGTCCCTCCCACTCATCAGTAACAGGCCTGTAGGGTCAGCGCAGTCTCATCCCAAGACGTCATATAACTGACGTCTTGGGATGTATTTTGACCATACGTCAATATCCGCCTTTTCAGGGTCCCTTTAAACGTTGGTTAGAGGACGTTATCGGATCCTAACTCTACCCCAGACCTAAACCTATCCCCGTCACCTAACTGACGTTAAAGGTAAAGCGTCAGTTGTATGACGTCCCAGGATCGTCATCTAACCGACATTTAAGGGGACCCTAAAAAGGCGGATATTGACGTATGATCAAAAGATGTCCCAAGACGTCAGTTATATGATGTCTTGGGATGAGACTGTGTTAGTAGGGCGAGTGGGTCCCACACCTTGAATTATAATGATGTTTGTGGTCTCTTCAATTTTTAATAAAATGTGACTTCCTGCTTATTATGACGCAAAATAACTTTTAAGCAGGAAGTAAAATACTTAAATCCTTGTTTCTTCCATCTTAGGGGAAAATAAGGGAAAAAACCATGACCATTCAAAAATATGACTGGATTTCTAAAGATACAAAGATTAATGCAAATGAGTGAAGTGCCCTTTAAAGAGCCTGGTTCATTGACCACATAATGAACACTGTTTGCATTATGCAAGTGAGTAATCGTTACCTATGAAGGTACCTATGAAGGGTGCTTCGAATTAGTCACTTGAGTTTCTCTTTTAGTTAGAATGCTACCTTAAATTATAGCTACCTATCAGTGGCGAGGTCAGAAATCTTTAAATGAGTGGATCTAGGTCAAATATTGTGGACCTTAATGCCTACTCTTTACATCATTTTACAATACATGGGGACACAAATAGTTTAACAATTAAGATTAGATAAACGTGATTTATTGTTAACCAAAATTTTCACGAAAACAACACAATCCGACAAAAAGAACAACGAAAGGAAAATAATCATAGGTGAGAGCGTGTGTAAAGCTGAGTCTTCCCTTGGAATAGCATGGAGTTGCTACACTCAAAGCACTACTTACTACTGCTTCTGATCATTTTTAGAGGAAAAACTGCTCATAACTGCTGGTCTAGAATATATTTTCCCCTAATAGTAGCATATTGGTGATTTGGCAAATGATCCAGTTCGTATCTGTGTTTACGCTCTGGAAAGCATCAAAGGTTTCTATTTACAACGCGCTTTTGCGTGTTGAGCAATGTAGCCAGTCACTAGGAGCTTAAAGAGTTGGATCTCCAGGTTGTACAGTAAAATGCTGCAGGGATAAGGTGCCTGAGGTTGAACAGATAATACAGTAACCCCTAATCCGACCAGTGGCATTTTGTGGAGAGTGAGAAGGACGGAGGGAGGGAGGGAGGGAGGGAGAGAGTGAGTTAGTCCTGATATCATGATCCTGTGTTACATATGCTGAGGCAAGCGTGACATACCAAGGGCCTGCAACATAAACATTTTAACACGTCTCAAGCAGAAACAAAGTCTGGGACAGGGACTGACATGCGGTCAGGATCCCTGGAGACGGTAGACAGTCGGCCATCTCTGGTTTCCTCACACTGGCTGATTAGGGTATATTCTCCACTGTAAGGTGAGACACTGCGCCATAATTCAGCAAGGGGTCACCTTTCATAGCACAATTCACATTTTCCGGCTCTGTGCTGCTTTGCTCTGAACACAGAGTTCCAGAGGCTTTTAGCTGGCAGTTACATTACACCTCGGCTGAAAGACGGCCAGATTGAGGCTGATGAGAACTGAGAGCGGCAGTGAACGAAAACAAGCCAGTGGGCAGTACGATTGCCGCTACGCTGGGCTGCCGAATAGGCTGTCTCCTTCCACACTTTATGTGATGATTATAAAGTTTAAAAGAATTATTTGTCTTTCCATTCACTTCTAATCCACTTATAATCTAACTGACCCCAAACTTTTGAATGGTAGTGTATATATTTTAGCTTTATATATGGTGACCTATAGGTAACGATCAGTACGATCATTGGCTTTTGCTGTAGTGCCGAATCAGCTGTCTTTCTTCCCCCTGTCCCATTCTTGTCATACCTCAGGCTAGTATCAATGACAGCCTCGGCATGCCAGATGTCTTAAGGAGCCTGGATCGTTGTGTTCAACTTTCCAGACCATCCCTATTACAGTAACTTATTTACGTGTACGACGTGTCTGTGAACAAGATTCCCGTCTGACTGCTCTCTGCAGTTTCAATTAGCTACTTTTAGTGCAAGACAGCCTGTGTATGCGTTTCAGCACGTATTGCGTTACTCCCACTGAATGTGGATATCATCAGTCTGAATGCCCTTGACGGAAAGCGCACTCTTTCGCTGTGGTCTGGCTTCTCACTAAGGGAGGGTTTCCTGAAGACCTGGAGGGCAAGAAAACAGGCATTCCAAAAATCATCAGCATCCTCTTAATCTCTCCAAAGCTGTGACCACCCATCCAGCGGGACAACTGGGCGTCTGGATTCATGTACTCCCTCCTGACCCTCTCAGTCAAACATTCGCATATCATTGGCTGTGTCGTCACAGCCTCAACAGTCTCAGATAAGCAATGTGTGTATGTGTGTGTTTGCAAATTGGAGGCCAGTGAAGGCCAAAATCATCATCACTGCTGGAGATTACCAGCTTTACCGCATGTGATGGCTGCCTCCACCTGGTTCTGGCAGCTCACCTCAAGTCCAGAACATTAACAATTAATTTTTCATGTTCTCAAACCTATAGTCCTCCAACAAGCTAATACAAAACACATAGCCTACAGTTTTGATGAGGCTAGGACACAAGAGGCCTAGTGGGGTGAAACATGTTCCACTGTGAATACGAGCAACAGCTGGGGAAACCAGTGGCACTGTCCATTACACTTTCTATAAGCAGGGTACAAAATAGGGCATGAAACTCTTTCTCTATTTAAATGGTCAGTGTCCTTGAACTTCAGAAAATATTGAAAGTTAACCTTAAAAAAGATGTTTTATGTTCTTTAGGTTTTCCCATATTTGAAACACTGTTGTAATCCAATTTTTCCCAACTTTTGAGACATAATATTTTAAAGTAATTTTCTTCATAAAAATTAACATAAAAATGTGGGACATTTCTGGTAAAATTGTAATTAGTTAATATTCTATAGAATATGGCCCCTATCAAACACCCACCGTTTTTGGCTAATTTCACCCGGACGCAGTTATCGTTTTCACGTTCGTACGCCATATTGTTTAAAGGGATACTCCACTTTTTTGGGAAATAGGCTCATTTTACCACTCCCTCAGAGTTAAACAGTTGAGTTTTACCATTTTCCATTCAATCCATTCCATTAATCCATTCAGCCGATTTTTTGGATATTAAGAAGAATATCAGCAACCAGACAGTTTCTGGTCTCATTGACTTCCGTAGTAGAAAAAAAAAATACTATGAAAGTCAATGGGACCAGAAAATGTCTGGTTACTGATATTCTTCTAAAAATCAGAAAATCATCTGAATACATTCGAAAACGGTAAAACCCAACTGTTTAACTCTGGGGGAATTGTAAAATGAGCCTATTTCCAAAAAAGTATCCCTTTAAATAGCAAATGCATTTGTGTTGAATTTCCATCTTTTTGTGTTTTCAATGTTATACGTTGAGGGGTGCTGTTAAGGCATCTTAAATAACACGATCATCAACATTAAACAGCCTATAAGTCAAAACCGCCTAATAAATGAAATGTCGACCCAGGATGGTCTATAGGACTGTGCCGCTTTGGGGATGTTGATGGACTTGATCTACTCCATCTATGTTTTGATCATTGTTCTGAAACCCATCCAGATGTAGAAGGACATCTAGTATGTACCTCATATCAACAAAATATTCTTGGGCCCATGAAACTTTCAAGAAAATGATAAAAAAAAAAGAAAAAAAATTTCTGCCAGTGGCTGGCAACTTACAAAAAAAAAAAACAACAAAAAACACTGGTGGGGAAAGAGTTGTAGAATATACACTGCCCCCCTTCGTTAATTTTGACCCCTCATGCCTCGCCTTTAAAAAAGAGAAAGCTGGGAAAACAGGAAGAGGCATCAAGTTATTTGGAAAAAGCATGTAGTCTGAGGATCAGTCAACAAGTAAGGAAGTTTAGAAACATTAAACCCATTATTTTCTAAGTATCTCATGGTAGTAAATTTACTATTCAGTCCGTGAAATCCTGATTTTTTCGTACTAAATGTGTTACAGTGGTATGTGGCCCACTGGGAAACATTTCCCTCCTGGTTTAAAGACTCAGTGCAACAGCCTTTGGAGCTTGGTTGGAAATTATAAGACATTCTTAAAGTGCAGTTATTTAAATGGTTTTGCGGGCTCTAACAGCTGGGAGCAGCTGTTTTGAGCACCATGGACCTTAGTCAGAGTAGACGGCATATTAATTGACTTGAAATGAAAATGAAGCCGTGAGGGATAGTACAGGCTGTTCAATAAGACATACTGTCTTACGGCGATGGGTCAGCTGCCATATAAAAGATACATAACTTACCGAATAATATATATATTTTTAATGCAGACAAAAAAAATGTGCCTGTAAGAACATGTAACCCTGTTTGTATTGTAATGTTATGCTCCTGTCACCCATCAACCTAGTCAACAAACCAAAAATCCTACGTCAGCTTCAACCCCAATTAAGCTCCACAAAAAAAAGACAAAACCTACCACATACAGTACCTCAAACATTTTGAGCTTTGCAAAACCATTCAGAATGATTACGGCATGATTCCCTTTTGATAGCCACATGGATATAAACAGTGCAGACTAAATTAGTCCCCTGGGAAACTCCTGCAACGTAAAGAGCTTAAAAACAAAATGATCCTCCTTCACCGAATGAACAATGAAAGGTATATTAAAAATCTGCCGCCAGTTCTCCATCACGCAATGAGCAGATGCAGGCAAAATTATATTCGGGGACTGTTTTACCATTACTTTCAAATGGTGATGACAGCCATAAGCCAGCGTGTTTTACATTGAGACATCTTCACTGTCTCAGGCTCTTCATATCAGCCAAATTCCAAAGCGAGTAAGAGACTGCTGTCTTCATCTGGGCTTCCTGAAACACATTAAGCATTTATGAAACTTGAGGTAACAAAGTTTCCCTCCTAAAATGAGATTTCATTACCAACTGAATGACTCTTTAATGACAGAGAAACCAAAACAAAAGAGCAATATAGATAAAGTGAGAAATAATGAACGATAAACGCTTCCGTCGTCCATCACCAAAGAGAAAGAGGGGAAAAAAAAACAGAAGATGCCAGCTGCTCGTTCCTCAAACCTTCATCCTGGAACATCAACTGCAGTGTCTGATTGGTGAATGTTGTCTAGAGAACGTCTGTTATCTAGTTTTTTGGCGTTTTCACTGAGGACTGTCATGTTCTGCTGCCTGTTAAGCTTCTCGCATGAGGAGTTTGTAGCTGACACTCATTTTTTGACACATGTAAACACTCACACCAGAGTTTCCTAGCTATCCTGAACAAGAGCTGCCGTAAAATAAGAGCCATGTTATGGAGATTACATCAGAGCGCCTACAGTGCACCTGGCTGCAGAAGTAACACCGTGGACCATCTGAAGGTCATGCTGTTTATTCAGCTGCCCTCGGGAATCACGCACCTTACAGACACATACACAAACACACGGCCTTACTGACCCCTGGCCGTCATATAACACCGGGTTGGCTCCCACGGAGAAGACATGTCCTGTAAGGATTATTTGGTTAGAATTCTAGCCTTACATTAGGAGTGGAGAAACCAAACACAACATTCAGCTATCATAACAAACTTGGTTATCAAGATAGGTGTCTATCCATCAGAAATGTTGTTGTATGGCCTAGAATGTAATTATACAAATAAGGAATGATTAAAAAAAGGGCTGTCAGTTTAACGCGTCATTAACGGCGTTAATGCAAACCCATTTTAACGGCGTTAATTTTTTTATCGCGCGATTAACCGTCTTTTGTCCTAACAAACTTTGTTGTTTTTTCACATGCTTTTGCAACAGGACGCGGCATGCGTCCTGATCCATTTCGGCGTCTCGCGCTCGTCATCCACTCAAAGCCGGCTCGCAAGCCCAAACAAGTGTGTGCGGCGCACCTGTTGTTTTGTTTCCGGTCTAGCTAGATCCGCTTGCGCTTTGGTTGAAGAAGCAACAAAATGTCATCGCGCAGCACAAGCCATTGAAATGAATGGGTTTCAGAGCGCAGCACAAGGACGTTTTGTACCGCACACACTCGTTTCGGCTTGCGAGCCGGCCAAAGAGTAACGTAGCGTTTTGAGTGGATGACGAGTGCGAAACGCCAAAATGGATGCCTAAGTTTCTGAATGGAAAGTTTACTTTTAAAAAGTGGCCAAATTGTCCCATTAAAGAGGCTACATGCGTTTTCCTGAAATTTAAACTCATGACTGACACCATGTGGCCCAAAAACAGAACTGCTCTTCCTTTCAGCTCGCAGCGTGCGCTCGTACGTGCACACGTCATCCGCTGACATGGAGGTCAACATTATGTTTACAGAGGTAAGAACAGTGAGTCAAATACATATATTGTTTGAGATAAGCGTTCTGCTTGCGACTTCGAGTGTAGGCTACTTGCTGACTAGCGGTGGTGGCAGAGTGATCTGAAACGTTTAACATGAACGCGCTTGACGTCACATTCACAGACAGCGCGGAAAAGTCCGACCCCGACAGAAATAGGAAAAAAGGATACAGGCTTATAGGTGCACCAACTGTGAGCGGACAAGGTGTCGGTATGCTCATCAGGAGATGTTTGAGTCATAAATGGTAAAATAAAAAGGCTATTGTTACGTTTATTTTGGGGAAAAGCTGCATATGGCCTCTTAAAACAAGACCAAGTGATCTGTGTGTTTTGTCGCTGTGAACTGAGCTATCATCATCGCAGCACGTCCAGTCTCAAAACACCACTTGATGATGCCCAAGCAAACACACACACAGATGATGCGAATTTTCCACCCCCTCATCAATACAAGGACCTCGCTCAGTATTTCTTTCACCCTTTTATTGATAGACAGTGTTATTGTGTGAGAGATTATTTATGTTAGTGTGAAATTGAACACTATTCCAATGTTATTTTCAATAATAATAATAAAAACATTTGCACTAAACAAGCCAATCCACCTTTCCATGTTGATAAGAGCATTAAATTGAGAAAAAAAGAATGTAACAAAAAGAAATCAAAAGACATTTAGAATAGATAAAAATGTGCGATTAATCGCGAGTTAACTATGACATTAATGCGATTAATCGTGATTAAATATTTGAATCATTTGACAGCACCATTAAAAACGGATTATTTTGCCACATACAATTGAACTTCAACCTTAAATCGACTGCTTCAATATCTGCAGTAACTGAAGATTCGCATCACAGATGGCTTTGACAAAAGGGAAGTGAAAATGAGCAACTCTTTTACTCTTTCTCTTTTACAACACTCAGCCTTGAGAGTGTGAAATGAATAGGCGTCTGTGTGCATGTGGGAGAACTGTATGAAAGGTGTGTGACGGGTGCTACATGTCTTCAAAGATGAGTCAGGCGGTTAAGTGGTCTCATTCTCGTGAAGTTTGAAATAGATCCGTGGATTTTGCAGATCCTGCATCTCAGGCTGAGAATGCCCAAGCATGAATAATACCTGTCTGAAACCGATCCAAATGCCCAGCTACTCCAAAACCTCAAAGCGAATTCAGAGCGCTGAATGAGTAATGATTGAGCGCATTTGCCGTAGCAAGTGAAACCATCAAGAAATTTCCGCCAGCTTCATTTAATCATTAGCCTAATATTCTCCATCTGCTACCTGCCCAGTGTGGTAATGGGACGCGGGGTTGAACGGTGCTGAATGAGGTTCGCTCTGTTAAAGTCACGCTTTGCGTGCATGTCCTGCTATTGGCCGGGACACGGTCTGGGCAGAAGCTTGCAGTTTGCAGCTTATTGGACACCTGATGTGCTCACCTGCAGGAGACTCCGCAACAGCCATCATGTCTTTTTGATGCCAACGACAATTTACAAACCTGACGCGCCTCGCAGGAGGATGAAAATTTCATGAATTTCAGAAGGAGACTAGAGAAGGAAAGAAAAGGCAGGGGGAAAGTGAGAAATCGGACGACAGGGTGAGAAGGTCCAGCCTAGCACAGATGGTGGGTGTTGGTTGCCAGGGCAACATTGAACAGGCAGAACAATGAAAATATGGCATTATTTTCAGAGCTCTCATCAAATGTAACCTTCTTCCCTCATCATGAGCTCTTTTCTGGCATTTGCAGCATTGAAACTGACAGCTCGCTGGCTAATATAACAGATACGAGAACGATTTACTGACATTTGTACAAACTGCTTCAACAGAGTCTTTTAAGCTTTCCTAAGGATTGACAACAGCCGATTTTACACTCATTTAGACCACAACCACACTAAGATGTCTTCTAACAGAGAATTGTACCAGACCATTGTAACCAGTCTAAAGAGGTCTGGGAAGGCCCACCATCAGAAAAGCCAAAGAGAGTGGAACTAGGGAAAGATTTAGCGGGCGTTTCTTCGTTTTTTAAGAAAGGAATTGACGTTATGCACAGCTGCACTACTTCCTGAACTTAAGCCAGCTCCTTGTTTCCTGTATGCCATTATTGGCCAAACTTGATTAAGGCCGTTTCTCAATATGCCTTCTTGTCTGTACTTGTGTTCTTGTGGACTTGTGAAACGTCATCAGTCGCGGGCCAAGTACTGTCCCAATACACAAGTTTGCATTTTGGCAAGAAAGGTTAAAAATCCCGGATGTGTTCTTGACACTCCCATTTTACCAAGGATGCATCGGTTGGTAACTTGTGTAAACTTGACGCAGAAATATCCCATAATTCATTTCGGCATTCGCGGAAGGAGCGGGAAGCAGAGAGAGGCAGGTCAATTTTAAGTTACCTGAATATTACCGGCGTTTTTTCCCACCGTTGGCTAGTGATGTACACAAACAAACAACAGAAGAATGAAAATGAGACAGGTGTTGCTTTATTGTTATGAATATACATGACATTGTAGTGTATGTAGAGTAATCCCTTAGGCTTGGGCAATAAAGCCTGGCTGTTATCGTCAATATTTCTCGTTATGTTTGGGCACTGCAGATGGCGTCTGAGTGGGGGTAACGTTACTATTGCGCAACACCAGCAAGAACACATCATCTCAAACTATCAGCAGCGTTCTGTGTGCTCGTCACCTCGTGAGTTTGTTCTTCCAAGAACAACTAGCAAGAGCTTTCTTCCCAAGAACACAAATCTGTTCTTTGCATTCTTGGTTTTGAGAAACGGCCTAATTCAGGTGTGCCTGACCTCAGTAGTCATGGCAACAATAATCAGACACACCTGAATTAATCAAGTTTGGCCAATAATGGCATACAGGAAATAAGGAGCTGGCTTAAGTTCAGGAAGTAGTGCAGCTGTGCATAACGTCAAATGGTCTTAAAGTGAAAAATAGGATGAGGAAGAATGAGTGATTGCGATTGATTTGTCCTCTACAGAACAGCTCCAAAAATGGACCTCTTGACCAGAGTTCATCGAGATGGGCAACCATCTGTGCATTCATCACCCAATTATCACTAAAACGGTCCAATGAAAGCCCTAACACAATGAAACACAACTTTCGACTTGCCAAGTTAATCCAATAATCTGGAAGCAGGTGGTGAATGGACCTTCTGATTGGCTGATGTTGAGCTGAGCACACTGGGTAATTAGTGGGTGTATCAATGAACTAATGGTTATAATTAGACACACACGGAGGAGCTGCACACTCTGGTGACCAGGCCAACCTTCAGCTGACTGTGAAAACCAGTGACATCAGCGTCGGCACACATTTAAAACTCTTCCAGTTCGGAATGGGGTAATAATGAAAGCGAGGGTCTGCCACTGGCGTTTTTGGCCCGGGTTTGGCCCCTTTTTGCGTCAGCACAAAAACACATAATACCCTAATGAATCTAGGGACTAACAGAGGTGAGGAGCGTTATTTAAAAAGGAAATGGCTTTGAAAGTAGACCCCGGGGTGGTTGATACTGAAAATCTGTTGCGATAAGCCATTTTGAAGGAGTGAAATCTTAGTTCACCCATGTAATGATGCTGCAGGGAAAATGATAAATACTTTATAAGTGTTTTAGCATTTTATTTCCATTCAATGAGTGCTATTAAAGTGCCACGCCAACACTTTTAAAAGTTCATCACTTGCAAGTTTTACATTTCTTAATGTGTCTCATTTGTTATCATCAGGTATCTGTATATACTCCTCTGCAATCATGTGATGACAGATCCACACTTACATGTGCCAAACTCATAAACCATGACCCTCACACTAACACAAACGCTGTTTACACAGACCAGAGAGGGCAAACAGGCTGTGGACTTTACGAGCCAAACATTCACGCCTGTGCGCTTGCCTGTTTGTTTGCGCTGGCCGCCATGGTTGGTCAGACTGCAAACATGGAAAGATGCGATTGAGACCGATAGAAACAGACAGACAGAAAGAGGCAGCCGTAACTTTAGACGGCTCCTGAAATGTGCTCTGTGATCAGGTTACAGAGCTGCGACCGCATGGCCGTCTCCCCGGAGAGGATCAGGTGAATTCCCAGGATAGGAGGGCCTCAGAAGGCAGACACTCCAGATTTAATTATATGCATTAAAGAGGATTATTCAGCTCTGCATGAGAGAGACAGATGACTACCTGCTCTCCGACTCTCTTTCTTCACACTTTTCTAGAATTTCCATCTCTCCCCGACTTTGTCACGAAGGATGCGGGATTAATGAGTTGATGTTCTTACCTAGGCAGGGAAGCGTACTGTCGCTCGGCATCCTCATATCGTGGTGTCAGTCTGGGGTCAGGGTTTCTCACCGGCATCTGGTAAAGGCCAAGAAGAGAATAGAGTGAAAAAAGAGTTTACATGACACATCATATTATATTAGACTGCAATAGCTACTGTGGTATACACATGAGGGTGTGGCGGTGTCAACAGGGCAGTATACAGTATACACAAAGCATGTTGTACACGATGTCTAATGTGAGCAATTTTGGCTACTACTGACAATCAAATCAATAAAAAACACAAAAGTAGCTGTAAATAATGCTCAAGATATCACAACACTGGAATGCATTTTATAGTTGACCATTGATTTAAACATGTTGCATTGAACATCTTTATACATTTTAACTTCTATAACTTAAACACATATATTTACATGAGAAAATTATACTGGTTTGGTAAGATTGTTTTGTGTGACACATATAAGATTTTATTTTTTTTGCATTTAATTAATAAACAATATAGTAAGAACAGCAATATTGTGAAATATAATTACCATTTAAAATGAATGTTTTTTTATTATTATGTTCATCATTTATATAATGTATTTTATTATATTATAATACATTTTATATTTATCCCTGTGATCGCAAAGCTGAATTTCAGCATCCTTACTCCAGTCTTCAGAGTAACATGATCCTTCAGAAATAATTTTTATGCTGATTTGCTTCAAGAAACATTTATTAATAGTATTATTAATAGTTAACACAGTTGCCGATTAATGTTTTTGTGTAAACTGTGATGCATTTTTATTCAGGATTCTTTGAATGCACAGAAAATCATTTATTTGAAATTGAAAAGTATCATTATTCGTCTTTACTGTGACTCAATTTAAACCATCCTTGTTAAATAAAACAATTGATTTAAATATGTAAATATACTCTTCAAAATAAATGATAATTTTCTGTGATTAATCTTGTTATCTTAAGGTACTTACAGTACAACCAGAAATATATTATTGTATATTTACACATACAATCATCAAATGAATGTAAATTAAACAAACTAAATATAACGATTTAATTATTATTTAATAAAATATTAAATTGTTTAATTTAATTGTTTAAGGTCACTATTGTGCCTGAAGAAGCACTAAACCAATAATTAGACAGATATAACTCCATGTAATAAAATATGTGAAATGCTTCATTCTAACTGAACTGATAAACAACACTATATATATATACAGTATATATATATATATATATATATATATGGACAATTGTGTCCCCACATTCAAAATACCTGTGGAATTTTTGCAATGATCCACGGTTAATTTCTCAACTTGGTGCAAAGACACCTACTCCACCTAGACAGACACCAATATCTGTCATGTCACATTACTGTAGAGTTCGTTGTAAAGCATGAATTATCATGCGAGCAACTCATTCAAAGCCACATTCTAGACCAGCGCTGGCCCCGTCACTCTCTCTGCATTCATCACAGAGTCACCTTCCCCCTGAAATACCTGCTGTGCCCTGTAATCAAGCCATGAAAGGCAGTGTGAGTTGGTCACAAAGGCTGCTTATTGGGGGATTTAGCACTGGGAGTCTTGGGGAGGGGGTGAAAGCCAGATCCCAGATTAAGTTTCTGAAAACAGGATGAAGTCTAGCAGTCCTCCAACCCTCCTGGACTAAGCCTGACTCAAGCTCAAGGAAGAGCCAGATTAACTGTGCGCATTACATTAGCAAGATGAGCAATCTCTTAAAAGACCGCCTAAACCTCCTCTCATTCAGCATGCAGATTTAGGAGTATCTCCTGTTTCCTTCCTCTAAAGACCGACGCTTTCAACGGGATTTCGTTTGCAATCATGCTGCTTAGAGTCTGTATAAAACATTTAGAAGCAGCATCTCCCTTACAGCAAGACTTTACCCCATTTGTCTCGCAGTCTTCTTTTCCCTCTTCACCCGAAAAAGCAGAAAGATGACAGAGGATAGGGACTGTGAGAATTGTACCCTGACACATATAGGCAATTTAATAAATTATAAATACTGTCATATAATCCATGAGGAAATTATTCCAGTAGATTTAGCAGGGCCTGACAGATGAAGGTTGGGGCCATTATGGAAAACTGGCTGCTTTTCCGAGAGCAATATGTGTGAAATTGTGTCATCTGTCTCAATGAGCTGATTTTAAATACACAGCTCGCCGTGCCACCACCTCTCTCTCCACCGTCCTCATAACGGCTGCCCTCCTGCCTGCATATTAGCCACATTTTTTTCTCTCAGCCTCGGAAAAACCGGAAATGTCTTCAGGGCTTCAATATATATGATGAAAGGACAGGCACACATTACCTGGAAAAAAGGATAGTTGATTGAGGGGTCAGAATGGAAGTGCTTCTGAATGAAAGAGGAAATGTTCTCAGTTTCAAACAGACTCGCTCTATCTTTGCCTCTCCTTCACGCACGCAATGAACTCCTTGAGTAACCGAAGTGGGCGTCTTTGAATGCTGATGACGGTGAAGATTACCATCATGTCCCTAGGAGGCTTAAAGAGGAGAACTTATCTCCAAAAGGAGCAGATACCACTATTTGACACAGTAGAAATACAGACCTTGGTGTTTAAAGTCCAACATTTTAAGGATCATTCCCCAACAGGCATCCATATCTGATTGGATCTGTTCTACTGTAATGATGGCAGTGATTTGCTTCATTATTTGGCTGTGCCCTCACATTCACACCATGTTGTTAACTGTGTCCACACTCTGCCCTCTCACCATCTGTGCCTGCAACTCTGACAGAAGCTGCCAATCCATGCTGAACGAAAACCAGCCAAACAGGAAAAAATGGACAAACTGAGGAGCATGAAACAAACACACCATAACCCTAAAGCTGATGACAGTGCATACAAGGGTAAAACCACTTTTTCAGAGACCTAGCCTGTGGCCAGAAAGGAGATGAAGAGATCAATGATGACTTTCCTCATTTAAGGGCTGATCAGATACAGAAGTGGTGTGGCAAAGCAGTTAAGGCTGGTAAACTGGAAGGTTGCTGATTCGATTGGAGCAAGAAGTGAGTCATCAATACTGTGCCTAAGGAGGTCTATAACACCTGGAGAGAGATTTCGGTTAGCATTCTCATTCTTGCTCAGCTGAAAACATGTGATTTCAAATCTGCCATCTTTCCTCATGGCCACAGAAGTATTTGAGCCAATCTCCTGAGCTGCAAAAGTCATGTGACTAATCAATCTAGAGGCCTGGAAAATGTACACCAATACAGCACTGATGGATGAAGGAATGTATGAGTTTATCTCTACTGTCTGAACACAAACGATGTTTTCAAGAATAGGGGAAATCAAACAGTTGATGGACCCCATTGATTTCATAGCATGAAAAAAAAAAAATACTATGGAAGTCAATGGGGCCCATCAACTGTTTGGTTACAGACATTCTTCAAAATATCTTCTTGTGTTCAGCAGAAGGAAAGAAACTCGTACAGGGTTGCAACAACCTGAGGTTAAGTAAATGATAAAAATTTTCATTTTCGGTGAACTATCCCTTTAAAGGTGCAATGTGTAAACATTTTGAGTATCTATTAACATAAATGCAATATGACATCCATAACAGTTTTCAGTGAAGAACTTACTTAATAAACCGTTATGTTTTTTATTACCTTACAATGAGACAATTATATCGACATAAAAGTGGGCACCCACTTCTATGAAGGTCGCCATATTGTGACGTCATGTTTCTACCGTAGCCGACAGCGAACAAACAGCGCTACAGAACGCGTTTCGTCACTAATTTGGAAGAGAAGATGCAGAAACCTAGAAGCTAGCCATAAACACCTTGAGTAATGACTTTTACCTTGTCAGTGGTTTAAAATATGTAAAATATGTAACTTAGTTCTTCTCCCTCGCAGTGTAATGGCTTTGCTACAGATAAATGTGCTGGTTACATTGTGAATACACAAACTGCTGGTTACAGCTGATTAGTACTCTTGTCATTGACCGTAAAACAGTATGTTACAGGAATCACCAACCCGTCGATCGCGGTCGACAAGTTCGATCTTACAAGCTTTTTAAGTCGATTGCAAAGAGTTTTCAAAATCAGAAAAAAGCCTATTGTGTGTGGTACATGGCGTCTAGGGGATGCAGAGGCGCACGCGCTAACAATCATGTCATTTTTGCCTTGCGCACCTTTAGGCAGATGTGTCAAGTTTAAACAAGGCTTTACCTTTTAATCAGCCTAGCCACAGTAACAGCTCATATTTAGCCAGATAAACGTTTACTACCCTGTTAGAAAAGATATATATAGTTGCATAGTTTCATGTGGTTCTTCTCCCTCGCTGTATTATGGGTTTGCTTTGTGGGGAGAAATGTGCTGGTTACATTTGTGAGACAATCAGCTGATTACTACTATTATATTATATATTAAGACCCTTTATTCTCACCTGACTATGGCTTTATCCATGATGTGGTTTATAATGGACTGTGGTACAAAAACAGTGACAATGCTACACACTCTTGGCTTACACTGGCTATTCTCTGCTGTCTCGGACGACAATATGTTTGTCCCGTTTTAGCCGCTGTAGCTTCTTCGAAAGGGAGGGGTCAGCAGTGGGCTGAGCCCTTAGTGCAACTCGCAACCGAACCGCTAGATGTCCCTAAAAAATACACACTGCACCTTTAAGTCTATTTTTTGCTTTTAAGAGATTTAAAAAAAAAAGAAATGCACACTGTTCCATCATTAAAGAGAGTAATGGACTAATAGCATTCTAGTAACTAACAAGACACACTAATTAATGAAATAGTTATTAATAGCACTCAGCTGAATGAGGTAGTTCACTATTAGCTAATCAATAACTACCATTTTTTCATAAATCCCAGAGAACTTTTAACAACTATAGAGGTTAATAATTAATGTAAATAATGCATAATGTATAATTAATTCTAAAGTGAAGATGATTGTAGAACACTAGCAATGACACAAGTGCTACCAAATCCTTCAGAAGGAACGACTAATTATTTGGATCAGTATTCTAAAATGAAGACCACGATAACTCTTAATATTCACTGAAGTCATTGAAAACTTTTGAGGTTATTGTAAGTTTTTGGATAATAATGACTCAAGCGTTACTACATTCTTCTCCAATTAATTCTGTATTCTAGAGTGAAGATCATGGTAACCCACTAGAAATGACTCAACTTACAACTTACGATTATGTCTTTGCCATGCATCCATTCCAAACAGTCATACACATATACAGATATAACAGTTGATTTTAACAGAGCTTAGTGCTATGTTACTAAACTGCAGAAATTGCACACGATACACAAATAGTAGGGCTATTTTAAATTAGATTAGAGGTATTTTTATTGAACTAATTAAAGTATATCTATTATCAACATTTCTCTTGACTTCGTGCACAGTTTGGATTTTAATTCAGCTAAACTCAGTCGTCCTCTAACACCACAGAAAAAAACAAACATTTATTTTTTTTACAAAAAACAGCAACAAACGGGTTAAACAAATTTTCATTTATCTGTGAAAACCCTTTTTGACAAATGAATATATGAGTAGCTACGTATGACTAAGTTAATTGTGATCGATGTGTGTGTGTAGGCACAGAGGCCAGTGTTTGTGTGTGTTTGCTCAGGGGGCACCACAGGTCTCTCTCGGAGCGTATGCATTCATCCCTCCGCTCTGAGCTGCACAGGGCTCATGCATATGTAAAACGTAGAGATGAAATCAGTCTGATTTTACAGTTCACTGCGGGCTAGGTAAACAAATGAATGTGAGGAGGGGAGAGGTGGAGGATGGTGTGCTGGAAGGGCAGGGAGGGGTGTGTGCTGACTCACATCCTCAAACAGGCATCACCCCAGGCCTCATTAGAGTCACCTCACCTGCAGGCGCCACTAAAGAAATCTCTTGATCTGACCGCGCAAACTCTCACCCGCGACATTAACGAGAGTTTGCTCGAGCCGGGCAAAACTCGCAGGGCTGGAAATGGCACTTGTTAAATGTTAATAACTCATAAATGAGTTTATTCATGAAGAAACCTTTAGCGGCACAGATTAATCTGTCCTTTAAATGCTCTTTTAACTGACGTTGAAACAAAATACGCTTTGTGATCGGCCTCCATAAATGCTAGGTACATAGCACAATTTGAATGTATTGATGGTAACACAAGTCATACATGTCTAGTGGCACATAATGATTGATAAAGGATGTTAATGCGATCTCGTTCAATGCGAAATAGTAAGGTTCAAGACATGCATCAAAAATTTATGTTAGTTTCAGAAGGTATATACTGTATATAGCATCCGTTCAGCTCCAGCAAAAAGATGCAGTGGTTAAATCAACGATAAAGGCATTGATTGTACAAATAAATACACGCAATTGTTGTCTTTTTCAAACCACATACACTACCAGTCAAAAGTTTAAGATCTGTACGATTTTTTATGCTTTTAAAAGAAGTCTCTTCTGCTCACCAATTTTTTTAAATAAAAAATCCACAAAAAAAACCCCAGTAATATTGTGAAATATTATGACAATTTAAAAAGATATTTAATATATATTAAAATGTAATTTATTCCTCTGAAAAAAAGCTGAATTTTCAGCATCATTACTCCAGTCTTCAGTGTCACATGATCCTTCACAAATCAATCTAATATGATGATTTTATGCTCCAAAAACATGTATGATTATTATCCATGTTGAAAACTATTTTTTACATTTTATTTCAGGATTCTTTGATGAATAGAAAGTTCAAAGAACAGCATTTATTTAATTAGAATCTTTTCTAACATTATAAATGTCTTTACTGTAACTTTTGATCAATGTAACTCATCCTTGATGAATAGAAGTATTGATTTCTTATTTATTTCTGCCAAAAATAAAATACAAATTCTTACTGACCCCAAACTTTTTAAAGGGTAGTGTTTAATGAAACAAAAGCTTTCCATTTCAGATAAAAGCTGTTCTTTCAACATGGATAATAATCATACATGTTTTTGGAGCATAAAATCATCATATTAGAGTGATTTGTGAAGGATCATATGACACTGAAGACTGGAGTAATGATGCTGAAAATTCAGCTTTTTTTCAGAGGAATAAATTACATTTTAATATATATTAACATAAAAAAGTCATTTTAAATTGTCATAATAGTTCACAATATTACTGTGTTTTTTGTGTATTTTATATAAAAAATTGCAGCCTTGGTGAGCAGAAGAGACTTCTTTTAAAAACATAAAAAATCTTACCGATCTTAAACTTTTGACCGGTAGTGTATATCTATACAATCATATCCCTAAGGCCCCAAACCCTGACTTTGTCTTGCATGATCCTACAAAGCATCATCCATCTTTCTCATTTCCAGGCCTGTAATCACGTGTAGCTTCAGTAACCTCCTCGAAATTCACAAATATCTTTTAGTCCCATCTTAAGACACCAAAAGGTGCGAAGTGTGTCATGAAAGTAAAAAAAAAAAAAAAAAAATCAGGCCCAGTGGATTGTTCAACAATCTGTCCCCGTGCAGTACTCGACCTGGGTGACGATGGGCAGCAATAAACACCGTGGCGTCTGACTGACAGACACGCTGGGTGATGTGTGTCAGAGCTAAGCTTCATAATGACGGCCATTGGGACGGCATGGTGGGAGAGCAGACCGGTGCTGTATCCTCCATCCTACTCGTCCCTGCTCCTTCAAAGCTAATGGCCTACAGAAAGCCATTTCACGGCGTGCCGAGCAGAGGAGAGGAGAGATGAGAGGGTAATGTCAGGCGGAAGAGACTGACACAGCCAGTCGTAAAGCGTCCTCCCCATCACTTCGTACACTGCACAATCCATGAGCCATCAGCGCCATTACCTGGACCTCCGTTTGCCCCGACCCACCCGTGCTGAAACTTAGTTTGAGGTATTCATCCCTGACACAAGACTAAAAATGGCAGGCCATTGGCTTAAAAGTCAACATGAAGTGACATTTGAAATCATTTTCTTCCATAATGCAACATACAGTATATCAGAGTGAAGCAGGATATTTAACAAAAAAAGGATTGATTTTATTGGATCAGAAATTGATGGGATCATAAAAAGCAAGCTTTAGAGAAAAAGTCTTTTAAAGGAGTAGTTCACTTTTGAAAAAAAACTTTAGCTGATAATTTACTCACCCCCATGTCAACCAAGATGTCCATGTCATTCATTCTTCAGTTGAAAAGAAATTAAGGTTTTTGATGAAAACATTCCAGCATTTTTCTCTATATAATGCACTTCAGTGGGAACCAAATGGTTCAAGGTCCAAAAGACACTTTCAGTACAAACTGCAAACTGTTTAAAGGGCTTTAAACGATTGCAGACGATGAATAAGGGTCTTATCAAGATAAACTATCACTCATTTAATAAATAAATAAGAAAGTTTAAGTTTTATAAGCTCAAATGCTCGCCTTGATCTGTTCTGATGACGCACGTTTGTGACTCTTCTATTCGAACTCGTTCATCAAAATGAATGAATCTTTTTCCGAGTCATTTGGTTCATTCAACGACGAAACGAACGAATTGAGTTGGGGAAAAAGATTCGTTCATTTTGTTTTGTTTTCCTTCATATTTTATTTTTTAAATGAGCAATCGTTTTCGTTTGATAAGACCCTTATTCATCGTCTGGAATTGTTTAAAGCCCTTTAAACAGTTTGTACTGAAAGTGTCTTTTGGACATTGAACCGTTTCGTTACCAGTAAAGTGCATTATATGGAGAAAAATCCTGGAATGTTTTCATCAAAAACCTTCATTTATTTTCAAAACTGAAGAAAGAAAGACATGGACATCTTGGATGACATGGGTGGTAAGTAAATTATCTGCAAAAGTTTTTTGAAAAGTGAACTACTCCTTTAATATTTAAGCATTAACATTACATTAATAGTTTTGTCATCATTTGCTCACCTTCATGTCTAACTTTATTTCTTATGCGATACAAAAAAAAAACAACAACAAAAAAAAAAACAATGCAATGCCTGTACAATGAAATTCAATGAGGCCAACCTTGTTTTAGAGCCTTCTGGCTTTCATTGTATTGGCAAAAAAAGCTTGAAAAAAAAACAAAAAAATTGAAATAATGAATGTTGATATTTCTTCTTTCTTTTTTTAACTGAACTGTTCATTTCAGGTTCAGGACAATCTCCACATAATCCAAAATGATCCAGACCATTAATTGTGATTACTGCTGTAACCTTTATTACATACAACAACTAGCATTAAATTTAGTTGAAAATGAAAGCTGCATTTCCTAAAATAGAGCTTGCCAACTGATTATCATTACCAATGCCTTAAATATGTGAGCTGAAAAAGAAAGCTGTTTCAGAGGTGGCGCAAAGCTTTAACATTCAGAATTTCATTATGATTTGCATGGAATAACAGTTTTTTTAGTTCAATATATGGATTATGCATAGGATAGATGACTTTAGAAAACAGCAAGTGTGCTGGGCTTTAAGGGTAAAGACTGTTTGAAATGCTCTACGAGTGAAGGTGGAGAATATGCTGATGTTTTTTGACAGACCATATTTAATCTAAGACACGCTGTTCTGTCATGTGAAGGACTGGAGCGATATTAATATCTGCATTGATAAATAGGCTCCATTACTCCATCATGTTCAGGACTCATAAAACACAGTCAGCGACGGGAAACATAAAAAGTCAGGGGAAGAAAAAAACTACACTGCAGACAGCTAATAACATCCAGCTCCTTTGCAATTTGTTAAAATCTGGCTTTCGCTTTGCAAAACGACAAGCTGCGGTGAAAATGGAAAAGCCCAGAGTTTGGGCTACTTTTTCAGCTGACTCAAGTGTTTCGTCATCCATCAGTGGCCTGTGCACAAGTGTGTCTCGGCCAGTCATTACTTACGATCAGACATATGATCATTTCCTGCAAAAGACATGAATAACCAGACATGTCAATTTAACCGAAGGGCGATCAGTTATTCAACTGAACTGGTCATATGAATACTGACAGCGCTCCAAACACGCACCACTTGCTTCTGGGAGTACGGGAGAGAGATGAGCAGAGAAGGATATGTCTCAATCTGTGATTGCACATGAGAACAGAGTCAGATCTGGCATAATGATGCAAGCATAACCAAAGCCCTCACTGGAACAGGCTGCTTCCCTTGGGCCGTAGTGCCGGAGCTTGCCTTCTAAGTATGTGGTAGCGGGGGAGAAAGCCTGGGTTCGGTGCACAATATAAATTGGAGTCACTAGCAAAAAGGTTATCAATGGAAAAATCACCTTAAGTTTATGAAAATATTTGTCATCATTTACTGACCCCCATAATTCCAAACTTGTTTTATTTTCTTTCTTCTGCAAAATGTAAAAGAAGATATTTTGGAAACCAATCTGTTTTGGTCAGCATTGACTTAATGTATAGACAAAAACTTCTCAAAATGTTCTAATGGCTTGTTTGGTAATGTAGGTAATTTTGGTAATGTAAGTCCTGCAGGGGTCCATGAATAGACTATCATAAATGCGGCCAAATTAAATGTTTAATGCAATAATACATTGATAACTATATGAATCAATACATCAATACTATATATTTAATATGATTAGGAAGGTTTTTATTTCAATACAATTTTGTGGGTGGTGTCAGAAGTTCGATAACAGTGTATCGCTGCTTCCGTATTTTGAAATTAATTTTAGCCCTATACCAAAGAATGAAGAAGAACTCCACCATGAGTATATTGGGGCCTTTGCATGACTTTTGAAATCTTATTGTTGGTGATGCTGTAAATGGTTACAGAGGAAAAACTGGGCATCATACACTACACGACTGAGGCCCTGTTTACATGAGAACGCTCGCAGGTGAAAACGTAAAAATATTTTATCGGATGTGCCTTTCGTTTACACGGCGACAACCTTTTTTGGGCTTAAAACGCAAAAAGTGAAACCCACCCTCCACCATACAATGGTTAGGCCCTTCTACTGTAAAAGGGTCACTCTCATGATATTTTGTTACTATTTTACATTCTGGCAAATTAGAGGAAAATTTTTACAATTTGTATGTTTACATATGATCTGCTTGCACCCCACTGACAGTTATGTTCAGGATGGACCTTCTTGATTAAGGCTGGTATACACTTAAAACCCTAATATACTTCAGAGTGGAAATCTTAAAAATGTTCCACCATCGCATTCCCGTGTAAAGGGTAAAAACGCAAAAGTCTGCTTGACAGTGAAGGTTGTATGCAGGCGCGTGGACTTGGTGTTGCTCTACATCGCCACCTAGCCGCTTCGCCACCTAGCCACACACTTTTGCGTCACCATATGCACGCGGATTTCCCACCCAAAATGCTCGTCTAAATGCAGAATAAAAAGTGATAACGCAACGCCACTTTTGCGTTTTTCTTCAGAATCGTTTCCGTAAACAGCCTGAGGATCACACACTACACAAGTCCCCAAAACAATAAACTCACGCAGAAACATTTGACTTATGGGTAGGAGTCGTATGACAAGTGACACTGTGTTCTAAAATCAGCTCAAAATATTTGAGGATTTAATGGAATCACGGTCTGTGTCCATCATACACTGTTCGATTTTCAGTGAAATTGGTCATATCCGACTGCCCAAAATCTTACTTGATCTAATATGATTAGGAAGGTTTTTATTTCAATATCAATTTTGTGCAGTTAAACGTTCTCTTCACCAAAGAATCCAACAATAATGCATTTTTCAAGAAAATATTAAGCAGCGCAACTTAAGCTGTTTTTAACATTGATAATAATCAGTTTCTCGAGCACTAAATCAGCATATTAGAATGCATGAAAGATCATGTGACACTGAAGACTGGAGCAATGATGCTGAAAATTCAGCTTCACCATCACATGATTAGATCTAAATAATAATAATAATAGAAAACAGTTATTTTAAATGGTAATATTTTGCAATATTACTGTTTATTTCGTAAAATAAACGCAGCCTTGTTGAGCATTAAAAGACTTTCAAAAACAACTCCCAAACATTTAAATGGTAGTTTACATTTATATGCAAATTGAAAAAGAAGAACAGTGACAGGTACTATTTGTTAATGCTTGATGTTAACAACATATGTCATTTTGTTACTGAAAAGTTTTTAAAATTGAGGGTGAGAGAACACTGGGTCTGTAAAAGTGGAAAAATTCCTTCAAACTCCAAAACCGTTTGGCTTGAAAAAGTGTAATCTCAAACACCAATCTCTCTCTCCACAGAACACACACTCCAACGCATCCCACCCACATCCAATCAGCCAAAACCACAGGCCCTCTTCTGACTGTTAATTGAGTTTAGCCAAAGTGCTGCCATTGCACAAGTGATGTGAGTTATAGATTATAAGAACCTCTCACATGGCCATCGATTCCACACGGCCCAGCGCAGGGCCAGAGAGAGCTGATGTGAGCTGAACGCTGCTTTGAGGATCTCTGCCATTTAATTAAGAGGAGGAGAGGGTCAAGGGGCAGGTGTGCAGCTATGGCACTAATGCAGTGAGGTAAATATTTGTATAGCCTGTCCATGAATTAAAAGAGAAAGCAGAAATGTTACACTCCTCAAATGATCAGGCCCTTCTACTGTAAAAGGGTCACTCTCATGATATTTTGTTACTATTTTACATTCTGGCAAATTAGAGGAAAATTTGTACAATTTGTATGTTTACATATGATCTGCTTGTACCCCACTGACAGTTATGTTCAGGATGGACCTTCTTGATTAAGGCTGGCATACACTTAAAACCCTAATATACTTCAAGTGAAATCGAAGAACAAACTGGCGATGACGCCATTTCGAACAAAATCAGGCCGAAACAAAGTTCGTTTAGTTTGGGAGTTTGAAACAGCTTGCCAAAGCGAACTTTTCGGGAAAAAAACCCCCTGCTAAACACCTTCGTAACCATTGGTCTGGGGCAATTATTAGGTAATAGGTAGGTGTGTGCTGAAGCTCCGCCTTCTTTCAATTGAAAATCATTTCCAAACTTGGATTCATTTGGCCTGTTCAATTGGTCATGGTCAGAAGTCTGTGTGTCAAAACATGAACAAACATGGAGAGCTGTTTATGGTAGAAAATAAAATAGTACTTCTGATGAAATAAGACACTGACACGGTTTTTCATGTTTAATACGGTAAAGGTGCTTGATTTTAAGCTATCTATTGTATAAAGTGATAAAAATAAACGTGACGTGACTTCACTGGAGTTTTCAGATAGGGCTGTAATCAAGACCACCTTTGTCGAGTCCAAGACAAGTCCAAGACCAATACTAGTCGAGTCCAAGTCAAGAGCCGAGTTTAAAAAGATTTGAGTCTGAGTCAAGACTCGAGTCCAGGACAAGAAAAAAGTCTTCAGGGCCTGAATTTCGTTTTTGCCAAACAAAATTATTACATTCATCTTGCCTAAATGTTTGTGCTCATTGCATTTTTTACAATGGGGTAATGTTGTTAAGAATTTACACAACACAAGGCTTGATTTAAATTGTTCAATTAAATTGAAAAAAAAAGTTGCACAAATAAATACAATAGAATAAAGATATAAATAAAGACAAATAAAGAGAAAAAGTTTTTGAATAGGTCCAGCACTAGCATTCAGACAGAAACTGAATAAAGTAATCAAATGGAAAATTACACTGGAAAATTATTCACGATGCACTGCTGGCCTGATTGTGCAAGTGAATATTCCGTCATGTCCCGACTCCTGAACGCGAGTGTGTATTATCGCGTGACCACTTGATGCTTGGCTTACAGTACACATTTTGAGAGAAGAGAAGACACGGCACCGCTGAACACTCACGCTGTTTGTGAAATTGCGTCTGGCAGATAGTTATTAAAAGAATGATTTGATTTTATAGTCTGTGTGAATTACGATTGAGGAATATCCCGCATTATAAATGGGAGTCCTGCGGAAATGCGCAACACCCAGTAACTATAGTAACAGCATGAGACGCGTGCTCCGTTGTAGTGAGCAATTGGTCGGTTAATTTTGGCATTTTCTAACACCGCATCCTAACTACACGCGACGCGATCAAATTCCAGCGACAGCAAGTGTGTCTGTCCACACTAGACGCGACGCGACTGTGAGATGCCACATATTCAGAACAGCGTGTGAGCTATGGTGTAAGCAGAGTCTCTCTGTGAAAGCGCACTGTTGGCCCGCAGTCGCATTGGAAATGGGTAAGGACATAATCAAATCAAGAAATAACATTATTAAAAATCAGAACATTAACAAAATATACTCATTGACTAATTTTGTGATGAAGTACAGTTGTATGTTTGCATATAATTCATTTTGAACGCTATATTATCTGCTTTCACAATCTGAGGTAAATTATCCGTTATCTTGTGGCACAATGACCTATTTTTAACTAAAAATAAATAATGTGTAGATCATAAACAGTGTAATTTATTCATTCTGTCAGCCGCGACGTCGCAGAAATAGGAACCGTTTCTAAATTAGAAACTTCGCGCGTGAGCGTCGCGTCTGGTTAGGACAAAAACTCTGATTAACATGGAAAAGATACCTTTTATCGCGTTGCGCGTCGCGTCGCGTGTAGTTGAGGACACGGTGTAAGTTAACGTTACCCTGATAGGCCAGTAATAAATGAACAGACATACAAAAATGTTGGACTCGGTTGAGACCAAAAGCCATATTTGGAGAGACCAGTGGCCGAGAACCAAGTCCAAATACCAGCGAGTCCGAGACAAGTCCGAGAACATAGAAAAACGGTCTCGAGTCCGGACTTGAGTACTACAGCCCTGTTTTCAGATCAGATGGGTGGTGTCAGAAGTTCGATAACAGTATATCGCTGCTCACGTATTTCGAAATTCGTTTTAGCCCTAAACCAAAGAATAAAAAAGAACTTTGCCATGAGTATATCGGGGCCTTTACCCGACTTTTAAAATCTGAAAAGGCATCTTATTCTTGGTGATGCTGTAAATGGTTACAGAGGAAAAACTGGGCATCATACACTGAACGACTGAATGAAGATCACACACGACCAGACTTTCAACACTACAAGTCCCCCGAAAACAATAAACTCACACAGAAACATTTAAATTATGGGTAGGAGTCATATGACAAATGAAGACACTGTTCTAAAATCAGCTCAAAATATTTGAGGATTTAATGGAATCACGGTCTGTGTCCATCATACACTGTTTGATTTTCAGTGAAATTGGTCAAATTAGACTGCCCAAAATCGTACTTTCGACAAACAGCGTTGACTTTTCCTGACTGCAAATCAAGGCACAAATATGTGCAAAAGTGTATTAATGTATTATAAACTTTAGAGTTTTTTCTAAAAAAATGAACATTTCTGTAAAAAAAAAAAAAAAAAAAAAAAAATAAAAGAATTCGAATGAAAAAAAATCAATGTTTTTTTATTATTATGGATTTTTTTGCATGATTTTTTAGACACAATTTGGTAACCAAAAATAACAATGTAAAGAAACCTGTCCACAGTTTTGACAGAAATGTCAATGCGAAGGCAAATGGGACGCACGTTGAGAGGAAACGCTAGCACTCTCACCTGAGGCAACCTTCTCAGCTATGATGGAAGAATTACTCACAAAGTGCATTCATGTGGAAGAAACTTGGGAGGAAACCGTGACATACTGTCTATAGTACTCAAGACGACCTGTGATTCTTCACTGCAAAACTCACTTGCACCTATCTGAAAAGCTCTGGAACTCATTAATACAACTTCTGGAGTCAAGCAGCGTCTGGAAGTCTATGCGGTAACTGCAAGGCCATGGCCCCGAAAGCTGTCATATTTGTCATTTTTATAGGTGCCATAATTTATTAAAGAGATGCATAATGATCACATTTGAGAGTGAATAATAACCAAAAGCTTGGTCTGTTCATTCCAAAAAGCTATGGTATGACTTCATACGAGGTAAGAATGGACTTCTTTTATGTTGCGTTCATAGTGCTTTTGTGTTTTGCAGATAATAATATTATACAATAAATATATCAGGATGTGGCGAGATAATATTTATAGATTGCCTTGTCTAGACATCCACCAAGACAAAAAAACCCAAGTATTTCCCACGTGCAAATTTCCTCAACAAAGCTCATGTAGGGCAGATGCATGTATTGTATCAGCAGTCGAATCTTATTGTGAATGCAGCTCTTGTTATACAAAATCCAGCATTACGAGTTCACGGAGCGTTTTAGACAGAGCTGATAAAACGGAGCTGGCGACTCAAGCGCCGAACCAGCTTTTGGAACAAAAGTAGCCTTCCTGTGGCTGTGTCAGCCTGGGTCATCCTCTCTGTAAAGAGCACCTGGCCCTTAAAAACGGACAATGCGAAACATGTACAATGCTAATTCAAGACTAATTCAAGTAAGGTCCTAAATGGTGTGGCATTCCTGTCTGTCTTCAGTAAGAGGAATGATAATTTTTGTGTTTGACCTTTGGTCTTTCTCAGCTCTCTCTCTCTCTCATTCGATCTGCATCAGCAACACTCAAACTCGTTCGAAATGTCACGAGGCAAAAGAAGAAAAACAAACTCATTCATTCAAGTCCACTTCTATTTGCCGCTCTCCTTTACTGCAGTAATTGCTGTGGCTTGTGAAAAGCCATCAGTTTCCAACCCTAATTAGTGAGGCTCTTAACAAATTCTCTCCAGCCGCCCCTGAGTACCGTTCCCACTGACAGCCATTGTGACGGCCAATAGAATCTTACCAGGCATAAAAAAAGATCTATTTGATAGCTTTAATTTTTCATAATTTTCTCGAATGAGGGTGCATTGATTTTAACTAGGACATGAACGCTGCAAAGGAAGAGTGGGAACTAACGCAGTGACTTCTCGCGGTCGCTCCACTGAGAATACAACAGTAGAGCTCGGCATTTTGTTGTATATGCACTTCGTGACTCGCAATGGTTGCAATGAACAAACTTCTACAAACGTTGTCTAGTTAACGTAGAGCTGTTGTGTGTTTGTTTGCTTTCTATTTAAAAATCGTACCCACATGCCACAAAAAAGCATTAATATTCATGATATTCAATTCGCGATTAATTACTGGATAATCGATAACCAATTATAGTGGCTCAGCTTGTTTTAATTTGTCTACAAGACATAATATGAGTCCTTCACACAACAGAAGGTCAACAGGTAAGTTTTTATGGTGCGTTTTTGTTATTTTGGAGCTCAAAAGCCCCAGCAACCATTTACTTTCACTGTGTGGAAAAACTTGCCTCTCTGTTCGGCTAAACATCTTTAGTTTTAAAGACAAGACAATAAATACATAAAAATCACAGGTTTGGAAAAAAAGGGGAAGGAAAATTATTTTTGGATGAACTGAGGTAACACTACCATTCAAAAGTTTGGAGTCGGTAAGATTTTTCTTTTATGACTGCAAAGGTTGCATTAATTTAATAATAATAAAAACTGTAAAAACAGCAATGTTGTAAAATAAGTTTATCATTTTAATAACTGTTTTCTATTTGAACATACTTTAAAATAGATTTTATTCCTGTGATGGCAAAGCTGAATTTATCATCATAACTTCTGTTTTCAGTGTCACATGATCCTCTTATGATGATATGCTGCTCAAGAAACACTTCTTCTTATTATCAATGTCTGAAAACAGTTGTGCCGCTTGATATTTTTATGAAAACTCACACATTTTCAAAAAAGTTTTTTTTATAATTATTTGATGAAATAATTTATTGCAATTATTTGATAATTCCAATAAATGTCAAAAGCATTTAGTTAAAGGCAACCTATTATGCCCCCTTTTACAAGATGTATTGGTCTCATGTGTCCCCAGAATATATTTGTGAAGTTTTAGCACAAAATACACCAAAGTTAACTACTTAAACCATTTGAAAATGCCATTTTGGGGCCTGTTTTAAAAAGAGCTGTTTTGGTGTGTACTGTCACCTTAAATGAAAATGAGCTGCATATTCCGCCCTGCCTTTGGATGAGGGCGTAACTTGCATACCTATTGCAGTCGGTCTAAGTAGAATGGATACATGAATGCACTTTGTATGTCATTTTGTATGCCGTACATGTTTGAATCGGAATATATAAATAGTCTCTGATCAGACCCAGATGACGAAGAGACTCCGGCAGAATAAACACAAATGAGAATGGACCAGTACGTCTCGGTATGGTTATTTGATACATTTATGTACTTATAGCGTTGTTATCGTGCCCCTTTTGCAATTATGGATGTGTAACACACAAACACCAACACACACAAACACTAACAGCTGGAGCAATTTTTTACATACACATGTAAAAAACATACATTTACATACATTTTACATACATTTTACATACACATACTGCGATAAAGTTTGCTACTGTACCTAATGTATTAACAAACTGAACCTTGTTGTAAAGTGTTACCACTCAAAATATTTTCAAAAACTTCAAATCTACTGTATATCTGAATGAGTGTCAGAACTAGTCTTCTATGTGAAGTCCCTTCTTCTTCTGAACTGAAATGTCAGGCATACCTCAGGGATATCCACAGGAGTATGAGCGAGTGTGTGGGTTTGTGAGAGGATGTAGTGGAATATGAGTGTCTACATGGTGTCAAAAAGTGGATGTGAGTACACGATTAAGTGTGAAAATGTGTGTGTTTAGCAGTAGGGAAATGGGTGTATCTTTGAGGCCTCTCTGTGAAGTGTGCTGAAAGCTCCCACATGTAATTAGAACAGTTTTCCTCCTACTTTACTTTCTTCCACATCCACTTAATTTTAGCAGCCGGGGTTTGTTACGTAAAACCTGGGAGAGCGTTTCAACACTGTCAGTTATGGAAGCGCTCTTTCCTCTTAACAGCGCACAAGAAGATGAATCCGAAAATTATAATTACTTCAAAATCTCATATCCGTATAATAGTGTGATAACAAAAGAGTGTGTGTGGACCGAACGGGGGCTGTTTGTTTGCGTTTCCACTGGAGCGCTGATCTTCAATCGCAATCCACACTCTTGAGTTAATGCTTAATTTGAAATGTCAAATCCTTTCAGGATAAAGCCGGATAAACAGGAAAATAGGAAATGTCACATACTCAAGTCCCCGACACTCAGGCAATTAACCACATTAAAGGTCAATAACCAAATGCATGCTGCTTTTAATGACTACTGCCTCTTCACACATCATGTCTTTTAACTGCTGCCAACGTTTATTTTTATCTAGCTTTTCTTTTCAAATGTCTACTCAAGGTGCTGATATGAAATGTTATGTCTGGCGAGCAAAGCTCAGTGCCACTGGATACCTGGAACACACTAAATGACCTTCTTCTCTGTGTCTCTGTTTCCATTCTTATGTTCTCAACTCAAGGTTCCTTTAAGATAAATTACGAAGCCATAAATAAAAAGCAGTGCTGACATTCTTTAAAAGTTGGACCAATTTTCTGCTCTTCCTGGGAATTTACCTTCCTTTGTTCTCTTAATCCCTGCCAAGAACTTTTAAGATGGGAAGTCTGGAAAATGGGGGTCCTATCTGGGTGGCAATGGCTTAGAGAAATTATCTCCAGTCCTTAAACCCCCTTTTCTGTTCCACTTTCCACCTCGTTTCTGCCTTATCGCTCGTCCACCTTGAGTATTTTCCAAGGACGACCCACAATTTGAGAGGGAAAAAAAACTTCTAAAAGCCAGGCCCTTTGAAATCTGATTGGCCCAGTGAAATGCATCTCTCTTAAATTACAGAGCTTCTCTGTTGTGTGTTTTTTCTATTTTTTCTTTTAACAAATAGAAACAGCTATTTATATACTTGTGGATTTGGTAGAGCATGATAGCGCTATCGTGTTTGCACACAGATCGCTGTGTAAACGTGTTCTGTACAGATATGTCTTAACTCATGGGTAGTCATGGATAGATTACAGAACTTAAAGGAGCATACTGCTAGTCTGCTTTTGAATGTGCTACTGACTTCCTTGTCATCATTTATTCATACAACTAAATAAAGATCATGTGTATGACTGACTGAATTGTGAAAAATGTGCTGGCCGCCTTTTCCATGCAGCGACTATGGATGGGGACTGGAGCTTTCCAGCTTCAAATATAATTCTAAAGCACCATATAATCATAATAGCAGTTTATTTGACTTGCAATTTATTTCACTCCTTCTCAAAGCCATACAAGAGATTTGAGCGAGAAACAGACTGAAATTAAGGTTGTTACTCGCTGAATATATTTCTCTTCACTGAGTCATCAACTGATGTGAATGGATCACTGAGTAAATCATTTGTGATTGTCACTTTGACCAGTTTTCTGAAGAGTTCATTGAAAATATCAACCCAAAAAAATTATTTATTCATGGTTGGATTATTAACAATTCAGCATTGCTACTTCTGAACTATCATAGACAATGCAAAGAGTTAGAGTTAAATATTGTTGGTTTAACTTAAAAAATGAAGTAACCTGTTGCCTTAAAACTTTAAGTTCATTGAAATTGAAAAATTGAGTTAATACAATGAAGCAGATTGATTTAATAATCAGAAACTCAAAATATTATGTTATCTGAACCACATCAATTATCTAAGTTGATTTGACAGAAGAAAGAACTGTTATGATAAATCATATCTTTTTCATAGTACAGTACAAATATCTAAACATTCTTAAATCATGATACATTTACATCGCTTTATAAGCAAAATTACTTAAGATATTAAGTCTTGTTTTCTGAAATAATTATCAAAATTAAGTTTTTGGTTAAAATGAGAAAAATAAACTAGCCAGTGTGGGACTTTTTTTTTCTTTTTTGTTTTTTTACTTAATTCAAAGGTAAAACAGATGTAATTTTCTTACCTCGTTGGCAGATTTTCTTTTTTTTTTTAAGTCGATATCTTAAGTAAATTTTGCCCATTCAAGTAATTGTGATTTATTGATGTAGATATTGTGTACTAGACAACATGAAAAACATAGTAAGTAAGAAAATAATGTTTTGCAGTGTATGAATTCAGAGGGCTTGCATGGACCAGGGGCGGACTGACCATCGGGAGGACCGAAAGAACTTGTGGTGGCCTGACAGCCGAATTTGGTGTAAAATAGGCTAGTTTTGTCTTTGTAAACTGCTAGCAACTGTTAGCAGTAGCAACCCATTACTATTATCACTCAAAATGTATGCTAAAGGACATCATCTATTGTAAAATAACAGTAGTAATTTAGCAGACATATATTCACATCACATTATAGACTTAGAGCGAGCTAGGGGACACAACACAACCCATATGAAAATCAACCATGGTTTTACTACAAATAAAACCTCAAACCATGGTAACCAACAAACTACCCATGGTTGTGCTACACCAATTTAACCCAAATAGTAATCAATCTGCCAAAAAAAAACATGGTTACTATACTTTTACTATGATAATCCAATAACATGCTCAGTATAAGTTTTTCTTTTATCTAAATAAAATAAAATATCTTTATGTATTGATCATGATGTAGTTATTATTGTACCAATTTTGACATTTAGGCAATTTAGAAAATATAGTTTTGTTTAAATCTTTAAGTATTTAAGTCATTTTAAGATAAAACAACAACACATGATCATAAAGAATACTTAAAATGTATCTAAAAAATGTATATATTATGTGCAAACAAATTACAATGAGGTGTTTGTTTTGCAACATGGTGGAGATGTGTCGATAAAAAAAAGAAAATTAGTGAAAAAAGTAAACGTGCACACACACACACGTAGTGAGAGACAGAGAGATATTATGAAAAATGAAAAGAATGAAAAGGAAAAAGGGCTGTCTGTTGTTTCAAATTTTGTAGGGTATATGGGACGGCCTGGATTAGTGTGAGATTTCCCGCCATGGAATTTTGTCCCAGTCCGCCCCTCTTACTTTTCTGATACATTTAGTTGGTTTTGAATTATTGTAGAATCTTAAAAGATCACCATTAATTATTGTACAGAAATAAACAACCAGCACAGTCTTCAGAATTTATCCACTTGCTCTTCCACAGAAGAAAGAAAGGGAAAATGATGAAGGTTTTCAGTGTGTTGCTCTCCAAGGTGGATTCCTACTGTAATCAAGTCTAAACATTAATTATGTTTTCCAGTGTATGTTTTCACACAAATGTTTGCAAATATTTGTTTGAACTTCAGTCTGAGATTGACATTGTGAGAGCTGGAAGTCATCTTGTGTGTAAACATACATTTGGATGAGTGAGTGTGTGCGTGTCGGTCATGTGTCCAGACGTGTGTGTGTGTCTGATAGGGGAGCAGCTGGCTTGGCAGGCAACTTCAGATGAGGGTATAATGGGATGGAGGCTCTGCCTTGCTCTCTCCTTCATGGGAGATGATTGCTAGAGAACACTTGGTTTCGAACCAGCACCCCGTGCAACACCAATTCCCAAAGCTACCCACCGCTGCAGCCATCAATGACAGAACTCTATCTGTCAGTCTGTGCACCTCTGTAAATCACCTGTGTGCCACCTAAATCCTGCGTGGAAGACTGACAGATCCTACAAATCACCAGTGTATATTAATACAAGAGAGGACATTATTACAGTTATCATAGTTAAGGGATTTTGTTAATAAAAATGCAGGGAATGCAGAGATACAGAATGCAGAGTAAGTGTAGCTACAGTATAACTACAGAAAATAAAATACTTAAACCAAAAATAATAATATGATGAGCCAAAATGATGACCAGTCACAGGTGAAGTGAATATCGTTGATCATCTCCTATAAAGGCCACATATTAAGATCTGGTTAGATTAGAAGGTAAGCAAATAATCAGTTCTCTCAAGTGTTGGATGCAGAAGAAATAGGCAGGAAAAAAGGTCTAAGCAACTTTGACCTGGGCCAAATTGTTATGGCAAGGCGACTGGATTAGAGCATCACTGAAACGGCTTGAGGGTTGCTCCCGGTCAGTAGTGATGAGAATTGAGTCAAGCTAGCCACAGGGTGTTGGGCGTCCAAGACTCATCGGTGCATGAGGGAAATGAAGGCTATCCCTTCTGGTCCGAACCAACACAAGGTCTACTGAGGAACAAGTCACACGAAATTTGAATGATGGTTATGGGAAGAATGCATCAACACATTCATTCTGCTGGGTATAGGGCTAGGTAGCCGCCGACCAATCAGAGTGTCATATGATCACCCCTGTCCATTGCTAAAAGTGGCTACAATGGGCACATGACCGTCGGAACTGGACCTAAGAGCAGTGGAAGTTTGTCTGGTCCTGATGAGTCCAGTTTTCTTTTACATCACGTGGACGGCAATGCAAGCTATGCACCATATACCAGGATGCACTGTGGGATGACAACAAGCCGGTGGAGGGAGTGTGATACTCTGGGAAATGTTCTGCTGGGAAACTCTGGGACCAGCCATTCATGTGGTTGTGAATTTGACACGTGCCACTTATCTCATTATTGTTGCAGACCAGGTCTCAAATCCTTCATGACAATGGTGTTACCTGGTGGAAGTGGCCTCTTTCAGCAGGATAATGCACCCTGCCACACTGCACACATTGTTCAGGAATGGTTTAAGGAACACGATGAAGAGTTCAAGGTGTTGCTCTGGCCTCCAAATTGAATTGACAAATCGAAAAACTGAATTCAATTCAATTGAGCATCTGTGGGGTGTGTTGGACCAACAAGTTTGATCCCCGGTGGCTCCACCCTGCAATGAATGATGAAGCCTATAGTACACCTCAGAAGGATCTGCTGCTAACGACTTGGTGTTACGCCTGATACTACAGGATACCTTCAGGGGTCTTGAAGAGTCCATGCCTCGTCCAGTTGGCGCTGTTTTGGCAGCATGCAGAGGATCAACAGCCTATTAGGCAGGTGGTCATGATATTTTGGTTCATCTGTGTATGCCATTTACAAATCTTTGTCACATTTCAGCTATTTAATGCCTTTAAGAGTGGCCTCATCCGATCAGATTTCACACATCCAGGAAGATGTAAATGTTAAACATGTGTGATACATTACTAAGAGTCTAGAAGCAAAAACAAACATGTTTGTTTAATAAAGAGATGTTTGGTTTTCTTCTGTGACACATTCTCTGACACATACAGCACCAGCTGCAGCACCTGAAAAGCTAAAAGTCCATGTTTTTAATGTGTCAGGGGAAATACTAGGGTCTTTAAGGATAATTGCTGTGTGTTCTTTTGCAGTGTGAATTTGTGCAGTTCTGACACTAAGCGTGGTTAGGCGCTGACATTCAGCTGTGCTGTAATCAGCAGCATGACGTTAAGGTGCATTACTGTCCATTACTGAAAGCCATTTAGTGCTGAACGCAGGCAGAGAGGGAGCTGAAGGAGGGTTACTGTTGTGCTGAACACTACAGAAGAGCAGGTTCATAACTGCTCCCACTGAGACGCCCATTTTAGAGGAAGACATCTAAATTAGAACGGGTCTTTTGACATGCTGAACAAAACTAAACTCGACACTGAAAATGGAAGAAAATTGACTGTAGCAGACTCATTAATACACAACTTTTGAAATAACTTGATTTGTTTTGTCCAGCAGTGGAGTGGAATAGTACCCTAAATCACATCGCATGAATGCTAAACATGTGGTGGTGGTGAGGTAAATTCCTCATGGACTGACTATCATGAATTCCTCTCTTTTCATGAACTCTGGGGTGGCATTAGACTCTTTGAAGATCTTGAGCAGTAATCCATAAATGTAACCTGCACCCCTCATTTTTTTTCCCTAAACTATCTCAGATACTCCCTAACACTCATTAGCCAGACCTAGAAGGCTGAACAAAGCATAGCTCCCCTCTCTTCCTTTCCTGAGGCTCAATGGAGTGGCACAATCTATTCTGTGAACCCCCCAGAAATGTTACAGGTCAACCCTAAGCATGAACCGCTGAGCACGACACCACTGGCCGTGAGTAAAGAGAAAGGCTGTAATGTCTTTACTTTCTCATTCAAGGGTCATGAGGTCAAAGAGGTGTAGATGGTAAATTTGTTAAGAGGCAGGGGGCAGACCTGACCAGTGAACCATCACACTAACACCGGGAATGAACAGCAGGCCAATTAGCAGAGAGTCTGTTTCAGGAACTGCAGCTGACCACAGCTGTCCACTGGATGACCAGGGCTCATAAAGCTCTTTGAGATAAAGCTCCTTTTAAGGTGAATTAAGTAGTAGAATAGTAAAGGCCAAAGTAAAGGGATAACTATATTAGCATCCATACAGACTATATAGTTCTGTTTATTCACACTGCGCTTTTGTCGTCTGCTGCTTTAATTGTTATAGTTTTATCGTTTATCGCTATAGTTATTGTCCTTGGTTTGAAATTTGTTTCGTAAAGTTGTGAATTAAACACGCAAAATTGTAATATCGCATAAAACATGTGCATATACTTCGTCTCCATCCCATGTGTTCAAGAGAACAAAATCGTCATCTACCACAAAACATCTGTAGTAAAAATGGAAGTTACTGCAATCGGGTAAAGCCACTGTGGCTATAACGTAAACACAACTGTTATCTTGATTATGATTGTGTTCCCATGCCTGGTGTCTGGGAACACGATCATGCGAAGAAATTTCAGGGCTGTCATTTTACCAAATTATTCTTATGAAAGACTTTGGCTCAGGCATTTCAGAATAACTAAAACATTTTAGATGATGTGCAGTGAAATTGGTCTACTTGGTTGGTCCAGTTATCAATCACACTCACTGTTGAGGCAAAGTCATGAGACTTTTTTTTGTTGTGCATCGAGGGACTGATTCAGTAAATATGTTTTGTTTGTTAAAACGAGCTATGTACGTTTATAGAATTTATACACATTTCCATCCAGCATTTTTTTATTTATTAAATGTGAACTTGTCGACAAATGAATGTAAATCAACCAAAAATGTCATAATTTACTCATTTACTAATTGTCATGTCATTATAGAAATCTTTATTTCATTGGTGGCACACACAAAGTTCCCTTCAAAACAATATTTGAAATATATCTATTGTAAAGACATAGATAGTAGAATACTTTTAGATAATATGACTAATCTATACAATGCTGACGACTACTTTTTATACAATATGAATCCCGAAAGTTCTTTTGTGATTAATAGAAGAAAGCGAATCATACAGGTTTGGAATGACATGTACGGTGATGACAGAATTTTCAGTTTTTTTTTTAGGAGCTTTTAACCTCTTGGATTGTGAATTAGGCCGAAAGCATGACAGCATTTACAGTATTTGAAATATAAATATTTTTGTAGACTTTAAAATGTTCTCATTGTCACGATTGAATCTGTTCTTGCTGAATAAAAGTATGAATGCCACTCAATAAAAGAAAGAAAAAAAACAACAACAAAGAAAAATCAAGTGTGGATTAATTAGGGATGAAAAATCTTGTCCACAGTTGCTTCTGAGAGAAAGCTGACCGGAGATATGTAAAATTGAATCAATGCAATTGAGCTTACTCAAACACCGCATGCACAATGGAGAAGCTTGTATCAACTCAGTCAATAAAAGGCAAAATGGTCCACACTAAAGGTCAGATAGCACGTATCCAGGGTAATGTGGCCATGCATCCTCAGATTGAATTTCAATTTGGGATTTGAACAGTAAGAATTGATTTCAAAGGTTTTGATAACGCAGCAATTATTACTGACACAAACGCATTTTGAACATTGTTACTGGATCTCTCGTTTCTTTGGCTGAGAGAGTTGGCACTTCAGCTGCTGCTATGGTAACTCTAGTCTGCACATAGAAGCCCAGTGCGTTGCTCCTAGCAGCAGGGGCTCTCAGAAAAGCTTCCAATCTGTTACACCAGGTCTTCAATTCTGCTCCTGGAGGGCTACTGTCCTGCAGAGTTTAGTTCCAACTGGCTTCAGCACACCTACCTTTGTGTTTTCAAGCCTTCCTGAAGGGGTCTTGATGAGCTGATTCAGGCGTGTTTGATTAGGGTTTAAACCAAACTCTGCTGTACAGTGGCCCTCCAGGAGTAAGATCGAAGACCTCTGTGCTACACTATCCATCCAAGGCCAGTTACAAAGATTTGACCTGATAACACAAATTATTAGCTGGGATTGAAAGCTTCCTGACTCGTCAAACACAAACCGGGACAGTGCCAGGAGCATTTGTGGGTTGTCATTTTGGGTTTCGCTTTCAAGTAGATGGGAGCTGACATCATATACAGATACAGTATTGTAACGCTTAACCTCTTTTCTCCTATCATCATGAGAATGCTGTTTATCTAAAGCATTGTTAAACTCGAATAATCATATTGGAATTAAACAAATCTAAAACATAATGCACGTCACAAATGACGGACATCTGCCTGGTGACGTTGCTGAACATTTGTCAGTGAATGCTTTAGAGATGTAAAGCAGATGAGCAAGCTTTCTAAAAATGGCATCTTCTAGATGAACACACGCCATATAGACGCTCTTTGTAAAATTCATGTGCTACATTCTATGGCTAGATGTGTGCCACAAAGAGGCCTGGGCACAGTGAGTCTATCATTATACAGGCATTGTTTGGGTATAAAGATGCATCCAAAGAAAACTGATTTCAGATGGGCTTACAAGACACCTTAATGTAAGTATTTGAGGATCTAAATGAAAATCAATTGAGCTTGAGAGGTAACCACACAAAATTGTGTGACTACAGAGCCAATTATGCAAGTCAGTAGTTAAACAAAAATGGATATATTTACGAGGTAATCATTCCAAGTGCTCCTTCAAACGGCATTTTTCGATTTTTGTTCCACTAACACTGAACCTTCTGCCACCAGAAATGTAACTTTTCCATGTAGAGGCAATATTTGCCACATAGAGTTGTTTTTCAGAGGTCTTTCTTTTGCTATTAAGAGAACATATTTACAGGGATTAGATTTCTAACTATATAAAAGTATACTGTGGCTCACTCTTTTATGTAAATACTTAGATCAATTAATTTAAATAAATTCTCAACCAGACTAATTACAAACCATTCAAAATGTAGGGGTCAGTGTTTTTTTTTAAGAAATTAATAACTTTTAGTTTTTATTCTTTAAAAGACTTTATTACAACAAATATTCAACATCACAGTATCATATTTTGCACAAAAATATAAGGAGCACAACAGCTTTCAACATTGATTATAATAATAAATGTTCTTAAGCAGGTAATCAGCATCATAATGAATTCTGAAGGATCATGTGACACTGAAAGACTGGAGTTATGATGCTAAAAATTCAGCTTTGCCATTACAGGAATAAATTACATTTTAAAATAGATTTTTTGTGAAAAAATCTAAAACCTCTTAGTTTTAGTCTCATTTTTTTGCCACTTTGTGTCATTGTTGCCCCAAGCTCCCATTAATTTCGTACTGTCATGCACACAGGTTTACGGGATATCATAGGTAGTGAGTACACATCTATGCTGCCTTCAAGAGTTCATCAGATAGACAGACATAGAACATTTTTCAGCTTTCAGACACAGCCACCAGATAAAGAAAAAAATTATGAATTGCAAAAGAGATCACATATTTGACTGTGTGAAGAAATAGATTCATGTTTGACTCTTTAAAAAACATGAAAGTCCAATCGGGCTCTTGGAAAGAGTGACCTTCTTTGAGAAAGAAAGAGAGATAGAGAAGTGAAGCTTTGCTGATTTTTTCCCCTAATGAAAAGAACAAAGGCAGAGGAGTCCTGTGTCCTGAATTCTCATTTCTTCACTTCAGAAGCAGGGAGAGAATGAGAGCGAGCACGCTGTGGGTGTGACTGTGTTACAGCAGCGATGAGGCTCAGGCTGAGAGCACCATCATTATTTAGCTCAGCAAATGAGAGGAAAGGCAGAAGCTTCAGGCCTCTCATTACACAGAGCAGCAGAGGGCTCAGAGTGAAATGCGCTGTGGATATTACACACTCCTTCCTCCAGCATGTCAGGTTATTCACCTACAGATTCATGATAGACTGGCCGGCAGCAGCCATTACCACCCTTGTGCTGGACAAGTCGCACTGGAAGTGCCAAGTTAAGAAAGCTGAAGCCAAAGTCTGAGTAAGATATGCGATGGAAAGAAATTTGAATGATTTAGAAAACTAACAGAAGGAAACTTAACAAGTCACAAACTTCCACTGTAGGCGTGCTTGAGTCAAACAGCATATAAAACAGAACTCATTACTTCTGTAAATGCCTATAGAATCACAAACCAATTAAACAACAGCAGAAAAGACGTTCACAGCTGAGTTGTTTAAATTACAAACATGTATGTTCTTGCTCAAAGATTCAAACGTGGGTTGTGTACACAAGGACATGATGCCTGTAATGAATCCAAATGCCATTTGAGTCTCTGAAATTACTTAAGTCAACATTCATGGCACTCAAAATGACTAAGATCACTAAAAACTAAGATTAAAGTTCATAAATAAATGCAAATGTTGAGTTAAGCTGAAAAAGGGTACTAATACTTCCAGGCAGTGCTGTTAGTTATACTAGCCTGTAGGGGCGAAACTTTATAAGTATTCGTCCTGAACTGTCAGGGTTGTCAGACGAACAAACACAGTCAGTCACAGGTGATCCACACTCCAATCCGGAAGGCGCGGTAATGCAATGCTGTTTAATAACTGCCATAACAGGAAAAAGAGCACAAGAAGAAGAGATGATCTATCAACCCAAAACAAGTTCAAGTTCAGATGGCATGCAAGAGCTTGCTAGTTGCCTATATATACGTTTCCAGATACATTTTTGTGACGCGCTCCACAAACTTCACGGAAAGGAAAACAAGTGGCGGCTGGAAGCGCATCCTGTTTTTCCTTGTTTAGCAAAAGCACAATGTTTTGTTTTTATTGTGAGTGTAGTAGGGGTTGAACCGACTAAGTCGATTAGTCGACCTTAATGCAATGACATGACGCTTTAAGCTTGACGTCGACTAGTCGCGTGGATCATGCAACACTTTATGATTGCGCTAATTTTGATATTATATGGCCGCGTTGCAGACGACAACAGATGAAGAGCCCAGAGGGTCATTGCAGCAAGAAAGCAGCATTGGTAGGCTACATAAAGTGTATCGAAATACTTTACTAACTTAGCAATATATTGTTGAAAACGAAAGTGAAAGCATGACGCACGCTCACTGTTTTACCGGGAAATGAGAGTTTCTCTTTTAAAACTATCAAACATTATTTTTTTTCATATATTATACACTCACCGGCCACTTTATTAGGTACACCTGTCCAACTGCTCGTTAACACTAATTTCTAAGCAGCCAATCACATGGCAGCAACTCAGTGCATTTAGGCATGTAGACATGGTCAAGACAATCTCCTGCAGTTCAAACCGAGCATCAGTATGGGGAAGAAAGGTGATTTGAGTGACTTTGAACGTGGCATGATTGTTGGTGCCAGAAGGGATGGTCTGAGTATTTCAGAAACTGCTAATCTACTGGGATTTTCACGCACAACCATCTCTAGGGTTTACAGAGAATGGTCCGAAAAAGAAAAAAACATCCAGTGAGCGGCAGTTCTGTGAGCGGAAATGCCTTGTTGATGCCAGAGGTCAGAGGAGAATGGCCAGACTGGTTCGAGCTGATAGAAGGGCAACAGTGACTCAAATAACCACCCGTTACAACCGAGGTGGGCAGAAGAGCATCTCTGAACGCACAGTACGTCGAACTTTGAGGCAGATGGGCTACAGCAGCAGAAGACCACACCGGGTGCCACTCCTTTCAGCTAAGAACAGGAAACTGAGGCTACAATTTGCACAAGCTCATCGAAATTGGACAATAGAAGATTGGAAAAACGTTGCCTGGTCTGATGAGTCTCGATTTCTGCTGCGACATTCGGATGGTAGGGTCAGAATTTGGCGTCTACAACATGAAAGCATGGATCCATCCTGCCTTGTATCAACGGTTCAGGCTGGTGGTGGTGGTGTCATGGTGTGGGGAATATTTTCTTGCCACTCTTTGGGCCCCTTGGTACCAATTGAGCATCGTTCCAACGCCACAGACTACCTGAGTATTGTTGCTGACCATGTCCATCCCTTTATGACCACAATGTACCCAACTTCTGATGGCTAATTTCAGCAGGATAATGCGCCATGTCATAAAGCTGGAATCATCTCAGACTGGTTTCTTGAACATGACAATGAGTTCGCTGTACTCAAATGGCCTCCACAGTCACTAGATCTCAATCCAATAGAGCATCTTTGGGATGTGGTGGAACGGGAGATTCGCATCATGGATGTGCAGCCGACAAATCTGCGGCAACTGTGTGATGCCATCATGTCAATATGGACCAAACTCCCTGAGGAATGCTTCCAGCACCTTGTTGAATCTATGCCACGAAGAATTGAGGCAGTTCTGAAGGCAAAAGGGGGTCCAACCCGTTACTAGCATGGGGTACCTAATAAAGTGGCCGGTGAGTGTATAAACATATCAATGCATCTCTCAATTCTCCCGCAATTATTTTTTTTCTTTTCACCTTAAATGATGATGTAAACAGCGGGCTGTTTAGCTAGCCTACATCTGTCCACTTTCATGTGTCACACTTTCATGTGATTGCTATCCGATCGTGAAAAGACAACGTGTAGGCTAAATGCCCTCTGAATCGCATTCGAGACGGATTTTAAATTTAAACCGTATATATAAATTGGACTTCTCCGAAAATGCTGAAGGAAAACGTGTGAGAATGTGTTATTCATTATATGACGAAGCTACAGTATGGCAACACGTATCATCGCAGCTGAGCATCTATTTATAAAGCCAACATGCAAACTATCGTAAATCAAAGTGAATGTAAGTCACAGACGCTTAACACACAATCATCTCAGCTAAAAGTAAAGAAATAAAATGATCTTACCAGTGCTGTCTCTCTTATTGCAGTCTGAAATTTTGAAATAGCTGATGATCAATAAAATTGAGATCATTACTGTTGCTTTCGGTGATGTGAACTCAAAATTCTGCATATTGCGCGTTGTTTGAAGATCGGATCTGTATCCGTTTTGCAAACATATTTATGTGACTAGGTGTAAATGGAATCGTTTTGATAAATCAGATCAATAAAAACGCATGAAGTGTCCAGGTGTAAACGGCCCCATTATGAGCTGGCAGCATCTGTATAATTTTCTGTTAATTAATTGTAAATTGTGGCATGTTGCAAAGCAGTCACGTCTCTTATGTTTTTATGACTGTACGTCAGCGACTAGTCGACGTTCGATTCTGAACTTTGATGTCATAACAGTCGACTTCAAAATCCCTGAAGTTGTTCAACCCCTAGAGTGTAGTGCACTGTAGTGGTTTTATGGTCCAGGGTCACCTAATATATATGTAAATATAATGATAAATACAGTATATGAATTGAGTTTAAAATCATTTTAGACCAAATACAGCATGCACGCCACACTACTGCAAAATGTGTACTACCATTGATATAGTTAAGATCGGTGGTGATTCCATGTGGGAGCTTCTGCACTCTGAGCTGATCTACAGTAGCTGATCTGGCCACAAGGGCCACAGGCAGAGCCAGAACTTTTTAATCAGATTAAACGTTGCTGATGAGGTGCGGGTCAGTACTCTGAGCCCTGGTGCTGAGCGCCACGCGCTGGGCTCGAGGGTTATCACAAGCTCCCCAGACATGTTGATTGGAATCGGGCAGCGGGCCGCTGTGGGCCATGGGGAGGTTAGATTAGAAGCGCACTGCAGCCTGCACATAGAGCCTTCTGTTTTCATAAGTGATTTTCTCTCCCCTGCAGTAGATCCACCAAAGTCCCGCTTATAATCAGACGCAGATCTAACTTCACTGCTGATGAAAGCCAACGGGACACACTGCAGCCTTTCACCAGCTTTTGACCTGTATTAACGGGGCAAACCTAGGATCCGTGAGACTGACTGGATTAAACTCATTGAATGAATAAAGCACTTTATTCTTGATGGAGTTATGCTATGGTTATTTAAACAAAGGACAATGAGCATTCGAATGCCTGAACTGACCCTACAGCAAAGTGCACGCTAATGCAGACATTCTAAAGGGAGGTGACCACTCGGACATTATATGAATGTGAGAAATCATAATGCTCAATATGGCAGCTGTAGCCATTTTATTTTAATGAAATAGCCAATCAGCTGTTGTTTACTCTTTGTAGTGCAAGGGTTTTGAAACTATATGATGCCAAGGACCACAAATACAATGATTCCTTTATGAGGGACCCCAATGATAAATATAAAGAAATCTATATATATTTGTGTAAGACAAAATCAAATAATTATTTACTAAATTAAACAACTCTTTTTTACACTGCCACTGACCTGTCTTTAAAGCTGGATTAAGCTACATTATAGCCCTAAATTTCAGCCCATCGAGAGCGACTTATTTACGCCACTAAGGCCGGTCTTCGGGCCAATTTTCACTTCATAGCTCACACGCATCGTGCCTGTTATAATATCTATATATACATCGTACATTTATTAATTAAGAGATGTGCTGTGCTGGTGGAAACAACACGAGGCCATGCTACCATGACTGTCAAGACTGGCTGGCATGGTGTTAAGTGTTCAGCAGTTTTACACCTGGTCACTTGCGTTTCATATCTGATTTGCTAAAACGGTTACATTTACACTTGGCCACATAAATGTGTCTGCGCAAAACAAATATAAATCCGATCTGTAATTGAGTTCACGCCAATGAAAGCAACAGATTTATGAGCTGCATTTTATTTATCATCAGCTGGAAGGTGTCTTAAACCACCTCCTTAAGTGGTTTGAGTGATCGGAAATTAAGTGACCCATTGTAAAAAGGCCCATTGAAGAATTGAGGACTGGATTCCAACCTTCCACTGTGTCCAAGCGAGGCCTGTTGCGAGCAGCCTACCTTAGCTTTTCAAAAAAAATTATTTTACTGTGGTGGTGATAATAAACGTTTAAACTTACATTGTGATATGCTTGCTATTTATGTTTTATATATATGGCTTTTATTGTAGGTAAGTCAAGTTTTTATTTGAGAGGCTAAATTGATCAGATTGATCCACTAGCCGCTTGGTAGTCACTTTAAAAAACTTTTTCTACTTTGCAAAAAAAAAAGGCTCTTTTAATGGCTGCAAAAGTAATATGCTGTGCAATGGGAATACAAAACAAACAAACAAAAAAAAACAACAACAAAAAAACAACACAGGCTCCATTAAGAGGTTCAGCCGAAATTCTGCTAAACTGTAGGACAAGGCTAGGACCTGAGGGTCTCGGGCCTGGCTGGCCTAGATTTTAGGCCCGTGCAGATATTTAAACTACATGACTTCAGCAGTCTTTTTAGCACAGATTTTAGTTGACTAGTTACCAAAAAAATTATTGCCAGGCTGCAGATTTTATAAATTTGTGAAAGTGAATGAACATTGCATAGTGTATGATTGGCACAGACTATGAATCCATCAACTCCAAGGATATCAAACACTGATGATATTTTGAACCGATTTTAGAACATATATTTAGTTTTTATTTGTCATGCGTTTCCTAGCATCGTTTGTGTCAGAGAGACTTCAAATTCAGGAAGTGTGTGATCCTCAGTCATTTAGTGCAGATGTCCAGTTTTTCTCTGTATTCATTTGATAACTAGGTAAGTGTATGATGCCTAATGTTCTCTTGTAGTGTATTGTAGCCCTAAAAGGTCTTTGGCTAAAGCAAGAATTTGAGAAAAAGCAGCTTCTCCAAGGAAGCGAAGAAGACAAGAGGACATCAGACCTGGCTTTGTATAAAACCCTTCACACGGATCTTCTTGGAAAGAGAGCAGATTCGACTGCCACGTAGTCAATGAACAGATTCAAGCAGCTCAGCAAGGTTAACCAAGACTATAATCCAATTAAAATTCCACAATTATTACAGAGCACATGCCTCTGTCTCTTCTGTCTTTCTCCCAGCCTAGACAGTCATCTGATCGATTTATCCCTGCTTTGACCTTACAAGGCAAAAGTCTGGAGAGGGGAGGCCTTCAGCACAATCTCTCTTGCTCTAAACTAAGTCCAACTTGGTTTGGCTTGTCTTATTTGGAAGTTTGTCCAATAGCTCACTATCTTTGGTTTGGCTTCTATCTTTTATCCATCTTCATTGGTATGTCCTTTTGTTTCTGTGTTTTCTATTGATATCTGTAATCCGCTTCCAGACCGCATCTCATCAGAGGGTAGAAAGCGGCCACAGAGAAACTCTACTCCCCAACAGCAAACACAGACATCTGCAGAGGAACCGCATAATAAAAAATCACGTCCCTCAAATGGCAATGGTCCTCCTCCCAATGAAACCAGACCAAGAATACATGACCCATCAACAACAGCCATATGTCTTATCAGCATGATCTAAACACACATCATAAATTATAATCCCACGGTCTGTAATTGTGACATGGCCAACACCCGAATCAAAACTCAGACCCAGTCTTTAATCAGACAGAAAATTTGAGTGTAGCATGTTCTCACGGGCAAGAGAAAGTGCTGAGATCCTGACAACTACGCCTCTGTGGTGCTCGCAGTGAATTGGGTGGGTCTGTGAAAAGCCTGATGGTTTTAGTCTGGTTTTAATGACCATGGGAACTTCATACATCCACTCCTTTTACACCTTACCGTGTCTAAAATAGAGTTTTGACCTTCAGAGAAGCTGAAATAAACTTTTTCAGGACAGGGAAGGACACATAATGCCTAATCTGTCTCAACGAAATTGACTTTAGTAAGTAAAGCTTATAATGACCAAAATTATCTTAATTCCTGAGAATGTCTATATGGACAACAACATGTTTTGAGGGATAGAATAATTTACTTCCCCTCATTAAGGGGAAAGTTGAGTGATTTGTTAATTCAATAACTGCAGTGACCAGATTATTGAGTGATCAAGTTTAACTGCATCACATTTGTTCTTGAGTGCATTTCAATTGATTGATTGATTGATTATTTTCTTTATGAATCAGTCTGGATTAAATCAGAGTTTAGCACAATGACTCAATGATTCAGCGGCAGTTGAAAGTTAACAAATCACTGGATGGGAAGATTACCCGTGCATAACCTCTTACATCGGAATGTGTTTCTCACACTACTCTCATATGGCTTCAGAGGACTTTGACTATAGCTCACACGTCTTAGGGACTACTTTTATGGTGCTTTTTTAATCTTTGTTAGTCTATAAACTAAGGTTATATGGAAATATCTAAAAATGTCAAACATTTTATTGTTTCGTCCACAATATAGAGAAAGCTATACTGATTTAGAAAGACATGACAGTGGGGAAAAACATTTTTTGGGTAACTTATCCCTGGGTGACCTATCTGGCAACATATCTTTGCTTCTTATTTCCTTGTCGGACAAATCTCTGTCCAACAATAACGTTTGATTAGCACTACATCTTGTGTAATAACAGATCAACATCACATTGTTCATTCTCTGCTTCTGATATCAATGAAAACACAGTAGGTTAGTGTCTCCATTGATCAAGCTTATGTGCATTCCTAGACACATCCCTGAGTTCTCTGAAAATTCATAATTTTGTCCAGATTAAAAGGAGAAAAAAAGTGAACCATCAACATAGCATTCTGCAAGCCTTCCCAGACAGGGCACTGTCCAAATATAAGCTGTAATTCCACATGTGCTAATGTCATTTGGAGGGGAACTGTTCTCTCAACATCTCAGGAACCTAAAAGCGTTCATTCTCCTAGATTACCATTCGGGGTATTTTTGTAACTTGAGGATATGTGCTCAACAAACTGAAGCTAAATTCATTGAAGTTTACTTCCACTGTTCCCTGGCCAAGTTAAATTAAGGTTATATTGCTTGGCACAATCGTGAAACCCCATGTATTTTAAACTTGAAACAATACACAGGCACAAAAGACTTTGAATTAACCTCCTCTGTGGCAGTCTCCCCAACACTGAGACATCAGCACTTTTTCCCCAAATATGTCAGGACAGGAAGCATAGATGAGAAACAACCGTCTGACCAACCAAAACATCATCTAAGACTTATTCATGACATATGGAAGAATAATACAGCTGGAATCAATTACAAAATATCAAATGTCAAAACAGAGTATTGGACATCACCTTCTGTTCTTTTTAGAGGGTAAATTGCAAAGTCACTATTATAAATCAATTGACTACTTCTTACAGCATAATTGAATAACTAGAAGTCAGAAAGAAATGGGAAACCGTATCACATTAACCCAGGTGAATTATGTCCGAAAGGCAGACGAAACCTCATCGGTAGCCATCATGAGCCAGACGCCCCACTTTGAAGTGACTGTTCCACCAGATAAGGTGGAAGCACCATGACATTGCGCCTGAGTCAACATCAAGCTCACCTTCACCGATAATTCACGGCAGCTCATTCTGCACCTGAAAACCCACGAGGGCTCTTTCACCCTCAGGCTGACAAGTTGAGAGAGGAGAAGGAAGGTTGGGAGGAAGTTACAGTCTTTTATAGCCTTCCCCTCTTACTTTGATGCTCTCCGTTCTCCCTGTGATAATGAACTCATGTTGAGCACTTGAACTTGCTCTGTTCAGTCATGCGCGTTGATGTCCATAATAGAGCGTGAGCGATTACTTCACGCAAGTCTGGGGCTCAGACTCCACAGATACGGCCGAGAGACAATTGGACCTGGTCGGCCAGGGGGAGACACGGCATCACGCCACCCGACTGAGTGTCTCCTTCCCAGCTCAGATGTGCATTCTGTTAGGTAGAGGGTCCCATTAGGCCTGTCTGGGAAGGTAATGGATATCTGTAAGGTTGTGACCTCTGTTCAGACATAGTTACATCATCATCAGAGGGGTTACTGAGGCTCCACATCTGCCCCCAAAGCTGCACACAAGAGGGAGAGAGGGAGAGGATAACAACCCTCATCTGTCTTTATCACTTTCTGTCTGACGCTCTGTGATGTAAGGCGTTTTGAAGTGAAGACCGATTGCTGTGGTAAAACAACATGCCGTCTGAGACTATAAACAGGAGTGTTGGGATTAAACCGTGTTGCTCTGATCCTCTTTGAGATAAATCAAGTCTGCTGAAACATTAGTGGAACTTCGCTGATAATTCAGCCCAAATTTGACAACATTCTTCAGCTATATTTAGAGCAAATATTTGTTGGCTTTATCCCACTTTTATTGATAGAGGTGATGAGCCAATGACAAACGAGTGTCCAAGATAAAGAGAAAGGAAACACTAACAGCAATACTAAACATTTAAACAAGTCTATAAATTGGAGGCGAGTTAAACCACTCACACAAACAGGAAGTCTCTTAGACTGACTTGGAGAGCAGAAGCTGAACAAGTGTCTCCCATGATTTGTTTGCAATAATTTGCCTCAAAATTCGCTAATTAATGGACCATGGTCTAGAATCCAGAGCCAAGACTGGTTCCACAGTGAATCATTTGTCATAAATGTATATAATTATAAACACTGAATGTTTTTTTTTTTGAGAAACTGAGTGTCTGAAGAGGCTTATATATCATGAAAATATGCATTTGCACAGGAATCATAATCACAGGAAACAGTGAATCAGTTTGAAATTTCTGCATCTTGATGATTCTCACGCACATTGACATTGACTTTTGACTCCTTTACCACAAAAGTTCAGTGTAGAGATGTTTATAGAGCCGTCTTCTGTCTTTCCAATCACCCAGGTTCACTAACAAAGGCCAATAATTTTAATATGGCCTATCTGGAAAAATATTTATTTTTTGTAATAATGTACAAGGATATAAACTGCAGTTAACAACAAAAAAAGTGTTTTCCCTCTTCAAAACGTTTGTAACAATTTGCCCAATATGATATCCTGAATCTATTGGTGTTACTGCACAGCAAGCTGGATAAAAATGACAACAGCAGGTTGTTCAACTGCCTCACTTGCCAGAATGCAGGAAAAAGCCATTAAAGTCAATTAAGAGGAAAATCAGGCTAGAAATGAATTATCCAGCCCTCTAATCTCATCATAGCCATGTGGTGATCAAGAGGGCAGATTATCACTCGCAAATTACTGCAGAGTTCAACTGCTCTCCCACGGGTGGCCATTTTGTTTGTAGGTCAAGGTGAAAACAAAAGTTAGCATTCATTGAAAGAACAACTCGTCATTGTTTGAGCCAATTTTTTGGTGGCTGGGATGCTCTTAGTTTTCTCTGCATATAAGGCGCCACATGAGAAAGTATTGTAGCATCCAAAAATTACACTTCACCTAGACTCTACAAAACAAATGTCACAAACATAACTTCCGATACACTTCATTAATAGTATATCAAAGCCATTCAGGTGTGTATGATAAATAGTTTTTAGTGCCAGTATGGACATACTGTACAGACTGCCTCTATTGATGAATGAGAGAACAAAAAGTCCCCTGAATGCAAAACACAGTTCATCCAAACAAGACAAATACATTAATTTTTACATCAAAAACAAATAGTGAAAACAGTTTTATTGGAAAATAATAAGACAATTACTGTATGTTGACCATAGCCATATTTTAAGAACTTGTGCAACAACTTCTCTGGTTTCTTATTGAACAACCAGCCCCAGATGCATGATAAACAGTGGCTTTTTCCTCTATCCATTGTTCAAGCACAACAAATATAGATTTCCCCTCAAGAAAATCTGAGTGGCACTGAGCCACTCATTAACGCAGAATGAGTGACAGCCACAGGACGCTTTCATACATCCGTTTTACTGGAACATTTTCCAGAACCATACTGTTGAGTTAGAAACTTTTTGGTTTTGCCAAGTGGAAACATGACCTGATTAAACATTCAAACTGTGTTAGTTTGTGGTGGGTAGTCTAAGTACAACCACATACTCTGGAACAGTTCAGTTTCATTAAATCAAATAGAAGTAGAGTGCATTTCATTGCCCAGTCCCAAAAGACGCACTTTATAAAGACTTGAATTACTCTGGCTTTCAGCTTTAAGAAGAGTTGTGTCAAATTTCCACATTCCAATTTAATTTGAATGGCAGTAGCTAATATAATTCAAAATTGCAATTTGAATTTAAGGATGTAGAATATACACTGAAATACACTCAATTAATTAACTAGAAAAGCAAGACAAACTTTGTTGGCGTGATCGGGTTTAAGTTTTGAAAATGTATTAAAAAATGAAGGAGAACCAAGTATGAAGCAATACAGGATTTAGGATAGATAGACAGGCAGACAAAAAAAGATAGATAGTCAAAATTCTAAAATTGAAAGGACACCAATTCTTCAAACTCAATTTCGGATTGTGGTATCTCTGAAGTCCACAAGACCACACAATGTCCCATTTGTCATTTTGCAGTCATTACTTCACTCCAAACTACTACCCAAATGGCACCCTGAGCATTCACGGCACTCCTCCCAGTCTACACGTGGGCTGACTTCTGCAATCAGAAGTTACACAGCCACTTATATGGTGAATCAGCATTAATTTCCACCTGGCAAAAGCACATAAACAGATGTCTATGAGGTTTGTTTTAAAAACCAATGCGTCTGGACATTTAAGGGGAAAGCTAGACCAGATCTTCCTGACAGCCCTCCAAGAACTCCGCATCTGGCTTCTAACTCCCTGATGTTGCAGAGTTTGGGCTGCAGGGTGGATGCAATGGAAGGGCTTACTGACTTATTAGGGTTTCCCCCATGTCTAATGTCTCATTCCCTGCTTCAGCTCCATGGTCTGCATGGCCCCAGAGAGGAAAATATGACAATGGTTGGCTTGGGTTTGTGGCAGAGCAGTCATTCCAGCAGACAGGAACCTAAACGCTAAAGCTGCTCATTGTTAAAGCCCTCAGCTGGGTCTAATGACACAATGTTGCTAATTTCGATACCTGCTTTTACATTTGAACTGGGACTCAGAACCAACATCAAAGGATCACACCACATCCTGTCCCTCTTACGCCCAAATCAACCTTGACTTTGTAAGAGCTGCTACCACGATACACACAGCAGTACCACTGAGATCTGAGGTCAAAATCCTGCTGAGAAAAATAGGAAAACACACAAGGAATGGAGCACATCTTGCTCAAACCACAACTGAAGAAACCCAAGTGAAATCCAGCACCCGACTGGAGAATATTAAACAAATATTCTCTGCTAACATTTCAAGGAAAATATTTCACCACTGGCAATGGGTTTTAAGAAAGCGTGACTTGAAAAAATAAAAGAGTTACGGGAAAACTGTGTATTTTTGGGATATTTTCTCATTGTGTGAACAGAAGATGCAGCTGTTGACGTGTGTTGGAGACGGACCTGGATTTTGTCCCAGCTTAAGAAAAGGAAACAGCGGCTGGTTCTCAGAGCAAGAGAGAGAAACTCTGACAGATTTGTGAGGTTAGTTTCTCATGGACGGCATCATTTCTCTCAGGGGGAACGAAAACGAGAGCGTGAGGACAGTCCTAGTAAATACTGCCAGCATTGACTCCTGGCTGATGTCTATCCCTCATTAGGACTGAAGCAGTTAGGCAGCAGTTGGAGAATTATCATACCATATAAACAGTCACAAGACTACATATATATTTTTGGATGCTATTTAGATGCCTCTCCACGGCTCATTGGTTGCCTTCTCATGACTGATTCCACAAAGAGGCCTTTGAAAACATGAACAGCCTTCTTTTTTAACCCTGAAGCCCATTTGCCTACATTTTTCACTACAAAAATTGTTCATGGAGACATTAAACACTGCAGGCAACACATAATACAATTGCGTGTTACATAGATAGTATTACATAGTATGGCGTGCATATCTCAACATCTGAGGAATGAGCAGCACAGAACCCGCAAGACAGTAACAGTATTTGCCTTTAAGCCTTGTTTGCTATTTTTAGACTTCCATATAAATGTATTTATTATGCATTTATGCATTTGCCAGGCGCCTTCATCCAAAGTGACTAGTTCATTCAAGGTATATGTTTTCATATTTTCAGTATGCCCTGGAAATCAAACCCATGACCTTGGTGTTGTTAGCAGCTGAGCTACAGGAATGATTCCAAGATGGCACAGAATCGTGGGTACAGGTAACTTCTAGAGGACACACAAACACATTTGTTTTGTTCCAAAACCTTGTGAGCTGCCTATGTAAGCAGTATTTTAAGGCATCATTTTAAGCTATTAAAGTCACACTCCCAACATGAAGAGGCAGCAAAATTATACCGCCTACTAAGATACAATTCATCTGGCTAGATTCTAAAGGCCATTGCACACTGAGTACGACATTTTCGGATGTGTTTTTTTGTGTTCGTCAGCCTAAAAATTCGTTACGCATAGAAACCTTGCACACCGAGTCCGTAACCGCATTTATTCAATTTTTGTGGGAAAAACGCAAAAATACCAAATGGATTCGTCAAGCAGTGAGGATGATTTTGTTGCCCTCTCTCTGAGAAGAGAAGAAAGAGAAAAATATTACGTCCATCCAATCCTGAAATTGCGCCGAGAGGAAGGAGAGTTTCACCTCCTTATCAAGGAGTCGCGAATTTATCCCTAGTGATTCAAATTTTACTTCAGAATGTCAGTGGGACAGTTTGATGCTTTGCTAGCGATTCTGGAGCCACATATTAAAACAAGACCACCAATTTCCATGAACCAATCGATTCTGAACGGAGATCTGGCAGTATGTCTAAGGTATGGACACATACTCCTGCGCCGGCCCGGTTGAAGCGCTGGGCAGACAAAACAACTAGGCTGTTATATATTGTGTCCAATAATACATTAGTTATCGAATTGGCTGCTCAATCACATTTTATTCAATCCTAAATTTCAATCTGATTGAAAGGGGAGGTTTATTAATTTCATAATCCAATATAGGGAAGAGAACATAAACACTTGATCGAACTGAAAACCGAAACTGAAAGCACGGAGCAAATGTGCAATGATTTGAGGACGAGCTTCCCCCGGCCTGAATTGTCAAAAGACCTCTCAAAATGCAGGCTCTGGATGCGAAAACGCAGAAAATCGAACCCGATCCGATTAATTTTATGACGGACGAAAGTTTCGGAGGCGGTGTGCAAGCATGATTGACATAACGTGAGGTCGAATTTTTTTTTTAACGTGCAAAAATTTCGGATGCGAATTTCGGACTCAGTGTGCAATGGCCTTAAGGCAGCATCATTACATATTTCCTTTCAAAGCTAGTCTTTTTATTTCATTTCCAATCTGCATTATTTGGAATAAAATTATTTCCTTCGTTAAAATGAACTATTTTACCAAAAATTTGTACACGCTATCATTAGCTTATCAATATGCTAACATCAAATCTTTATCTGTTCGGATGCTGCCTTAGATGGAAGGTTCTTGTGGCAGCAGACAAACAAGGCAGCTCACTGGGTTTTGGAACATACCCATTTTTATGACACAAATACTGACAAATGCCAAGCCTTAATTTCATCTGTACATCAGAAGTACTCACAAGTGAACTTGCGGTCACTGAGACCACTACACCACAGTCATGCCTGAGCAATGCAGTCACTGAGTCAGCACTGAAATTCATGGAGCAGTCATCAATCAAAGTCTATACATACTCTATATCAGCCCTACAGTAGTCCTGTAACACACTCACACAGAAGAGTAATGAACTAGTAAACACTGCAACTCTCCCCTATATACGAAAAAAGAAAAAGTTATGACATCAGCAGTAGGATACCCTGGCAGAGAAAAGCTAAAACATTTACTGGACAAAAAAAGCCTGTAAGAAAACCAAAAGCTATTGCTTGTGTGGCAATAGCTGAACAGTTCTGGTTATGAAACAGTCCAACAAAAGACATCCCAATCCATATCTCTTATTCATTTCTCTCTGTTTACCGGGAACATCCTTGTGGGTTGATGGAGTGAGATACGCAGGCTACACAAATGTCCATAAAAGGGCTAAATCTGAAAGCAAACGAGAGGCAGCTGTAACAATAGGCAGTCATAATGTATCTGTCATGAGGAGTATTATTTATATCCGTGGTGCAGACTACATTGCAGTCACAGAATAGGGTGTGGAAACTTCAAGAGAGAGAGAGCGAGAGATTGTGTGTATAGTCACAGGATATGGCAAATTCTCTCATGTTCCCTTCAGTCAATCGTCATTGTTTCCTGGATGCAATCTTTAGGTAGTTCCAAACCGTTTCATCGTGCGAAAACTGCAGTTGATAACTTTGTTTTGCTTTGACGCAGTGTGTGTTTGTTTCCTTCAGTAGCAGAATAATTAGCGCTGAATAAATAGATAAATAAGCACAGACGAGCAAACGAATAAATGCAGTGTCGACCTTAATGAGCAGGCTCGTTAGATTGGGTGATTGCTGTTTGGAGTTAGTTTAATTCGATCTGCCTCTCTAATCCCACAGCCTGCGATGCTTCATTGTTCACCGCAGCTCTTACAAAAAAACCCAGACGTTAGCTCATTTGAATTTGAGAGGTATAACTATTTGATCTCACACAAAGGGAATTACTCTGTGTTCTAAGTGAAAACAAATTACGCTGGTTTGTCCCAATCCTAATAATGAAAGGCACCAATGTATTTCGTGGAAGTTTCTATGAATCCTGACTATGTTAAATTCTGTATTGGCTGAATCAAAGCAGTATAGAGAGATACTGGGGCAGTTAACTCCAATCAAGGGAAAGGTAAAGGTTTAAAATCAACTTTCTGCCACACCTACAAATGGCTACTGTAATGAAAAGTCATAAAAAACAATCATACATATATCCAGGGCCTAAAATGAACACTTGCCAAATGTAAGAAACAAATCTGTGTATGTGAGTATATGAAATGGTGTCAATTGCCAGTTGGAAGGTAACATTTTATGAATTCTAACAATGCAATGTTGTGAGATAATGAAAGTGAACAAACGTGAATGACGCTCGTGACAGTTGACGGGCCATCGCTGCATCATCATGAATGTTTAAGCATTTTCAATTTAAATATTCAAGTAAAAGTTTGCTCCCTTTAACTTCTTGCACTTGAACGGTCAAATTCACACAAAATTATGTCAAAATGCCCATCTCTGCGGGTGTGCTAGTAAACATAGTCGGTTACAGCTTAAGTACACGTAAATAGAATAGAAATACAATATGTACAGTATCAGTATATTGGATTTGTGCATTGGTCTTAAAGAGACAGCATCGTAATAATCCTGTTTTTTATTGTTCATCAAACAACAACGGATAAATAAAAAAATTACTCACTGCTCCGCTGTTATATTACAGTATATTCGGTAACACTTTACAATAAGGTTCGTTAGTTAACATTAGTTAACTACATTAGGTAATATGAACTAATAATGAATAGCACATATACAGCATTTGTTAATCTTTGTTAATGTTATTTTCAACATTTACTAATACTTGATTAAAATCTTGTTAACATTAGTTAATGCACCATGAACTAACACTGAACAAACAATGAACAGCTGTAATTTCATGAACTAACATTAACAAAGATGAACAAATGCAGTAACAAATGCATTGCTCATGGTTAGTTCATGTTAATAAATACATTAACTAATGTTAACTAATGAACCTTATTGTAAATTGTTACTGTATATTCTGTGTTTCTAGATAAAAACCACTGTTACTTGTCTCTAATTTTTTTTTTTAATTTTATATTAGTTATAGCTGTGGTATCAAAAATGTTGGTGTCAAAACTGAATGTTTTTACCAGTAAAAAAATATTCCTGGCCTGTACATTTTCTTAAGTCACCGGCCATTAGTAGTTAAAAAAAAAAGTTTTTTAGGCCCTCCATACTGAAACTGAAAATACTGAAACAAATGTTGCTAACACTTTATAATAAGTATAAAGTAATATTAAACTATTAGTTTGTAGTTTATTCATTGTTTATATATTATAGTCTCAACATTGTTAATATGTAATAGGCTACATATAAATAGTAAGTTGTCTATTCATTGTCCCTGTAATAAACATTTATACAATATTACATTTTTTACTGATTTTTTATCTTCTTTCTTATCTTCTTTTTTGTTTTTGTTTTACATCCTACCTACCCAAATTTTTAAATGGTAAGTGTATAAATTCTTGTTCCTAAATTAATGGTATAAATAAGAGTTTCTGTTTTCTGATAATTGACTATTCAACTTAAACCAATTCCTTACAAAGTTACCATCTACTGCTGGGTTTTAAATGACTCTAAAACCAACTTTGACATCCATTGGCACCTAGCGAGTTGTAATTTTGGACCCAGTGTGATGGTGAAAGTGCGTTTTATAAGTGGTGTGAGGGTTTGATGTCTTACTCTGTGTTGGTTCGAACTCTTGGTCTCCTCTGCGTCGGGCCTCCAGTTCCTCATAGGATGGAGCTGCTCCCTCATACGAGCCTGAAGGTACTCCCTCCTCAGCTGCTGGATACGGTCCATACTGCTGAAAAAATAAAATAAAAACACAATCCACTTAGCATAATAAAGAAATGTGATGGTATGGCATAGTGGCTAAAGATCTTGGCTTGTAACCAAAAGGTTATAGGTTCAAAACAGACTTTCCCTAGTCACTTTAGATAAAAGATTCCAAATGCCTACTAAATTAAATTAAATTAAATTATTCAATAATTTAAACAATAACATTGTTGGCATAACATAGAAGTGATTTATCCTCATTCAGTCAATTAGTACTACATGGGTGGCGGTTAGTCTACTTAAAGGATTAGTTCACTTTTGAAAAAACGTTTGTTGATAATTTACTCACCCATGTCATCCAAGATGTCCATGTCTTTCTTTCCTCAGTCGAATAGAAATTAAAGTTTTTGATGAAAACATTCCAGGATTTTTCTCCACATAATGGACTTCCATGGGAACCAGACGGCCCAAGCTCCAAAAGATCGTTAATAACAGTTTCAGATCCAGCTTAAAATGTCTTTAAACGACACCAGGCGATGAATAAGGGTCTTATCATGCGAAACGATGGGTTATTTCAAAACTTATTCCAAAAATGTAACTTTTCTAAGGACAAATGGTAGCCTAGCTCTATTCTGGAGGCGCGTTTGTAACGTCACGTAATACGTAATTACGTTCGAAAGGTCACGGCGACGTAGCCGGAAGTACAGAATCAAAATCGTCCAACATCGTTATTTTACCTTTTAATTCCTTTTTTTGCAAACGGCGTTTGAGTTCAGTTTGCACGTTCAACCTATGTGTTCAACTTACTGACTCTGTACTTCCAGCTACGTCGCCCGTGACCTTTTGAACGTAATTACGTATCACGTGACCTTACAACGCGCCTCCAGAATAGAGCTAGGCTACCATTTGTCCTTAGAAAAGTTACATTTTTTGAAATAAGTTTTGAAATAATCCATCGTTTCGCATGATAAGACCCTTCATCGCCTGGTGTCGTTTAAAGACGTTTGAAGCTGCATCTGAAACTGCTATTAAAACGATCTTTTGGAGCTTGGACCGTCTGGTTCCCATGGAAGTCCATTATATGGAGAAAAATCCTGGAATGTTTTCATCAAAAACCTTAATTTCTTTCGACTGAGGAAAGAAAGACATGGACATCTTGGATGACATGGGGGTAAGTAAATTATCAGCAAAAGTTTTTTCAAAAGTGAACTAATCCTTTAATTGTGGAGTTTAGTTTTTTGTTTTTAACATGGTGTATTAACATATCTCAACTTTTAAAAACAAGTCTTAAGATTCTTGCGTTCAGTTCCACTTAGTGAAGCTCCAACTATCCCTTGTGACATTTGAACCTGTAATCTTTTTCTTTGCTTACCATGCTAGATGTTCAAAGACTAGGCCCCACCACCCCCTTACATCTGCACATAGTCTCCTACGCATGAATACTATTTCCTGATGTACACATTTATAGACCTACAGTTATACGCACAAGATAACACATAACCGCTTAACCCTGGCCCACTCACACCCATCCAGAACAAAGATCCACTATTGATTTGACCTATACATCATGTGATGGACAAAAATCAAGAAGCCCAGTTTATCAGACTGCTGATATGTCAGGATTGTAGCCACTTAAGAACAGTGCGGTGGCACAGGCTATGGCTCTATCATCGCCACTTTATCAGAAATGACACGGCAATGGAGCTAAAGCAGTCAGAAGTAATCAATTCTGTCAAAGATAATCAACAGCCCTTTGTTACAGTCCACTTCATATGTAGCAAGAATCACCTAATCTCACACACGCAGAGAAGATTCAGCATGACGTCGTCATTTTCGAAAAAGAGCTCCTGGTGCAGTATAAAAACAACACACACACAAAAAACCCAACAACCAGATACTATATAATTTAAACCTAAAATTTAATTGAACTAACCCGTTAACATTTGGAGCACTGAAACTAAAAAATAGATTAAAAAAAATTAAAACATTATTATCTGACCAACATTAGTGGATTTTATTTTCCATTTGTGTTCTACAGAAGATAGAATGTCATATGTGATTTAAAAGATATTAGGTGGGAAAATGATGGCAGAATGTTGATATTCGGATGAACTATGCCTTTTATTCTCGTTCTACTTGTCCAAAGCTCAATAAACATCTCTGCCTTTCCAGACACAGCAAAATGATGCCCTTATCAAACGTTCAAGAGGGGAATGTGTGATATTTCTCTTGCTCAAATATTGTGTTGTGGCACAGAACTGTGGAAGTGTGACTTGGGAGATAAAGTCCTGTCAGTCATCTCACAGCTTCTAACACACAAACACCAAAATCAATCTCTCAGCGCTCGGCTAACACAAACACAACCTTTCCACAACTGTTGCTTCCCATTGTCAACACACCAAGCAGAACAGCCATGTCCGCCATCTCAGTGAGGGGTAAATGCAGCGATCGGACGCTGTGGGAGAGGATCCTATCATAAACATTACGCATCAGACAGGCAATTTTTTATAGGACATTAACCCCTGGGGCTCAATGCCTGCTGCTATTGTACTATGAATGTGCAGCTGAAAATAAACGGCAGCGGAACATAATGAGAGGGAAACGCACAATAAGTTAAAAGAGTGTATGCACAATAGAGACATTGTTTTGATAACCTAGATACAATATTAAATAATAGTACTGTACATATTGGACAAGCCACCTCACACATGACTTATTTAAAACATGTTATTTAAAACTACTTACCGATAAATAGTAGCCAAACTTTAGACACTTACTACATGGCAGGTCAATCTATTGTTAATGTAACCAATTATTTAAAGAAATTGTCCATAATGTAAATCATTATGTTTACACTACTATTGTATTAATTTGCAGTATGTGTTCATTCACTTGTTTACAATTTATATTTATGTCCGACATTTGAAAAATATCCATGTTAAATTTCATTTTTTTTTTAAGATAAGGTTTTATATTATATATGTATATATTATATTATCGGTTATTTATTTTATTGTCGGAGAAAAGAATATATATACATATATATATATATATATATATATATATATATATATATATATACATATATATATACATATATATATATATATATATATATACATATATATATATATATATATATATACATATATATATATATATATATATATATATATATACATATATATACATATATATATATATATATACATACATATATATATATATATATATATATATATATATATATATATATATATATATATATATATATATATATATACATATATATATAATGAGCATTTCAAATTATATATATATATATATATATATATATATATATATATATATATATATATATATATATATATATATATTTGAAATGCTCATTATTATGGTTTAGTACTTTTCCACTACTAATCAACCTATGGCTTAAATTAACGACTAACAGACCTGGCTAGTTAGTTAACTAATATTAATGAAAAACCTTTTTGGAAAGTCCAAAATAAATAAATAAACAAACAAAAGTGCATTATAAGAATTAATTAATGAGAATTAATTGACATGTGAGTTGCAAAGTTACTTATAGTCGACAGAATTTTCAAAAGGGACCATCAAAATAAAGTGTTACGGATAATGCTTTTGATCTTAAAATTGTGAATATTGAGAAGTATTGTTCATTGTTAGTTTTTGTTAACTAATGTAGATAACTAATGCTAACAAATGAAACCTTATTGTAAAGCGTACCCTGAAATAAATAAGTTGAAGTACTAAACTTCCAAAAACAATTAAATAAAAATAAAATTACTGAAACTAGAATTAAAATGCAAATAATAATAATAAATACATTCAATAAGAACTAGTTCAACTAGTTTCCCAGAGGACAAGAAGACGACACAAATCATAAATATGAGTGCTCAACATGCAGTGAAATCTCCCTGAAGAAAACAGACTTATTTTCACAATAAAACGAAATTTATACAACTACAGAACAAGTATACTTTCATCAAAAACAAGTGTGGACTGACCACTCTACAAAATTCCCTCATTCTCCCTTTAGATGCAGAACACCAAAATTCAATTTACGTTTTTTTAAAGCCCCGACCAATCAGATTATCTGAGAGAGAGAGCGACAGAGTGCGTGTGAGAGGGAAAAAACTTGCAGAACAGAGGATGAATGAGACAGTGGGGGGATTAGATTAAGACAAAACAAATTAACATGTCTTTTTTTAAAAGCTGGTTAGGCGGACAGCGCGAGTGCCAGGCATTCCAGAGGGATGATGCTGTGGGAACGGGCCAGAGAGCTGCGACCCGGCGGCCACACGCACGCTCAAGCTCCTGAACACGGGACGCTGCTGAACCCGTACAGTGAGGTCTCAAAACAAACCAACCGTCTATGCAGAAACACACACACACAACAAGAAATGTTCCACCATGGATTAATAACACACTCCCACAAAAAACTAGCCGACCTCTCTCCATCAAACACTGTCATAAACAGCCTTTTTCATCGGTTTTTCTTTCAGGAACAATAAAGATGCCTGTGACTCAAGCAGGCCTAATGTTGCTGCTGCCAGTCCCGGAGGTGTTACTGTTAAGCACAAATTCAGACACACACAAACACACTGCTCTTTCTCCCCCTGTTTTTCTTAGCCAAGCAGCATGCATGACATCAAAGCCAACTCATGTTGTTTTAGGTCCATGTCCAACTAATTTAAACCACATATACATGGTAACACTTTACAATACGGGTTCATTAGTTTACATGAACTAATAATGAACTGTACTTCTACAGCATTTATTAATCTTAGTTAAAGGAGTAGTTCACTTAAAAAAAAAAAAAAAAAAACTTTCGCTGATAATTTACTCACCCCATGTCATCCAAGATGTCCATGTCATTCTTTCTTCAGTTGAAAAGAAATTAATTTCATTCCAGGATTTTTCGCCATTTAATGGACTTCAATGGGAACCAAATGGTTCAAGGTCCAAAAGACAGTTTCAGTGCAAACTGTTCAAAGGGCTTTGAATGATTTCAGATGATGAATAAGGGTCTTATCAAGTGAAACAATCGCTCATTTTTTTTAAAAAGTAACAAAGTTTAAGTTTTATAAGCTCAAATGGTCGCCATGCTCGGTTCTGTGATGTGTGACTCTCCTATTTGAACTTGTTCATCAAAATTAACGAAATCGTTTCCAGAGTCAACTCGTTCATTTCGTTCGTTGAATGAACCAAATGACAAGAAAAAAGATTTGTTCATTTTGATGAATGAGTTCGAACAGGAAAGTCACAGAACAGAGCAAGGCAACCATTTGAGCTTATAAAAATGAAACTTTGTTATTTAAAAAAAAACAAATAAATAAATGAGCGATTGGTTCCCATTGAAGTCCATTATATGGAGAAAAATCCTGGAATGTTTTCATCAAAAACCTTAATTTCTTTTCAACTGAAGAAAGAATAACATGGATATCTGGATATCACTTATTTAAAAGTGAACTACTCCTTTAATGTTAATTTCAACATTTACTAATATATGATTAAAATCAAAAGTTGTATTTGTTAACATTAGTTAATGCACCGTGGAGTAACATGAACTAGCAATGAACAGCTGGATTTGTATTAACTAATGTTAAGAAAGATTAACAAATAATAACAAATATATTGCTTATGGTTAGTTCATGTTAGTTAATACATTAACTAATGAAACCTTATTGTAAAGTGTTACCATATACATATATATTATACGTATACATATCCACCAAAAAAAAAAGAAGCTATACAGAAAAACACAATTAACAATTTGGTAACATCTACATTGTTGTCAATCTATATTAACAGTTAACAGACAATTACACTTCTTTTTATGAAAAAGCATATTATTGGATGTGTCAATTTATGTGAATTTGAGTGAATTTTTGTCAGTTTAGTACAGCATGTTCAAATACTACAGGATGGCAAACTACGAAATTGAATTACCCTTTCTCAATTACTACACCAAAATGCACACAAAATGTAAATTTGCAATTATTCAATTGTAATAAAAACATCTTAAACCTGAAAAATATATCTTTCACTCTACTTTTCTTGATCTTTGACAATTTAATTTCCATAATTTGATATTGCGAATGCATAAAACAAATGTACAGCAACATTGAAACCAATGAAGAATCAGCATTTTGTCAGTAATATCCAAAGTAACATACTAGACATTTTAAGTGTTTTTTCAGGGAATAAAACCCATGACCTTGGGTTTGCTGTCGCCACGCTCTACCAGTTACACACCCCAACATGAACGCGATTATTGATTGTATTGTGCCATGAACGAATTGTGGCATTTTCTTTATTATTTTTGTGTTCTTGTTGTAACCAAGGCCATGTAGTAGAGAGAGAAAAAAAACATTATTGGAAAAAAAAACACACATTATAGACCCTCAATGAGTTACGAACAACATTTCATTTTCACTTCAATATCAACCATAAAAAAGCCACACACACACCAGCAAAACACAGAAAAAGCCCTTTACATGGGAGAAGAGCTCTGAGGCATCAGGGCAAGAGTTACAGTGCGGCACAGATCAGGGTGGACAGACAGAGGTCAGACCGACAGAAGCTCATCTGGGGGAGGCAGACGCAGAGTTACGCCCCTGTTACAACCCCTCCATTTTTCACTTCTCAATCTCAGCGATTGGAGAGCTGAGAAGATAGAGCGGGAAAGTGTAGCAGCATCCATCTCTCCACCACACTCCCTCACGGCTACTTTACACAATTTATGAGACACATAGCACAGAAACGAGAGAAAGAGAGAGAGAGAACAGGAGATGAAATCACATGCAAGTCTTGATCCAAATCTGGTATTGATTGGAACAGTGAATGGGTCCATAAAAAAACTAATACATAAAATATTATGACCTTTTACAGCTAAATTGAAATTGACTACAATGGTGAGCGATAGCATTATGCATAAAAACCTGCTGCGGCGGTTGTACTTCACTTTAATGGTGTCTGAAATGGGCCGACGCTGTTGATTCTGAGTGTGAGACTCTTTGTGAGATGAACGAGTAAAACTGCAGGTCTAGACTCAGTGCACTAATTCACGTCACAAGATCAGTAGGGTCATGACAACAGTCTATGTCTATACAACTACACTGTAAAAAGGAATATGCTTTATCTAATCAACAAAAAAAATGTTGCAACAGATTACAAGCAAAATTATTATTTAAATTTAATAAATTAGAATTGAGTAATAATTAATCACATTAATTACTTAAAAGCTAACCATTTAAAATGAGTAAAACTTACAACCAAAAAAAAAAAAACATAAATTTAAGTCACCATTATGGTGATCAGTGTTTGTTTTAAAATTACGATTTTCTCCTTCCGTGATTCTGCTTGTTAACATCAGGTGTCTTCAATGTTGGCAATATAAAATAAAGAGTTCCTAATTAATCTTTGATGTCTGTCTGTTAGTGAGATATTTTTTGTTAATTTTTTTTTGGGTGTAAACTTTACTCATTTTAAATGGTTAACTTTTAAGGAATAATTTGATTAATTATTTTTTAAATTTAATTAATAATATTGCTTATAACCTGTTGCCAAAATTATATTAATTAGATAAAGCATATTCATTTTTACAGTGTAGACAAGCAAAACAAAAAAGAAAAAAAAAGCATTGCAAGTCTTTCTGGGAGAGGGGGAATAAAAGCGAGCAAATCCATTATTAATAGATAATAGAAACTTAAATCTGTGTTTAATCATGTTTTTGGATATGGAGACAAAGAGACCACAGGAGAATTACACCATCACTAGCAAATGTACTGGAGACCAGTGGATTTAACACATATGCTCTTTATAATATTGCACACAATAATTTTCGGTTGCCTGCCATGAAATACAAAAGTGCTGTGATGTGATATAACTAAAAATATATCAAAACTTTTTCGAATTCTTCTGCAATTATTAAATATGCAGAAAGCACATATTTAACCATGATCTCATATTATATGAGACATGGTATATTTATAGGCCACTGTTAAATGTCACAATTGAAAGCATAACAACAGTGTCATTTAAAAAAGAACATTTGAAGGTAAAGTGTGATGAAATATGCAAGCTACATGATCGAAAATAGACATGTGTACATTTGAACCTACATTTATTAAAATGAATGATCACAAAGAATGGTTTGCACTTCTTTTTCTCCATTTCATTTATATTACTTTACACAGGCATTTCACAATCTAGAAATAAAATCATTATCAATGATACAAATCATTTTTCACCCCATGTTGGTAGAGCACAGTAATTTTATCTCTACTATTTATTTAAAATATAAAGTTCATTTGTTTGTTTATTGCATCTGACCACATGAATGATGTACACGTGAATGCAAGTACCGCATTCAGCTTCAAAGCGAAAACATTTCAAATGTAAGGATCTGAGAACACACAACAGAATAAATCAGCTTTGCTCTAAAGGTATTTGGCAGTTGGACAAACCACATACACGCACACACTATAAAGCACCAAACACAGGCATTTATTTTCGGCCTGTGGATCCCAAGCAAGCCATATCCCCTGCAGTGCCTGGGCTCTGTAGTTATGCTTTCAACACTCCATCATGCAGCCATCATATCCAGAACGCCTTAATTACTGCTGCCATTTTGACTGAGCACCCTCCTCACCCTCCAAATGAATAACACCATCAATGTTTAATAAGGGTCCTGCTCTAATCAAAGACACAGGCACACACCTCTCACTCAAATACACATGAGTGCACATACACTCACCCACGAATATACACATAGCCTGCAGTTCCAAACATAATCATAAACTCAGCTGGTCACGCACAGAGGGAACCCAACATTAATATGGCCACAGGCTATGAAACAGGGGGAGGTGGAGGAAGGGAGAGTGAGAGAATATGTTCAGAATGGCATATTACAATACTATTTTTGCAGTGTGTATACGTTGGATGGTATACAACAGTTCTGTATGCATGGAAAGGATGATCTGCAAAATATTAAAGAATAGCATTTCCTGCAATGCAATGCATCCAACCTCACAATCATTTTTAAGTGAGACAAATAAGACCTACCAAAGTCATATTACTTGATATATTAGAAAATAACAGATACGTCTACTTGTATACCGTATAGACACGTAAACATTTAAATGAAAAATGCATCTTATGCTCAACATAAATAATATTTTTTAATCGTAATATATTTTTTAAATTAGATTTATTCCTGTATTATTCCAGCATTATAGAGTGCCGAAGTGATGACGTCACTTTGTAGGACAACTCGGAAGCTAGCGGCGCATGGGTTCCCTCGATCGAAAAGCTATGCATTTTTCCCATAGACTTTTGGAAAATCACCAAAAATAAGATCTGTGTCGTGACTCTTACATGTTTTGTCTATCAAGATAATCTTTACAAATTAATCCACAATTTATACATTTTGAAGCCTATATAAAGTTTTTTAAAAACACAAGCAGACACAATAAAGTTTAAAAAAACACAAGCAGGTTATAACTGTGTGTTCTATGTCATAGATCAAAATGTGAAAATATTTAGAGGCTTTGTTCACCACAGACCTTATTTCAGGCGATTTAGCAAAAACCCATTCAAAAATCCCATAGACTTTAGAGCGAGGGAACCGGGAGTGCTAAAATGCTAACTCACTTCCGCGTTTTGGCCTACAGAGTGACGTCGTAATTTCGGCACTCTATTACTCCAGTCTTCAGTGTCACATGATCCTGCAGAAATCATTCTAATATGCCGATTTGCTGCTCAATAACTTAAAATCAATGCTGAACAGTTGTGCTCCTTAAAGGAGAACTTCGGCAAACAATGAACCTTTGGTCTAATAAAACATTGGTATCTAGTCAATCGTTCTATGAGATTTGTTTCCATGATAATCGAATGTAAAGAGTTTTATCTCTAAAAACTGTTTCAGCGTATAATTCTAGTAATGGGGGCATTGACTAAGTAAAAAGAAATCGCTAGTTTATACCACTAACAAGGCTCAAAATATCCCCACACTCACACAGTAACATAATGAGGGTCCATACATGCAAAACGAAGCATTGAGAACTTTGTAAGAGTACAGACCGTTTAATAAGAAGATATCGTTATAAAGACAGTTCACTTCATGTATACACAGCAGGATCCATCTTAAAAAATAGTCTCGATAAGTCGATCCCCGAACGCGTTCATACAGTTCAGAAGTTCGCTGAACTTCATACAGTTCAGCTTACTCAGCACGACGTTCGTGATTTGACTTATCGAGACTTATTTTCTAAGATGGCTCCTGTCTGTATACATGAAGTGAACTGTCTTTATAATGTATCTTCTTATTAAATGGTCTGTAGCAGTTCTCAATGCTTCGTTTTGCATGTATGGAGCCTCATTATGTTACTGTGTTAGTGTGGGACTATTTTGAGCCTTGTTATGGTGTAAACTAGCGATTTCTTTTACTTAGTCAATGCCCCCAGTACTAGCATTATACGCTAAACAGTTTTTAGAGATACAACTCTTTACGTTTAATTATCATGAAAACAAATCTCAGAAAACGATTGACTAGGTAACAATGTTTTATTAGACCAAAGGTTCATTGTTCGCGGAGTTCTCCTTTAAAATTTTTTGGTGAAACAAAATCAAAAGAACAGCATTTGTTCGACATATAATCATTTGTAATATTATGTCTGTACTGCATCCTCGTTGAATAAAAGTATTAAATTATTTAAAAAGACAACAGCAACAGCAAAAAATACAGACACAAAAATGTGGAAGGGTACAGCATACTGACAATATAGATATTAATAAATTTGTTTGGTTTCAATGAAATCCAGGAAACAACATGTTGTCTTTATGTCAATATTTTTCAATGGTTCTTAAAACATGGAAATTTATAAACGTGGTTATATTTAAGGGGATGCCTCATAAGAGGATCATCCTTGGAATCTAAAGAAAACCACTTACTGTATGTAGCATATTGTTTAAAACGTTTATTGCAGATTCGAAAAATACCAGATCGTATACAGTGTAGTATACATACACCGTGCAGTAAGCAGTGAGAAGGGTTCAGAAGAAGGGGAGAGAAGTGGTGGGCGGCAGCGGGAATCAAATAAGGGCACTGGCTCTCCGGATAGCGTTTCCTCTGATAAGCTGAGCCACAGCACCTGGCGACTAAGGAAGGCTTAATTTGCACTCTGCTCTTTCCCTCACAGAAGCTCATTCTACAGGAGTGTTACAAGAGAAAGTTCAATAAAGGGTAAAGATATTTATTTTCTCTCTCTCCTAGTGGCAGGGGAGCACGGCATTAACTACAGCCAATGGTATCGATTCCCTTGGGTCAGCAGCGTGTCTCTGTGTGACTGCGACGAGGGGGGGGGATTTAGTGTTCGGCAGCAGAACAACAAGAGTTGCGATTTTATCTATTAATTTCATATACTCAAGTGACTGGGTAGTTGGCCGACATCCCACTGAGGCTAAGAGATATTAAATGAATGGAGTTGTTACTAACAAACTAAGGGACCTTGCCTTAGTTAGATAGTTCAAACCAAACAAAAATAAAAATAATCGTTCCTCATCATGTTGTTCTAAACTCCTGGGGCCTCATTTATAAACGTTGCGAACGCACAAAAGAAGGCGTACGCCGCTCTCTACGGAATAGTTGGTATTTATAAAAAGCAAACTTGACGGTAAAATGTGCGGTCCTTCACGCAAGCTCTGACCCAGGCGTACGCACAAAAACGGGTGAAATGAGAAATGGCGACACTCGTCGTCAGTTGGAAAAAACACGTGAAAGTGTGTGAAACTGTAGACGATTGTGTAAAATAAATGACTCTCATAAATAACACGAAGACTTCACAAAGCAAGTCTTACAATTAACAGCCTACACGAACACCGTTTGATCGATCTGCAACAGAAATGCAAATTAAGACATATTTCCAAAAAGTGAAATATGTTCTGCAATAATATTGGCATGTTATACAATTCATCCTCATAAATAAGATGGTAAACAAAACGAAATAATGTACAAAACTGATGTTCTCGCCAATGTGTCCGTCTAACGGAGCCGATATAGCAATTAGATAGTCAGTCAGATAGAATAGGGAGATATATAGATAGATCGATAAATAGATGTATTATTTGTCCACTTGGGGAAAGTTGTTTTCATGGTAAAAATGTCTTCATCAGCTACGGAATCATGGTATTCATGCATTTGCCTTTAGTTTGTTTTATTTTTGATAAAATAACGTAGGCTATGACGTATGTCTCACCCATTCAGAAAGCTGCAAGAAATTACATTTGCGCTGAACTATTTCCCATTTCCAAGTAGATTATAACCGTCATCTGTAGCTTGTCAGATGCAGAATTAAATGGATGGAAATAAAATGCCCCATCACAATGCGTAATGACGCACAATGGCTGATATTGCGCTCTTAGAAGATGTGGCGATTAAATGGAAGGATTCGGAGTAAACGCGTCATCTTCACAACAAAAGGTGTGGAAAATATATTATTTATTCAAGAATTCCTCATTGTGCAGTTCATTTCAGTTCAGGACAGTCTTGATTTTGCCCAACTCTTGGCCACCTCTCTAATTGAATTAATAGACGCTTTTTTGCCTCGACTTTGATGTTCGAACCATTTGTTTTTTATTTCGGCCACAGTCCAAGGTTGTGAGGCTACAACATTTACGGCGTCTGCAACCATTTGCCATTTGCCTTTTTGGCATTAGTAATGCCCACACTGTGCCCTCCAAACAACATTTTTCTCCTCTTTTCCACCACGCCAACAATAACTTCTACTTCACATTGAGTGAAGTTACGTTTTTATTATTTCCTCTCTGTGTTTAACATGATTTCGCAATTGATGAATATTAACTTGTGGGCGTTTCACGGACTATTTATGGGCAACTATGGGCGTGACATGAAGCCACAAAAGCTGCGCTACATTTAGAATTGATCGTGATTTATTAAGGGAAAAATGCGTAGGATGTGCGTGCGCACGGTTTTATAAATCCGAATATTTCTGTGCGTACGCACGTCCTATGTTTCATCCGTACGCCACTTCTGACGCAAATCCTACGCAAAGTTTTATAAATTAGGCCCTAGAACTTCTGTAGAACATAAAAGAAGAAAATTTGCAGAATGTTAACTTTTTCCCAGTCTAACTTTTTTTTAATTGCCAGTCCCCGCCAGCGTTTTTGATATTTTCACTAAAATCACATTGTCCCCTGAATATTTTGTTGTATGAATATCTGAACATGCGAAATCAAAAGAAAGAACAGAGCGTACCGCTTAAAAAAAAAGCTTCACGTTCTTTTTGAATGTCAGAAAAATCATTTTACAAAGACTACAGGGTGTTTTTATCGCTTTTTTTCTGCTCGGAGATTCACTACTCTTTCAGAAGATGTATAATATAGTGACTCTAAACGGTCTCTGATCACCATTCACTTTTATAATATGAGAAACCGCAGCATGAAAACAATCTGCTAAACATCTCCTTTTGTGTTTCACAGAAGAAATAAAGACATAAGGGTTTGGAACAACATGAGAGTGAGTAAATGATGACAGAACTACACAGAAACACGCACACCATGTGATATGTGGAGAAGATCTCATTTCTTTTATCCTCCATCTCACGCGTTCACATCTCCGTTCATCTAGTCACCCGCAGTGAACAGTTTCCTCTCTTTGCTCACAAAACCCCCTGCCAGGTCTGAGAGCGGCCTCCCTCTCTGTCTATTAACCGTTGTGTGCTGGAGAGAAACTTCAGGTCAGCAGATCTTAAGAGATGGATAAATGATGGTTTAAAGCTGAAGGGGCACACATAAATCCAACAGGCATGTCTGCTTTGGACAATAGAGACACAGACATCAAGAGAAACGCCGAACAGAGCCATGTGGCACAGAGCAATCTAGTCCTTCATCTTTGAAATGGACCAAAAAAACACTGTCGGCCCTAAAAAGCAAGACGTGCTGCTGATTTACACACTGTAAAACGAGAGACATCAATTTCTGACCTGGAGAGCTGAGGAACAGGACATAAACGCTGGAATCAACACACACACACAAATGGGTGCGTCTGTCAAACACAAACACACTAAGGGCCGTCGGGGGAATCTTGATGTAATCCCCCAATTTGATTCAGAGAAGCTCATTAGGTTGATAATCGGCATTCTTCTGTCAATCACACGCTCCCAAATCAAAAATCAATTCAATTCAAGCACTCTTTATCATGCCTGTTTAACACACATTATTACCGTATTATCCCAGGCCAACAACGAGAGCTTGAGTGGGTAAGCACACCTGAGAAACCAGCAGAAGAAAAGACATTGTAATCTGAATTTACTAAACATCAAAACGCTGAGGACACAAAGATGCTCGAGCGAATATAGTATGAAAGGTCATGCAACACACAAAGGCATGATTAAACTCACAATATATACCAGCCTCAAGTAAACTTATTGCTAATATATAAACTTTCTAAATAATTCAACAGTGACACATCCAGGGCTCTAGACTAAGAATAAAATGGTTTCAAATGTGAGAAAAAAGTATTAAAAATGTGTGAAAACAATTTTAAATGTAGTTGTCTTTGGTGATATCAATTTTGCTGCATATAGCAACAAACACATCATAAGCTATGTTGTCCAATTTGTGAAAAAAAAAGACTTTTCTGAAGTGCTACTTTTTAATGAGTAAGTCAAAAAAGAATAATATTACTGCCTCAAATGTATTGGTGGTTGGATTCAGACATGCTCACACTGTTCAGAGCCACTACTGAGTTCATTATGGACTCTTTTTCCCATTTATGTCCAATTCCTTGATGTAAAAAAGATAATGTATACTTTACTGTAATATAAATAATTATGTTATTAAAAATAGTATAATAATCATAATATAATATTATTTGGTCAATTTTTACTATGAGGTACAGCTGTATGTGTAACTTTTTTGAGTGACACGTTGGAACTATAACCAACACAACATTGTGCCTCAAACAGACAGAAATATAAAGTTTGGAAGCTTGTTTCAGACACAGAATAAAACATTTTAAAACATAATAGGGAATTTTTATCTCACAATGAGTTTATATCTCGCAATTTTGACTATATCTCACAATTGTGATGTATAAACTCGCAATTGTGACTTATAACGTCCGAATCCTAAGGAAAAATCACTTTTTTCTTATATCCCACACTTCTGACTTAAGTTATATTATATTACTATATATATATATATATATATATATATATATATACAGTATATATATATATATATATATATATATATATATATATATAAATAAAGCAAGCTTCCATAGAAATATGCTTTCAGAGCAGAGTGATATTTCTATGGCAAAAATACAATTAAGATCACTGAGAGAGTGATAATAATAATAAAAAACAACAACAACAAAAAAAAAAACAACCTATGCTTAATACAACTGCAAAAGTATATAAAAGTTTGGTTTCTATAAGACGTCACTTAAAACAACATCCATTTTTGCAATAAGAAGCGGTGATCTCAATTAACTGAAATGCAGAACAGCCATCTTATACAGAGTGCTTCTAAAATTGTCATAAATACAGTTCCAAGTAATAAATAGAGTTCCTTGTCCACAGAAATCAACTTGCCAAGTAAAATGGGCCGCGTTTCATGTCGATTCAATGGGATGTTCTGAAGAGTAGCTAAGATTAATAAGGTGTTTAGCTACTTAGCATTTATTTTTGCACAGCTGGAATGCTGTGTTGACCAATCAGCATCCCGGCCCTAAACTATCCCACAAATCAGCATTAAACCTGTTAGTGTCACATGGAATAATTCAATCATTCACATCAGATGAAAGAAAGTCCACCCTTATTCCCCCAACCTGCTTATGAAACATGACCCACATCACTCGGCAAGAAAGACGAGCAATTGTGAAGAGGACCACGAGGCTGCGGACACTGTAATGGACATATCCATGTTTGGACGAGGAGAGGAAAGGACCAAACCTATCAATTTCCCACAACTCTTCCCTCGAGTAATTTTGCGACGGGCTTTGGCGGTCTAATTGGTGGACATTTTCAGAAATGAAATTTGACAACAAAAGATAGCGCGCAATGACAGGCCAGCTCCCGCGCTCCCTAAGCAGAAGTGACGGCACTTTTTATATGTCATCTGCAATCGAGGAAAATAATTTGAAGTATTTTGGCTGGTGTAACATTATTTAGACAGGCCATCAATGTTCTCTGACCCCTCCCGCGTCCTCTCGCTCGCAGGTGAAGCTCAATTTGTGCCTGGACTGTTTCATTAAAACACTAGTCACACCGGCTAAGCCTTTGTACTGCAGGCAGAGTGCATTCTGGGTAGGCAAACCTGTGTCTAAGAATAAGACGGTAATCAAGTCTTCTATCCTCAACCGTCAATTCTAAAAATTGTGCACCTCAGAAAAAAGGTGTAAAAAAGAAAGAAAATAAAGCATTTCCCTTTCAGTTCAATCAAGCTGAGATGGAATAATGAGGTGAATATAATTTAAACCAATCTGTGATTTCTGCTTTTTAGAAATAAGCTTTCACATCCTCCTGTTTCCAAAAACAGAACGGCACAGTATGCAGTGGCATGACTTGTTGCTAAGCTACAAGATGCATCTAGAAGAAACCGCTAAGTGAATGCTTTGTGTTGAGCGCACACACGTGCGCTTTCGAGTGTGCACGCTTTTTCTCCTATACGTGCTTCAATGGGAGAGAGATGTGGAATTGCTTTTCTTCAATGAGTGACAGGCAGGAAGTTCTTGAACAAATATGAGAGGAGGAAATGCAGAATGAAAAGGGGAAAATAGAATGAGGGAAGTGCTTTGAGAGGAAGAGAGAAAAGATCAGGGGCGGAACGCATGAGTAGCACTTGTCCGGTTCTCCAGATTAGGCCAGATGAATCATAAGGACCCAGAAAACCCACAGACCAGAAGAAACTTCCTCTATATGCTTTTATTCTCAGTCTTTCAAAGTCTATTATTCATGTGGAGTCTGAACTTTAGGGCACACACACACAAAAAAGATTTCAAAACGAACAATGAACCTCTATGAACTTTATATCGTTTTTTTTTTTTGGAGGCTAAACCAGCTTTACTTCTTTGAATGCTGATCAATTCATTCAGGTATTCAACTTTTTTAGCAAAACAAAACAAAAAGTTGCCATCAGAAGAATGTGCAAATCTTTGGTACATTACAAATTAAAATTAAATAAAACCTTTCGTAGGGGTTAGCTGCACAGAACTTCTTATTTCAGGTCAAGTTGCTTTCAGTTAAAACAGCTCAAATATATGTTTCAATCAGGTACAACGCTTAGGCCTTGTCAGTGAAACCTGAGGTTACTTTTTTTGTCAATTTTTTATTCTGTCAATCTTGTTGTGATTTATGAACATCCCTTATTTTGACACTAGACTGATATTTGAATTGCTTCTGTCTTGCTTCTATCTATCCATCCATCCATCCATCCATCCATCGAATATATCGCTCGCTGCCCAATGAAACTCACGTATGTCCAAAACGGTTACTTTTCAGGAAGTGAAAAAAAACACGTAATTTCAAAAGCAGCTGAACGTAGCTTTGTCATGCTTGGCACAACATCTTTAAATGTAACCATATTCTTGCCAGTGTCATGATATAATCCACATTTTACCCAAAATCGAGTTTAAATGGACATACGTGTATATTGTATAGTAACGGTGGTCGATACGCGTTCTTCCGATCATTAATTCGAATGACCAAAATCGCGTTTCATATTGACAGATGAATAGGCTACGCTCAGTTTATCAAATACGCTCAGTTTATTAAATGTCTCTTGCAAACTATGAAGAGACAATGAATCATACACTGACATGGCGATGCTAGACTGATACTTTATTTACACAATCCTACCGTCGGATATGAGCTGCATTTTATTGATCGTCAGCTAATTTCAAAATCAAAGACATACATCAATAAGAGAGAGTGGCAACAAGGTAAGATCATTTCGTTTCTTTACTTGAAGATGATTGTGATGATGATTAAGCGTCTGTGACTTACCTTCACTTTTATTTGCGATGTTTGCACGTTGGCTTGATGTATATGTATACGATCATCTGCGGTGATGCGTGTCGCACCGTCATATCTGACTATAACATGTCATTTAGCCTATATAACACGCTCTCACTCGTTTATTTTTAGCATTTTTGGGAAGAGTAAAAAATAACGTTACATGCGTGGTTTCAACAACCAGATTGCGTTTACCTTGTAAAGATCTGAACACAATGCGAGCCAGACTACCTCCAGATGGTCAGGCAGATCCGATCACTATCCGATCACAACGTATTTATACCTTGCATTAACATGCCATTTTTATTATCCGGATAACTTATCTGGATACAGATCGCATTATAATACCAGGTGTAGGGGTCTCAGAGACGAGACCCCGAGAAACTTCACGAGACCGGCGAGATGGGCGGGGAGATTCCATACTGTCCATGGGAGATACGCTGCGTGATTGACAGCTTTGACAGCAAATGGAAATACGTGGAAATCAGATGACATGATTTCACAACTTTTCATTGGTCATTTAGATAATGTGAAGCATGCTGTATACGGAAATGAACCTGGACATTCTAGCCGTGAAAAAATCAAAAAATCGTCAAAATGGACATACGCGGTTTTCATCGGACAGCGACGATATGTTTGTATATTTCAATAAAATACTAAGTCCATTTTTTTTATCTAAAGAACTATTCTGCATTAGTTAGTTGTCAATTTGGCCTTTTCTAACACAGTTACCTACATTTCTTTCAGACACATTGAAAACACATTAAACCCTCATTGAGGGAGAGATGGTGAATGAGAGAGCCAGAGAAGCGGTGTCAGGACAGGGAAGGGTTTGCAGATACGGGGAGACACTTAAGGGATCGGGCTGGCACTCTTTAAAAGCAGCCGAGCGCGCCTGCAGCTCTCATTCAGCTCAGCAGAATGGCTGATTAATTAACGGGCAGAAAAGCACTCCAGCACTCACACAACCAACACTAAAAGCTTTTCTTTCTCCATCTAGTGATTTCTATAATTATTTTGATGGTGAGGCTGCGCTCCAGGCCCCAAGAAAGCAAGGAAGGAGGAGGTGGAAGGTACATGTGGAGATAGGGAGGGAGTGTGGCCTAACAGTGTGGCTTTTTTGGGGCCACATTTTTCAGTGAGGTATCTGGGCACAATGGCTGCTGATGGGGGACGCAAGTAACCTGTGGAGTAGCTCTTGATGGGTTTGCACTGACCCTGGCGGGGTTACATTGAGGATTGGAGGACTGTTTGCTTAGTGCAGTGAGGGGGCTATTGTTCTCAAGCACATCCAGGACACGGCATTCAAACGGCGAGGTAGGGTGCCGACCTTGTAGACCATTTCTTCCTCTTATCAAACCGATTCCCCACTTTATCCTCGTATGTTTGTCTATAAAAGTGTTTTTGGAGATGTGGAAGGAAAGGTTGCCAATCTCTCGCTCTCCGTTGGTCTCTATAGAACTCAGTGGCCCCTGTGCAGATAAGCGAGTCACCTGTCTCCCCCATCCCTCTACATCTGGAGGGAACAATGATTATTTTTTAATTGGAGCCGAGCAGAGCTCTGGAGTCTGGTTGTTATAGTAACTTTCTGTGTCGAGTGTGGCGGGTCTCTACAGAGCTGAAGGAGCAGTTCGCTTCTTCACACAGCCATTGCCAAATAGCTCCCGCTCCCTTCTCTCTCATAAGGAGAACCTCAAGAGCCCCTAACTCTTTTCTCTCGCCACATTCCCTACATCCTTCACCTGCCCAGAGGAGAGAAAGAACGGAGAGAAGGAAACAAACGTCTTTGGTATTGGCTGTTAAGATGATATGTGATTTATGTCTCGCAATGATTGAAAATATTCCTGTGATGACAAAGCTGAATTTTCAGCATCATTAGTCCAGTCTTTAGTGTCACATGATCCTTCAGAAATAATTCTAATATGCTGATTTGATGCTCTGATTTGAACATTATTGTCAGTGTTTCAAGCAGTTGTGCTGCTTCATTCAATAGAAAATTTGTTCATAATTCTAAAATGTCTTCACACACACACACACATACACGCACACACAAAAAAAACTTACTGACCCCAAACTTGTGTATTGTAGTGTTTGTATTAATTTATTTAAAATAATGAATAAATTAATTCAATAACTTTAAAACACTTATTTTGCAAAAAAAAATAAAATAAATAATAATAATAATAATGCTTTTACTTTCTAACTTAAAATTTATTTAGACATATTTTGGGGCATATAAAAAAGAAAAAAAATGATATGAATGATACAACTGTCCTGATATCATAATTAAGATAAAGTTTGACATACTTTTAATTCCCTTTCTTAGAAATAATAAATCAATCAATAAATAAATCAACAAAACTGCTTCACTCATTAATATTGTAGCATTTTGTAAGAAATCTGAGTCATGTGGCACTTTTATCGTTACGATACACGGGGCAACTTTTTTAGCAATGTGGGCAACCAGAGGTGCAGGGCCCACGACTGATCTAAAGTATCCAGACAGAAGATTGTTGCCCATTCGCAATGGGAAAGAACCCAAGCAACATTTCCCGGCAACATTGCTCCAAAAATTTATTTATTTATGTTTTATTAATGCACACTCTTATATGACGCTTACATTGATGCTTAAATCATGCAAAGTTTCTTAATGCTACTGGGGAGTGGCTCAGGTATATTTACTTGCCAATGCCAATTTTAATTGATTTTGTTACTTATTGAGTGGACCCAGGAAACACTAACGTAGAGGGATGTAGCTTAAGAAATTTTCCTTTCCTTTCCATTTAAACCTCAGCTTCAAAACGTCTACATCAAGTGTAATTGCGTCTGAAAGATTTACTACAAGTCTGCTCTTGCCTTCAGAGACTAAATCAGTTCACAGGTTAAAATTGTGCTTTTGGTAACTGTACTGAAAGAAGAGACAAAAACTGAGAGAAAAAAGTAAAAAAAATAAAATTATATATATATATATATATATATATATATATATATATATATATATATATATATATATATATATATATATATATATATATATATATCATGCACACAATCTTTTACACTAAGACGATTTTAGCAGAACAGTCAGTTTAATTTATTGAATAACTGACATATAATATAATGTACTACAGTTCAAAGTAAAGCACCCTCTACAGTCTGTCAAGGACATGTATGGAAACAAAGTCACAAAAACAGGTCTAACACTGCATACATTTGCATATCAATGTCATTTACAGCAACTTGACTGCTAAGTCTTTGTGAGCAAAGTTATCTTTTACTCACCCTTATGTAGTTCAAAACTTGTAAGACTTTGTTTCTACTGTGAATCATAACAAATTATATTGTTAGAGGTTAGAGATTTTTTCTCCATACAATGAAAAGTAATATGTTGCAGTGTTGTTTTGGACACCATAGACTTTCATTGTACAGACACAAAAGTTCTGCAGAAGAAATGGTTTTGAATGACACACGAGTAACTGACTATATTTCCAGTTCTGGGTGAACTTGAAGGGTCAAAAGAAAGATAAAAATGGTCATGAGAAGCTTTAAAAAGAAGTACCTTGTATTTTATTATAAGTGGACATGCTACAAAGAGTACAATACGATGTTTAAAGTCACCATGACATCAAATACATTTTTGCATCCCTCTTTATCTTTAATCAAAATAACTTCCCCTCCCCCTTCTTTGATATGTTTTCTGGCATGAGAACGGGACAACCTGTCCCTCTCAAGAAGACATAACAAAAACAGCAAACGACAACCATCCAACAATCCAATTATTTCCACATGGTCAAAATCAAGTCCCGCCCTACATCTTTTCTTGTTAAAGAAGCTGTTTCACTAAGATATACATCAGAAAAGAGAAGAAAACACAATCACAACTTCAATTTTATGTCAACTTTAAACAATCAAAGGTAAAAAAATATATATATAATAAACAGTCTAGATGCAGAGAATCCTGTTGAACTTCACCACTGACTGTCCACATAAGCCACTACACATATTGAGAGACTTTTTATGACAGTGGTGGGCAGCAGGATGCGTGTTAAACTGCCTGTCCGTCTAAATAACCGAGCCGCTTTAATGACTCTCAGAGGATGCTTTTAAATCAGACACAGGCCATACAACAGAGCAACTCTCCCGTTTAACAAACTCTTCAAATGACACGAGAGCATGCTCACGCTGACTCCAGAGTCACGGATGCTATTCTCATTCACAATTTACCCATCAGCAGCCTATCAGCGTGAACTCACTCAAAATACTCCCCCTTATACAGGGCAGAAATGAATATGCAGCGCTATTCAAACTCACACCGTGTGGCAGAGTGCAAAAAGATAACGGTGGGGAAATAAACCAGATTATTTATCAAAAACTAAAGCTGTAGGAGACACACGGCCACAGAGTCAGACATTGTATGGTTGTACAGACTAGTTAACTAGTCAACTTTATTGCTCTGCCATGACATTTTAAGCTTGACGTTGACTAGCCGCTAATCATGGCCTATAGAGGGCGCAACAGGTGGCAAGTCTACTTTTACGCTCCGTATATTCGAATAGTTAAAGGCACACTATGCAAGAATTGTACTATAATATACCAGCTTCAAAGTAATTTCGGTGGTAAACAAACTCAAAGTAGAGCGAACATCCTGGTAGTATAGCTTGGGGAGACGCCGTTGGAAAAACCGTCAATGCAAGTTTGAGAGGAGCACACATCTCACGAGAATCACGACATGCTTTACAGCAACGACATCACACACATAAACAACAACATTTGAAGCATGAAGACGCTTGCGCGCATTTCAGACGCGATACTCAACGATGGAAAAAGCAAAGAAAACGTGGTCAGAAGAGACTAGGAAAAGGAAAAGAGAATCTGACTGCGTGAGGAACTGGACAAGAGTCCAACTCGGTCGGGCTTTCACTCGTTGGTGCGAGCTAAAAAGTAGCACTGGATGCAAGAGTGTAGCTGACCTGGTGATCTTGTTGATGGACTATTAAGTAATAGGGCTGAAACAATTAGTCGAAAATAAGAAATTGTTGATAAATATATCTGTTGTCAAGTAGTTGTTTGATCTCTCGTGACCTAATGTAAGGCCGTGCAATATTACGATTTGACCACTACGGCGTTGTAGCGCTAGAGTGTACTGCAGCCCTTTACAAATGCTATTGCGGTAAAAGAAAAAAACAGCGTGAATTATGACGGAGTGCAAATTAATCCCAACCAGCAAGGTTTGGAAAAGTTTCACAAAACTTCAAACTAAGAATGCTGTCGTGTGCAATACGTGCAAGGCGGAACTTGCTTTTCACAGGAACACAACATGCATGTTGGAGAAGAAGAAACATCTCGGCAAAAGAGGAGCCGGTGAGAACTGAGTGTTCTCCAGCTGGAGCTAACTAACTAACGTTAGAGGTAAATCTCTTTATTAGAGAATGCAATACTACTAATAATATAATTACAGTAATGTAATGATTTATTTTGCATAGAATACAGCTTGATCGAGCTTAGGAGGTGGGGCTGTTTTGTAACACTATTAGGTATTATAGTCTTATCACTTGCCTGTATTTTGTTCCATAATCATGAAGACTTACAAAATGAGATGTTAGGAAGAATATCATGGCAGTTACATTTCCTTTTTCATACTGTAAATTAAAAGGTGAATGAGAACATCTCTCAATTTTAATCTAAAAAAGACTGTAATTTTATACTGACAATAATGGTTTGCAGATTAATATTTTACCATTCTTTGTCCTGAAGTAAATGTCCCTTTTTCTGTTTCAGTTCTAAGAAAAGCAGTGGTCCTATTAAACAATTCTTAGAGAGCATTTATGTGAGATTTGAGTTGAACAGAAATCTGAAAACTTAGAGAATGACCTGTTTAGTTGGCTCAAAGTTCATAAAAACATTTCAAAAGCTGAACTGATTTTCTTTTTTATATTATATTAAGAATATTTTTAACTCAATGTTTTAACTAATTGAAAAATCTGAAGTAATCATTCCAGACCTACTAATTAGTTGGTGAAATAATCAATGATTAGTCAATTAATCGCTCTAATAATCTTTAGATTAATCGATTATCAAAATAATCATTTGTTGCAGCCCTAGTAAGTTAATCCTTCTAAGTTTGTCTGCTTTTTTTGTGTGATTTCACCGGAATGAATACAGAGTCTCGCAACAGCGATAGATTGAAGAGCGCGTCTGAGTGAAGACTGCGCGGGCGCCGCCACAAGAGACACTATGTATCCATGAAACAGATAGTAGCGGAATATGAGTGCTTCAGGGTTGAGTTCAAAACACATTTAAGTTTTTAGATCTCTTATTTGAAGCACACAATGCAAGATTTGTACCTTAATATAACAGCTTCAAATGGGTATCAGGTTGTGAGTGCAGAGACCAGTCTATGGCTACTCTAGGGATCGCTGTTTGACAGAAACGGAATTCCTGCATAGTGTCCCATAGTGACGAGTAAAAGCATACTTCGAAAGCGCTCCAAAAGATATGTTTGATTATACCATCTGGATGCTCAAAATTGATCAGGTGAATGCAGGTTTTATCTTAAAGCCACCAGCGTTAAAAAAAAAACAAAAAAAAAAAAAACTTGCAGGCCACCACCAGCATTTTTGACCATTTTCACAACATTTTTATGGCCCCCATAATATTTTGTTGTATGAATATCTGAACATATAAATAAATACAAAAATATCAGTCCCTCTGCTTTTAAACAAAACAACAAACAAAACAATCGACTTACTATAGCCCCATGTATTCTTTTTTAAACTACACTTGAATGTGGGTAACTTTCATAACAAAGCAACATTCTGAGCAAAAAGCTGAACAAATCCTGTAACTTATCCTGAATCGACATATCATTCTGTAACAGTTTTTAACAGTAGGCAGTTTTGATTTATAGGCTGTTTAATGTTGATGATTATGTTATTTTATATATGCATATGATGACATGACATCGCTCATTTTTGCATTTTCTTTGCATGTGTTTTGAACAGGAGATTCGGTACTCTTTCAGTAGATGTGTAAAAGCGCCCCTTACCATATAACAGTGTGATTTATCAATAAAATTTCTTAGAAACTAAAAAGTTCTAGCATGTATTTGTTAGTCACTAAATCCCACAGCTTTACTATTACTAGAGAGACGCTGCCAGGTAGAATTAATTCACATGCAAATGCTCTCTCATGCATTCATTTAAATGTAATCTTTACTGTGCTACATTATCTATTTGATTTATAATGATCAGAAATCTGTGAGGAATATAACACCCAAAGACAAAATAACTGTTACAAATAAGCTGTTATGTAGGAGTACTGTTTCATATCCCATTGCTCTGCACAGAACAACCTGCATTCAAGTCTCAGCTCAAGATTCAGGCTTATCTGTTCATTAATCACGTCATCGGCGACTAGTCGAACGTCAACTCGAGTTTAATCACATAAATGTCATTTGACCCCAGAGAGCTACTACACCTTTGTCTCCATGTGGCACACATCCTTCCCTTCATTCAAATGAACAAGTTTCCTTATGACATCATCTTCACCCAGCTACTGTATCTGACCAACAACTGACCCATCATACAGAGACATTTCTGTTTTAAACAAATCTTCTTGTGACTCAAATATCCACTCAGGAATAGCCCCAAGGAAAATGGGAGCAAGACATTCAGATATACATAATGTACAGAAACATGCCAGTAACTTTTGCATCATGCATAAAAGAGAAGTTTTCACTTGTATTTGTCAGTGAAAAACATAAGTCAAATGTGCAATTCATTTAAAAAAAGAACTTAAATTGAACTTATCTAAATTCCAAGGCTAATGCATTTACTTCACCATAGGTGGACACCACTGAAACATGGATATATTGATATATTTCTGACGCTCAATCAAAAGAGAAGTGCAGCACGGCTGTGTCAGAGCCGAAGACTGAGCTTGTGTGTCCGACAGGAATGAGAGAATCAATATTAGAGCAGCTACTCTGTCTTCAGGTTATGAGAATTACAAGTCAAGGCGAGGAAGAACTTGTTATTAAAGTGTGTTATTAGGCATTATGGGTTCTTTACAGTTGCCGAGCAACTTGCTGTACTAAAATAGCATTCAAATAACAGGCATCACAGGTGTGTGTCTATCGGATATTATACAACAGATTCAAACTTGACCGATCCAATTTAGAATGGTTAAAACACGCAATATTATTTTTTATAACAATAAAAGAAGATTGCTAGTATCTTGGCAAGTAATCTTTCTTTGTTGATGCGCAGAATGAGTAAATTGAACCCGTTCATCTCAGCGCCATTTGACTTTTGCAAAAGCGTAAATATCCAACGCACATGGCACCCTTTAGCGCCAAATGAGACGTAAAAATAAATAGGGCAGAAGGCGCCTCCTAGTGGTCTAACCTACCCCTACCCCATACCTAAAACTTAACCGTCTCATTTGGCGCTAAAGGGTGCCATGTGCGTTAGATATTTACGGCTTTTGCAAAAGTGTCAAAATATGGCGCCTTGGGATGAGAATGCGTTGGTAAATTAGTTTCAAGCATAGAGTTTTTCACTCTTTTTTTCATATAGTGCATCCTTGCTTAGTATAAGTAATTTATTTCAGAATTTTGCTGACACCAAACAATTGAAAAGAAGTGTATTTCACTCACTGGATATAGACATTACAATGTGGCTATTTATTACTTGTACTACGGGGCTGTTGAATGCTTGACGAACGCTTCAAGGCGTGCAACTATTTTCAGGGAAACGCACGCTAAAGTAGTTCCAGGCAGTTCATGACCGCATTACAGTTCCATATTACTTCGCCAAATGACTTCAGTTATTTTTAAAGGTCCTTACACACTATAACAACAAAAGAACCAAAACTCACAGCGAACACTGGCCGAGCAAATAAATACAGTAAACAACTGGACAAAAACAATTTGCTTCCATGTTTTTTGCAACAAAATTACGTTTTATGTACTGTAAAAAAGCACTAGGGCTGGACCCGAATATCCTAATATTTTAAATTTAGTTTTTCTATATGTAAGTTATTCGTTTTTTTATTATTATCGTTTTTATTTATTTAAATTTTGTTTTTATGTTTTGTTTAAATTTCATTTTTATTTATTTAAATTTCGTTTTTATTTATTTAAATCTACCCTACATTTTCAGTCAGAAGTCTATACCTTATTAAAAATATTGCTTAAATTAAAAGACCTGTGTGTGTGTTTTATATCACTAGTGCAGTCAGTGTCCATTCTGGGAGCATGTAATCCCTGCTTGCATGAAGTGTGCCGCTTTAAATCTACCCTAATTTGTCAGTAATTTGTTAGTGAGAAAAACATTATTAAAATATTGGTTAGGTTAACAGACCTGTGTGTGTGTGCGTGAGTTTGTTTTAGATCACAATCAGTGTCTGGAGCATACAATCCCTGCTCACGCGAGGTGCGCGTGCCGCTTTTTAACAGACCTGTGTGTGTGTGTTTTGCAGTGTCCGTTCTCGGAGACATAAGCTCTGCTCACGTGAGGCACTTCCTGCTCGCGCTGTTCTGTAGTTTATTAAAAGTTTATTAATTCTAAATGTGTCACGTCTTCGCCTGTTCATCTATATTGCACCAAATACGACACTGCACTTCACTGTGAAGTCGTTTGCAATGAACGGTTCTCAAAATAATCAATATGCAAACGGACAGACAGAGATTCCGAAGCTTCGAATATTTGATGTTCATTACTACCGAAGCTTTGAAGCTTAAAAAATGGTATTCGGACCACCCTAGAAAACACATTTCTTTTCTCCCACTCAAACACATACACACAAAATATGGACAAACACTCGCAAATAAACCTGTTGTTGGCGCTGCTCTGGTGATTTTCTCAGTAAAATAGTTTAACAACTTAAAAGTTACATGACATTTCTCACTAGCGAGGTAATAGCGGCGCTGTTCTTGGAGCAGATAAACTGACAGTAGAGACGCTGCTGTCAAACACTGTTGAGAAACGCACAGACACTTTTCTTCTTCAGAACTGCTTTTATAGATGAAATTAACTCATTTAATAATTGATGATCTTTAAAACAAAACTGAATAAACAATGAACTGACTTCAGCTGAACAAAGACTGTTTTCTTTTAGAGCTGAAGTACAAACACTCGGTAAACACTCGGTGAGGACTGAGAAAAATATAAAACACTGTACAATTTATCTTGAATCCTTCAGCAATCAACACAATCCCGAAGAAATCCACTCACTGAATGCACTTAGGCTGGCTTAAGCAGATTTTTTCAGAAAGGAAATATGTATAAGCATATTTACCTGTCTGCAGCAGTAGGTGGAGGGCTTCGTTGTTTGTTGACTTTGGCATACAGGCCGTCCAGAGCGGTCTTCTGTGGACGGCTCTCTGCTGTGGGACACTGGGGGCGGGGGTCTCTGCGGAGAGGGGCTGCGGTTCCCGTATAGTGGCTGGGAAGGTGATACGCGCTCCCTGAAGTTGTTGATGCAGGCGTAGTTGGGGTCCAGGTCATCATCCTCCACATCAGGTGGGGAGAACCGGTCCGAATCTGCCGTTCCCTCAACTCCTGGTGCTTTGCCTCAATTCTTTAACATAGAAAAGCTGATGTTAACATAACTTGCATCAGTTATCATCTTTTTAAGTCTGAGAGGGGGGAATGTGATCTAAAATTTCAATTCTGCAAGTGAGTAAACCACACAGGCAATCAGAGCGTAAGTGAAAGCACTCGAACTTGAATCGTATTTACACTTTCAAGTACCGCTCCAAAAATACAATCAACTGGAAAGGTCAAGAAAGACCTTTCGGACACATCCAGCTGATTTTCCCTCTCCCTCTTTTCCTTTTCTGTCTCTCTCAGGAGCTTCAACAGGCTCAGTCAATAAAGTCTCTCTCTGAACAAATGCCACTCTGGAACATATGGAGGAGAACAGCACGGCTCCAGCTCACACTTCACACGTTTCCAAGTCCAAATAAGCCTCGGTAAACACCACACAAAATAATGACAGCAAAAACATCCCTGCATCTCAGCTAAATTTATCCTTTTCTCCTGTCTTTTGGCAGAATATACATGACACACCGAGAGACAAAGATAGAGAAAGGACGAGGAACCTATTGCTGTGTCGTCTCAATAATGGACCACAAAAAGCTGTCAGAGTGAATGAGATGGAAAGGGATGCAAAATAATCTAAACCTGTGCATCATACATCAGTCATATGACAATAACAAACTATACCTTTCTTTACATGTGGCATGAAACTTTCATCCCAGAATACATCTGAATCTTCTTCAGCCAGAAACTAACTGATCAACTCGGGCCATAAACTGAAACCAAACTCTATTATGCTAACTTCAGCATTAAAGGGTTACTTCACCCTTTACTTCATTTACTCAACCTCATGTTGTTCCAACCCCGTAAGACTTTCATTCATCTTCGGAACACAAATTAAGATATTTTTGATGAAATCTGAGAGCTGGGATCACTCCTGCATACTAGTCCATAGGCTTCTTGATGGATTTGAAACTTGCTGGCCTCGGAAAGTTATTAAAGACATGATTAAAATAGTCCAAGTGACTACAGTGGCTCAATCTTAAGTTTATCAAGCGACGAGAAAACTTTTCTGTGCAAAAAAAACAACAAAAATAACGACTTTCTTTCAACTATTCATTTACTTCTCTCTCTGCCTCTGAGTCAGGTTACTAGTTTTAACAGCGTATGATCTGTTTGTACGTCACACGAATCACACACATGACCAGCGTCGGCCAATAGTGAGCCTACGTGTGACGTAAGCTCTACGCTATCACCAGGCGTGCCGCACAAGCCCTCAAAAGTGAAGCCAAAACATCTCGATCGCCCCCCTGTGACCGGTCCTAGTATAGCTCATAAACCCCGCCTCCCCATGTTATTCAATGGGACGTGAGACCAACTAAACAATTAAATTACACTTCACATATCCTTTTTCCAAAGATAGTTTCTGTCATTTACTGTAGTTTCTATCACGTTGATGTAATTTCAAGTGTTCGTTTTTAAAATAAGTTTGTTTTTAGTTAGTTATGTGATGATAAAAACGGTGCTCTGACGTCATGATTGACAGCTGTGATTGACAGGTTCTCTGTGCGAGGTAGTCACTGAAGCACCAGCGGACTTTTTTCATAATGTTGACTATGTGGCTAGTAGTTGTATTTACCTTATTTTAACGAGGTTCTGCAATCAGCAGACATCATTGGAGAAGAACGAAGCAGACAGAGGCCACTTAACGAAAGTGCGGGACGTGTGCTTGCGTTTGATTCAGCGTGAATGAGGGCGCGGCCTTGATTTCGCGGCTTTACTTCCTGCTCACGACTGCGCATGGACTGGTCCCGAAACACGCAAGTGCGCAGACTCGGGTGTCAAGATGTCAGCTTCATATCGAGACACTGGCGGCTTCAGTTCCCTCTGATGGAAAAGAGCGAAGGGCGTCGTCCATCTTTTTTTACAGTCTATGCGCTATCACACTACGTTAGCTGACTAGAGGCCCATAGAGAAGGAAGTGAATAGTTGAAAAAAAAAACGTTATTTTTGTTTGTTTTGCGCACAAAAAGTATTCTCGTCGCTTGATAAAGTTAAGATTGAGCCACTGAAGTCACTTGGAGTATTTTAACGATGTCTTTAATAACTTGTCGAGGCCGGCAAGTTTCAATTGCTCAAGAGGCCTATGGACTCAGTATGCAGGAGTGATCCAGCTCTCAGATTTAATAAAAAATATCTTAATTTGTGTTTCGAAGATGAACGAAGGTCTTACGGGGTTGAAACAACATGAGGGTGAGTAAATACTGACAGAATTTTCATTTTTGGGTGAACTAACCCTTTAATGACAGCTATCTTTACATCAGTGAGATTTTTATATAAATGTATGGTCTTCCAGTCATCATCACAAAATAAACTCTGACAGGATGAACAAGACATTTTAAGCGCTTTGAATCACTTTGAAGGGATTTGTATTGTGATAATGACCAGATTGGTTTGAGAAATTATTATATTATTAAGAAACTATGTAGGGAATTGATAGCCTGGGACACTGATCAATTTAATTTTAACTCATATTCATGCATTTGCCAACAGCTTCAATCCAGATAGTGCACTTAAGCTATATATTTTATCAGGATGTACATTAATGCATTACATTTCCTGGCAACTGCAAACAGTCTTCAGTTAGGCTAATGAACCATCCATATTATTCAACAAATTGTTAATTGTGATTATTATTTAAAAAAAATACTATTTATTGAGTGTATTAAATACTTGTACAAACTGCAAGCATCACAACATCATTGTCAAAGTAATTAATCACTAAAAGATTACATAATATCAGAATGACTTTCAACAGATGTTTTTGGTTAAGAATATAAGTCAGTCAGCTATTTTTTTTCAGATGCTATTTCAATATTTTTTTTCAATTGTGCAATGTGTTTCTGATGATGTGCTCTTGTGCTCTCTTATGAGAAGTCATCCTCCTCCTGAGCCTTGACTCCTCCTGAATTTATTTTACTCTCCGAGGACATTACTTGCCACTTGTTTCTGTGAGATAGCTCAAGGGATCTAGACCTGACTCCCTATAAAAATGCATTAGGACAATCTGCACAGTTAAAGACGCCTACTGGAGGTAGCAATTTAGGTATCACAGTCGTGGTCAAATCACAAAGGCTGTTTCAAAAGGTAGGTAGCATAATTACCAATGCCTTAAAATACTAAAAAAAGAACCACTTAAAGTTTGCTGAGAAGGCTATCCCTTAATACAGTGAGGCTATATACTATAAAATATACTATATATATATATATATATATACTATATATATATATATATATATATATATATATATATATATATGTATGTATATATATATATATATATGTATGTATATATATATATATATATATATATATATATATATATATATATATATATATATGTATAATATATGTATATATATAAAATTATATGTAATTCATTTAAATAATTAATAATAATAAAAAAATAATCGAATTAAAAATGCACTATTGTACCTAATAAATGTGTGCTACGTACACTCATTTTTTTAGAGCGTTTGCGTGAGATCTATTTACTAGTTTACTAGAGTTACTGACGAATGTAGAGCGTTTCAAATCATTCACATACAGTATGAGGTTTCATCTCAGTTAGGATACAAGACAAGTTTTTTAGTAGTGATTCATGTGGTGTGGGGGTGTAATGACATCAGTCCTGACCTTTCTCTCTCTTCCTCTCATCCTCTCCAACTCCTCTTCACTCAGAATTTCTGTTGTCTGCTTCTGTGCATTTATCTTTGTCTCTGTCTTGTTCTTTTCTTCTTTTTTCTTTCCAAATCTGAGAGAAAGAGAGAGAGGGGCGGTCATAGAAAGACATCACTGCATAATCACTGTTTGCAAATTACATTTATCTAGGAAAACAGCTACTATCTAGCATACAGTAAATGTGTGTGCTTGTGTGTGTGTACTCTGGGAGTTCCTAAACTGCTGTAGGGGCCAGAGCGTGTCAGTGAGAGATGTTCTGTTAACATGCATCATTTCTGCACCAGTTGATTGAGTCCTGCACCCGTCTCCATCTTCTTTGCTCATAGAAGGTCATTTCTCATGTGCGCCTGTGTCTCAAACCCACTGCCGCTCAGCCGAGCAGCATCAGCGCAGTGTATCAATGTCACAGCGAGCAGAGGCCGTGGCCTCCAGCTACACACGTCAAAGCACACACACACACACTGTCAGAGGAAATCACACCAGTGTCCTTTAGCAACTCAGATCCGAGCACACTTAAACACAATGATGTGATCTGATCTAAATTATCTTGAATCTCACACATCTGCACACAATGATCATAATGTGAAAATCTTTGCAAAACATCCAGCAATGGTGAAGGAGCATATGAGCTTGACAGAGTCCTACTAAGCACTGCAGGTGGCAATTATACACGCCATGCTATCACTTAAACATAAACACAGACTCTGAGCTACTGAGGAAAATAAAGAAAAAAACAATGCTGTAAAATATGAATATATATATATATATATATATATATATATTTCATATTTTATACATCAAGATTTTATGGCTCATATAGTATATGGAGCTTATACTTGAGTAAGAAAAAAACACCTATTTCCTTAAAATTATTTTACTATTACTATTTACTATTAATTGCTATTATTATTATACTATTATTAATTACTACAAAATCTAAAATCCAGGCATGTGATTGGCCAAGGACAGGAAAATATACTGAGCTGCATCCCATCCCAGCCAAATATAGTCTTCACTGTATAAATTATAAATTGATTCATATTAAAGCTACTATTTAAGTTCTCAGTCAAGAGCAGTGAGTGATTTTTTTTCCTCTGTGTTTTGTTGTTTTATTAACATTAAATAGATAGTTCTCCCAAAAATTGTAATTGTCATCATTTACTCTCTCAAGTTGTTTTAAACCTGAATAAGTTTCTTTCTTCTGTTGAAGTTATTTGGAAGAATGTGGGTAAACCAAACAGTTGATGTACCCCAGTGATTTCCATAGTACATTTTTCCCTATGGAAGTCAATGGGGACCAGCAACTGTCTGGTTAACCACATTCTTCAAAATATCTTCTTTTGTGTTCAGCACAAGAAATAAATGAATACAGGCTTGGAACAACATTACAGTGAATAAATAATGACAGAATTTTTATTGTTGGGTCAACTATCCCTTTAAGGACAAGCGGCTGCATGTTTATTATTAGGGCTACTGTCACTTTAAGACCTGTACGCTGACGCGTCTAATATACACGCGCATTTGACAAGCAGATTTCTCTCAATTTCTCGGTTTGCTTTCAGTTTAGACATAACCAAATTTTCTTATGTAAACCGTGTGTGTATTTGAGAGTATTAGCGAAATAAGACTCGAAAGATAACTTAGTCCAGCAACCAGGTGCTGTTAGACAAGCTTTTAGTGCATGTGCGCATCAGGTGTTCGCGCTCAGAACAGCGCATCAGCAGTGAATGACGTTTAACCGGCAAGGCTTTAAAGCACATGCAAATAATGAACTTTTGTGAACTCACTGAACTGATTTGGCCATTCCTCTGTGTTAATATTTTATGTGAGTATTTGTTGCGTTGTACACTAATGCTGTTGAGACGGAGCCGTCAGAACTCCAACTGATAGAATGCACGATATGCAGTCAGCAGCTTGCTTGGAGCAAGGATCATAGCGCAAATTTGAACTTTATCGATATATCGCCCAGCCCTACTGGGGACCTAACGGTGATGTTCTTGTAAACTGACAACGATAACACATTAGCGTGAGAGCGACTGAGGTACGAAATTGAGCAGGTGAATAAGCTGAACGCAAGCACGTCCTTGTTGATACTTGGAAAGGAAGGAAGAATCTGTTCGCACATCAGCCAGTTATGTCCTCATATCATCTCCTTTTCACTCCGGCAGCCGACCCAGCCGACACCCGTCCCCTTTTATTTTTTTTACAGATCTGCATGATTCACGTAGGTCACATTTTCAGGTTCGGAAAATCCGGAATTCGCGATTAATTCGGAAAAATCACATCCCTGAAAATCTAAATCTAAAATCAAAGATCTGTAGTTTTTATTGTGGAGGTCAAAATATGTAATAATAATAATAATTTGTTACATTTATATAGCGCTTTTTCTGGGACCTCAAAGTGCTTCACATTGGAATCTCCTCAACCACCACCAATGTGCAGCATCCACCTGCATGATGTGACGGCAGCCATATTGTGCCAGAATGCCCACCGCACACTGGCTTACTGGTGGAGAAGAGATAGTTATAAAGGTATAAAGCCAATTAGTATATAGGGATGATTAGGAGGCCATGATGGACAGAGGCAAAGGGGTAAATTTGGGGATTTTTTCAGGACCTTGGTTTACGTCTCGTCCGAAGGACGGGATATTAAACCGTAATGTACACACTGCAAATACAATACAATGCGATGTACAAATAAATATTCCTATATTTATACAAATACTAGCCTGATGTATCATATTTGATACATTTTAAGGTTTTTTTATAAAAAAAATATGAATAAACATACTCTAACAGTATAAACTATACATCAGATGACAAAAGGCATGTAACATGTTTTTCAGCCAAGCTGTCTGATCATGTGTATCATGTAGAGGATTTAGAAATTTGTGAATCAAATACGATACAGCAGGCTATCTGTAGAGACACCATTGAATGATGAATGAATGAACGAACAAACAAAAAAGTTGAAACGAATGAAACAACAAACTAAAATGGAGGAATCACTGAACAAATTAACTAAACAGTTCAATTAGGGAGCGAATGAACAAGCAAATGAATTAACTAATTGTCTAAAATAACAAACCAATTAAGGAAACACTAAATGAATCAAGAAACCAAATAACAATCAAACTATCAAAACAAATGAATGACAGAACAAACTAAAGAAGAAAGGACAGAACAAATGTAAAAATCATAAATGAGTGAACAAACAAATTACGTATCAATGAATGAATGAACAAATGGATGAATGAACAATAAAGTAACGAACCAAAGAAGATAAAAATGAGCGCATGAGAAACTGTGTATAGCCTATATAAAATGTGTATAGCCTATTTCAATTGTCTAAGGTGTGTGTATCTCACTTTACAGAACCTTTGAGTCATTTAAAGCAGTGCCCTCAAAAACGAAGTTTAACACTAACACAGGAGGACTGTGTTCAGATGTTGTGGGTATTTCCAGAGGGCACAGAGAGAATAAAACGAAAGGAGTAGCAAAATACATAGGTGATTCACACTCAGCCTGCAGCTCAGTCATCCAAGCCTCATCTAAGTCAACAGGTCTGTCCAGAACATTTCCCTTTTTCACTCTGTCTACACCCATTACTCAGCGCTGAAGCATGGTGGATGATTCACTGCCCGTCAGCACTCCAACCTTTCCTCTTGTTTTCAAACAACTTCCAAACAACAAACGCTATGTAGCCAAGTTGCTGATTGACACTGCCAGGAGAAGACGATTTTCCCAGACAAACTAGGGAAATGTTGAGAGGGGAATAACAATGAACTTTCTGCCATCCAAACCAAAAGTTCGGGAATTGAAAACATTTACTGGCCATAAATATTTCTGATTGGCCATGAAATTGTATATTGGACTGTACAAATATTAAGATATTAGGAAATATTTATGATCAGAAATTCACTCTGCTTATGTTTCATAAATGAGGGCCAATGATCATTTAGTTGGACATTCATATTGCTTTAAATTGATTAGGTTACATCACCTACAAAAGATAAGAGAGGATGTGTTGAGAGACAAAAATAAACACACGCACATTGTGCTTGCATGTTCTATTGGGACTTTCCATGGACATTATGACTTTTACACTGTTCAAACTATATATTATAACCTCTTACACTAACCCTACCCGTCACAGAAAACTTTCTGCATTTTTACATTTTCAAAACACATCACTTAGTATGATTTATAAGCCATTTTACTCGTACAAAGACAATGATTTTAAATATTGCCATAACAATGGTATATATGTACCATAATGTAGGGTTTACCATACACTAACACACATACACATACTCAGTAGTAAGACACACAACTCTTAGTGACCCCAGACATGTGAGACAACAGGAGACAGCCTTACACAGACACATATAGTTATATCAGTGTAATCAGTGCTGATTAATGCAGCTTAAGTGCAGACTGGATTTTCCATTGTCTATTCAGACATACATTTACACACACAAGTTCCTTATACCTCTTCTTACAGCACTTTTTATAAAGATGCGCATGCTTATGCACACACACAAACACACACAACAACGTCTTAAATAAAAATAAAATGAAAACAACACATGAATTACGTCACAATACATAATTCATGTTTAGCATTGTTAAAGAGCCTTCTAAACTACCTTCTTTCTCATGTGTTGTGTTGGAAACATTCATTCTAGGGGTGGGACGATACAGGTACCTCACGATTCAATTCTGTGGCGATATGTGGTCCACGATATGACGATTCGCGATATCTACGATATTCAATATATTGGATGAAATTTCATCAACGATATATCACGATATAGCTATGCGACTGAAAAGAAAAAGAAGGAATAAGGAAATAAGTTAATTTTATGCATTTATTAATGGCAACATTTCCAACATTGTGCAACACTGTGTCTTAGACTTAGGGCCCTATAAAATCCGTTTTAATTTTTTGGGAATTCGTTTTTTTTTTTTTACCCTTGGCTGTTATTTTAGTCGTAAAAAGAGTGTGCTTTTTAAAGTTAATGATTAAAATGTATTAAAAAATACAAATAAATTAGGAATGACCTTGAATTTATTGAGGTAATATAGACATTTAAGTTACTCAGTAGCCTTTTCAGGACAAATACTGCATGATGCAACATAACACTACACTCTTCAAGTAACAACAAAATATGGTTATGAGCTTTAAACTGTCCAGTAATATAAATTATATCAGTTTATATAAGTTTAAATAAAGTCACGCTCTGTCTCTCACGGAGAGTTCGCTTCGCTTTTGTCCAGTCCGGCGCCTCATAGACAGACGCGGTGTGCACGTTGTGTGTGTGTGTGAGAGAGAGACGCGTGAGTGAGAGAGAGACGGAGGCAGAGCGGGGAAATACAACTGAAAGAATACGCTGCGTGTTTTAAATAGGGTTAAATGAAACGCAGCATGTGGCTGCGAATTAGTCTATGTGTGGGAAACACTGCATAAGTCACGTGCGAACTGCTCGGCTCGGCACTGACGGCTTATAGCGTTGAGTTTCTTAACTTTTTGCCGACGAAAGCAGAGCCGTGGAGAGCCGCTTCGCCAATGCTTTCATTGTTTTGATTTCATCATTGTAGCTGAAATGACGGGTTGGTGGGTTTGTGTCGCCCAGATTAGCTTCCCCTGGTCTGCATTTTCACCAGACATGCGTTCTTCCACACAAAATTCTTCTCGCTTCTCTTGTTGTTAAACTTGTGTTCTTCACCGGCCGCTGTTTACGCAGAATGGTAGATATTGGGTAGTGACAGTGACACTGAACAACAGGTAAATTAATCATTTCGTGTTGTAATAAAATATCGATATTGGCGTTAGTGTATCGATTATCTGTGCAACAGAGCACAACAATATATTGCAATATCAATTTTTTCTCCACCCCTAATTCATTCTAGTAAACAAATCAAATATATTGTTAGCCTGGGTTTCCCCATTTTGCCTTGCCGCAGCGTGATTTTATTTGCGCTGCTAGGCAGTCTGGATACCATGAACCAAATTTTCCCCTGAAATAGGGAACCAATCACAGAATGGGGAGGGAGCACAAGTGCATTTGATATACGCACAGGCACATTTGATAGACATTCGTAGCACCCAATACTACGGCTCTGGGCAGTCGTAAACCATGCCTCAAAACACAGAAAATTAACATGTGGTTTCCAGACCACGTTTGATTCTCAATGATACGTGGTCTGGCTTTAGCTAGGCTAATATATTGTATCAAAATATTTCAAAAAGTTACATTTATTCAATTAAACCTGATTTAAATAGTAGATTTATTTTAGTGAACCAACTCAAATAGTCAGATTCATTCTAGTGAAATGATTAAAAAAGTCAGATTCGTTTTGAACTGAGAAATCAAATTTTCCTTGAGCTTTAGACATATAAGAGGCCATCATACTATAACACAATACTGTAAGTTTCAGAACCCGAAAACCTTCTTGTTAGTTCTCGTTGTAGAATATGCCATGACATCATAGGTGAAAGACCGCCTCTGCAGAAGATGATCAACAGCGCCTTTATCATTGCAACTTTGGCTCCGCCCACTTACGTGTTAGTGAAATGATAAGGAAAAATAACATTACCCTCCAAAGGATCGTGATGCTTGGAATGTGGATATTTACATTCCAACAAAGTGAAAGCAATTGTTTTTTTCAGTACATTTCACAGTGGATTCTTTGGTAAATCATTTGCAATTTTGCGCAGGCTTTACAAACAGACTTTTACTACATAGATTTGACAGTAATGCCACAACATGTAGGCCTAAATAACTGTGTTCATTCTAATGCCAGTGATTTCTGATAATGATTCATGTGCAGTCAGATGTTCTTTGTCTATGTGTCAGTAAATCTATCCAGAGACTAAAAGGTCAACTTCATATCTCTTTCCCTTTGTCAGGATGAAAATAATCTAATTTAAACTGTGATTAAATTTATATATAGAAAGTGAACAAATAATGCTCCTTTACTCATCACTGTTTATCAGCAAGCTTTATCAGTGACTCTACACCAAAACTCCCATTATAACAAAGTCCCTTTCTTATTTTGGTCACAATCGGACAAATTTCTTATTTGCATCATGTTTGCACAGTTAGTTATGATGAGAGCATTTGTGTCAGCGTGCATAAATCGAGTTGCAATGATGAGACGAATTGACATGCACTTAACTGTGATTGTCTACATGCTCATGACTGGCAGCCTTTTATGCGGCAATGTAAATATAATGCTATAGATCGAAATATAATGCTATAATCAACACTTTTCCCGATTAGTTAACCTTGAGAGCTGCAATTGTTAAATGGTTCTAAAACTTTCGAAGAGTTAAACATGATACTTTGCTATTACATATGCAAAGCTGTAGCCAATCAGCAGCAGTGGTTGTTGAACCACGAAGCGCTGTTCATACAGTTCATACATTCGCTGAACTTCATACAATTCAGCTCACTTGGCACGTCGTTCATCGTTCGGCATGTCGAGACTGTTTTCAAAAGATGGCTCCTGCTGTGTATACATCGGAAGTGAACTGTCTTTATAAAGTATCTTCTTATGAAACGGCGTACACTTACAAAGTTCTCAATGCTTGTTTTGCATGTAGGGACCCTCATTATGTTACTATGTCAGTGTGGGGATATTTTGAGCCCTGTTAGTGGTATTAACTAGCTATTTTTTTTTTACTTTTTATATGCCCCATATACTAACGTTATAATAATGAACAATTTTTAGAAATAAAACTCTTTACATTCGATTATCATGAAAACAAATCTCAGAGAACGGTTGACTACAACGCATTCTAATCCTAAGGCGTCATCTAACTGACACTTTTGACCATGCGCCTAAATCTGATGCACATGGCAACCTTTATGCCATGTGGATTTAGACGCATGGTCAAAGGCGGTCAGTTAGATGACGACCTAGGATGAGCGTCATCTAACTGACGCCTTTGACCATGCGCCTAAATCCGACGCACATGGCAACCTTTAGCGTCAGTTAGATGACGTGGGTAGGTTTAGGTCTGGGGTAGGGTTAGACCACTAGGAGGTGCGTCTCATATTGGCGCTAAAGGGTGCCATGTGCGTCGGATGTTGACGCATGGTGTAAAGTGTCAGTTAGATGACGCCTTGGGATGAGAATGGGCTGTCTGACTGAGGTACCAATATGTTATTAGACCTAAGGTTCGTTTTGTGTCGAGTTCTCCTTTAATACTGTCATCATCTAATTGAGACTGATTGTTCATACAGAAAACTTTCTTTTCTCAATAACTCTTGGTTCTGAACTTCTGATTAAATTAGCATGATATATATCACTGGATACATATTTGTTTGCAGTTTCAAAACATCTCCACTCCAATATCCAGTCCATGCTTTAAAGTTTACAGTTAATACTGTAATTTATTCAGTCAAAACAGGAAGAAACCAACTGTATTACATGCCTGAGGTATTAAAAGTGTTTTCCAGTAAAGAGGCCTTGTAAATAGCAGGAGTGCATTATGCTAAATCTGAATGAACAGATGAGAAAGGACAAGCCATTCCCACTGTTTCTCTTCTCTATCACACACCCTTCCTGGTATGTCCTCTGGCTGTGTATTTGTGTGTGGATGCAGTACTCTCATAACTTAATTACTGTATTTATCTTATTAGACTGCAGCTATTTAATGTTAGTGCTTTGGCATGCGCCTTCCTGCACATCCATTCTGCTGCCTCATTAAGATCAGGCCCTATGAGACCTAAATGGTAAAACTCACTCACATTAACATAGTAACTTGCTGCTAATGCATTCGTGACACAACATTTATCAATACGAATCGCATGTGAATAATTCACTGGCAGTAATAAAAAATAAAAAAATCTTGAGAGCATTGACAATGGACACTGCAAAAATTAACAATTGTTGGATGAGGCCATGAAATTATAATCACAGATGAACAAATCAAATCCTTGATTAAAATAAATAAAAACGATAATTTGTTTGATATCCAGACATTTATATTATGAAGTAAAGATGTTTGCATATTTATTTATAATACTGACAGACTTACCCAGACTTTTGACTATCTGCCTTTAAACCTGGTCCACATCACAGCCTGTTATGCTACATATAATTCGTATACCGGTAATTCCAATGTGACGTGTATGGATAATAAAAAACAACAAAAATACATTGTCAACAAATACTAAGGCTTTTTAGCATTAGTGCTATTAAATACAGAGGGTATGCAATTAGGTGTTTGCACTATAATTTGGGGGTCAGTAAGTTTATTTATTTATTTTTTAAAGAAATGAATACTTTTATTTAGCAATTATCCATTAAATTGATCAAAAGTTTACATTTTGACATTTATAATAACACATTTTTAAAATTTTCCAATAAATGTTAAATTATTAAATTAAATTATTTTTTTTAACTTTATATTCAGCAAAGAATCCTGCATTTATTTATTTATTTATTTATTTTATTATAATTATTATTAATTATTTTTATTTGTGAACCAAATCAGCATATTATAATTATTTCTGAATGATTATGTAAAACTGAAGACTGGAGTAATGATGCTAAAAATTCAACTTTGCCACCTCTGGAATAGTTTACATTTAACAATATATTAAATACACACATTTTGTTTTAAAATTGTATTAAAGAGTTGCTTTACAATGTTTTTTTTCTTTTCTTTTATTAAATATGATGAGCATTAAGAGACTACTTTCAAAAATATATATATAAAAAATTGTACCGACCCCAAACTGTTTGAACAGTGTCATTATATTATAATGTATTATAATTTGTTTGCTGCCACAGACAATTGCGGGAAATTTCAATACCGGTAGCCTCAAACCGTATAAACAAGCAGGACTCTATGGTAAGCTTTCTACAGTAGCTATTTTTCAAAAACACAAACCCCAGGTTTCACAGACAAGACTTAAGCCAAGATCCAAATGCATGTTTGAGTTTTGACTGGAAGCAATTGACATCTTAAAATGCGTCAGTGCCATTGTTTTGTCTCAAAATGCAAACCAGTAATGTTTTTTTCTTCCAAAACACGTTTAAAAGCTACTTAAATCGTCCTAATTGACCTAAGGCCTAATCCTGACTTAATATAAGCCCTGTCTGTGAAACCAGGACAAAGTGTTTACACAAACATATAGCCTACTGTACAGTCAACATTCACAATGAAAAAATACTATAACATCAATTTACTTCCACTTTGATTCTTCAATTCACATTCCACAAATTAATTCTCATTAGTTTTTTGTTTTTTTTTAGAAAGGGGCCACTTTAAAGCCAGACAATCAGAATGTAGCTTGTCATTTGGAGAATATGAACAACCTGAAGCCTTCATGTTGATTTTCTTCAACTACTGTATAAGTGGATGCATCAGAGACAGACATGTCTTTTAACAGGATCTCTGACTCTAAGCTAAAGGGCACAGCGGCTGCTATCAAATGAGGAGCCCAGCTGAGCCCAAACCAGCACATGGATAAATAAAGGCAATAATTAGGCTGTCATAAGAGATCCTGCCACTATCTTCAGCTGTTCAGAGATTCTTCAAACAGCCTGTCAGTTAACCAGGCACAGTTCTTAGAGAGGGAGTGGTCACAGCACAAGAGAAAGACAGATGTGGCATGCCAAATTACTACTAACGATTATGAAGTCACACTGGGAAAAAAAAATGAAAATTTCTTCTTTCATTTCAGTTTTTTTTTAAATCTTCAAATTTTAATAATTGCCGTTTGTAGAAGTGCCCATTACATAAACGAACAACACATATGTCAGCAAATTTGAAACAATTCAAATTCAACAAAACAATTGCAAATCATGGTGCGTTCTATTATAGCCAACGAACCGACTCGGACCTCGGATTTAACGTCATGTCCACACTTGAAACGTTCTATTATGTTTTGCGTGTTCGAGTTCGGAGAAAGCTGTTGTAATGGTAGCTCTGGCCGTGTACCAGGCACTTACATTAAAAAAAATATATATATATATATATTATGACTACACCTTATCAAAACGCAGCCATTTGAACTTGAAAATGTTCTTTATTTAATGTTTTTCATGTTAATCTTCTGTTAGCAACGTTAGTAATTACACTCACAACAACCGATTCTGGATGATGTAAAATGGATGATGTAAATACACTACCGACAGTGAGATTTTTTTAATGTCTTTGAAAGAAGTCTTTAAAGGACAAGTTCGGTATTTTACAATTAAAGCCCTGTTTTAAGATCGTCCCTGATGAAATAGAATAGTTAAGATTGTTTTTTAGACAAATGCTCCTGTCACGAGAATTTTTGGATTCTGTGGTCGCACCCTCACCTTTACAATGGTAGCATATGTGCACTCGAACAATCACTCATAAAAACGCATAAAACTTTAGTTTACAAAGACGTGAAACTCACCGAGTGGTCTGGGGTGTTCACTGATATGCTCACACAAAAATCACTGCAAAAGATGTTTTCCAACAGATTTTGTCCGACTTCATTTTCTTCCTGTTTTCGGTCGAAGTCCACAGTAGTCAATTGTTGAGTTCACACGCGTGATCATTGGTAACTAGATAATAAGGATCGCGCACGCAAACTCGAATAATCGACTACTGTGGACTTGACCAAAAGCCTGACCAAAAACAGGAAGAAAATGGACAAAAACTACGATAAAACCTGTTGGAAAGCATCTTTTGCAGCAATTTTTGTGTGCGCACATCAGTGAACACCCCCTGACCACTCGGTGAGTTTCACATCTTTGTAAACTAAATTTTAATGCGTTTTATGAAGGATTGTTTCTGTGCACCTATGCAACCATTGTAGAGGTAGGGGTGCGACCACAGAAACTCGAAATCCAAATTTTGTGTCCAGATATCGAACTTGTCCTTTAAAGGGGTGGCTCCGAATTTTGGACATCTGGCCTCATTTCCAAGTTAGCCTTAGTGTTATTTATCAGTGGAGACAGTTTTCAAAAATTTTCATCCAGTCGTTCCAGTTGCATAGTTTGCTCGTGCTAGGCTAGCGCAAGTCAATGCTAACTGCTAGCCTGTCATTAAAAACAGTTAACCCACTCAACAGTACACCAAAAGCAAATAAATTATCCATACTCCGCGATCCGGAAGCAGGAAGTGTGACATAGGCCTATAAGCAAAAATATAAGAAAGAACATCAAACATTACAGAACATGGATAAAATAATTATACAAAATTCAAAATGATTTATTTTAATCTTAACTGAAATATAAAAGGAATTGGAATTTTAAAGACCATTCTGGGAATACCTAGCTAGGAAATGTTTCAGAGCTCTGGAACAGCCCTTGATATGGCAGATAGAGATGTTTTTATTAAAGCGTGGAGCTAAATATTATCCTAACAATCTACGCCAATTGGAGCATCGTTAAAGTGATTTAGTACACTGATAGTTTATAAAAATTGAGTGTAAAATTGCCTAACAGAGAAGTCAAGAGCTGCTGATTGTTCCACAGTGTTAAATTCATCACGCGGCAGTAAACTCTACAGGGGGTGAAGGCCTGTGGAGAAGCCAAACTGTGCTGATCATTACCAAGAAATACATCACGTCTCTCTCTCCCTGTGCCAAACATTCATTTCCTCCATGTCTAATTAAACTACCTGCTCGTAGAGTAAAAAATACAGCGTCTTTCTCTCACGTTTGCCTGTTAATTCAATCCCCTTCTGGTTCTCTTTGCAAGGACTCTCTCTCTGTAAGCAAATCTGTATCCTCTCTGGATAACGTTTCCCTGAGGGCTGAGGGAAAAGAAAAAGTCTGGGATTTAATCGTTTCTTCAGAAGAGATGGGGTGAGTGAAAAAGGTGCTTTAACAGTTTCTCACTCTGACCGTCTTACTTATGCACAGCAACACACACACACACACACTGACACCACAAATATACAGCAAGGTTTATTTAAAGATAACCCAGATGAATGGAAAGCGCTTCAAATGAAGCGTAAAGAGGGAAGGGGTTGAGATTCAAACATCTGCAGTACACAAAACTGAAAATAAACACACATGCAGATAAACACAATGACCTCAAACACACACTCGCAATGCTTCAGTGTGCTGATAAAAGGGGACCCACTGGGCATGTCTGTGTGTGATCTGAATATGATGGTATGTGGGGTGAGAGGCAGTTCACATCAATCCAAAAAGCAAAGACAAAGACAGCAAGAAAACATGAAAAAGCTCAAAATGCTGCAGGGTAAAACTCTAAAGGCCACTTTCCCAGACACTGATTAAGCCCAGAACTACAGTGAAAGGGATAATCACTGTTGGAAATGTTTCAGAGTGATCTATGGCCAAGGAAGCACTGCTAACGGGATAGGCACTGAAAATAAAAATGGTGCATAGAAACAATTTTCACTCGAGAAATTGCTAGTATATTTCAGTAAGAAACATATTGAATTAAACACAATTTTGAAGTAGAAATATTGAAACAGTATGTTCTTGTAAAACAATAATCTTGGTTTTGTGTATGACTTAGAAAAAAATTTTTTTTAAGTGTAGGATTTTAGCGAGGACTAACAGTTAATGGAACGGTTCACCCAAAAATCACCCCAAAGTCATTATTTACCCATCTTTGTGTTGTTGCAAAAACGTTTAATACAGTACATGGAAAACAAATTTTACGCAGTTTTTTCTCCATACAACAAAAACAAGTAAATACGACTACTTTCCAATTCTTCTGATATCAAACAATAGTTGTTGTTTTTAATTTTATACTTTATTTTATTTTTTGTGAAGAAAAGACTTTAGATCGTTACTTACCAATATTCTTGCCTTTCACCATCTTAAATCTAATCCACATATTCAAAATTGATGCATCAAGATGCCAGCCCATTTGATTACTTGTTCTAATTTTATTACTGGTTGTTTACTTATCATTAATAATGTTTTAAATTTATATTGGTTATTAGTTTTGCTGTAGTTTCGAAATTGGAAACACAGCGGTGTAAGAGCACCTGAAAACCATACTTGAGTAAAAGTACAGATACATTATAGCGCAAATGACTCCAAGTTACAAGTCACCAATTTCAACACTAAGGGAGTTGAAGTCTTCTGATTTTAAGCATTTTGTTCATACTCTATGTAGGCTCAAAGATGGACCTCAACACCTAAGAGACATGCCAGAACGAATTAACAAATCTTTTTTCGTGTCATTTGGTTCATTCAACGAACGAAATGAACGAGTTTATTCGGGAAAGATTCGTTCATTTTAATGAATGAGTTCGAACAGGAGAGTCACGAACGCGCATCACAACAGAGCAAGGCGACCATTTGTGCTTATAAAACATCAACTTTGTTATATTTTTTTTAAATGAGCGATAGTTTCACTTGATAAGACCCTTATTCATCGTCTGGAACCATTTAAAGCCCTTTGAACAGTTTTCAGTTTGCACAGAAACTGTCTTTTGGACCTTGAACCGTTTGGTTCCCATTGAAGTCTATTATATAGAGAAAAATCCTGGAATGCTTTCATCAGAAACCTTAATTTATTTTCGACTGAAGAAAGAAAAGACATGGATATCTCAGATGAAATGGGGGTGAGTAAATTGTCAGCAAAAGTTTTTTTTTAAAGTGAACTACTCCTTTAACAGGTATAATTAAGCTCAAAACCACAAATGAACGTATTGGTATCGGACTCATTCTGGAAAAAGCGTTTTGGTGCATCCTTAGGAACAACACTGTGACGATCTTGGCATTGGTAAATATGAACGGCAGTCACCTTTTCAGGTGCTTTCTCAATTTTTGGAGTAGTCTTTTATTGTAATCAAATTGTAACAAAGTCATACAGGTTTGGAACGACAAGGTAAATAATGATAATTTTAATTTTTTTGGCTAAACTGTACCTTTAAGCATCGCCATCTCCACTTTAATTATCTCTCCCAACTGCCTTTCCATATTCATTATGTGCTATTCCACCGAGACACACACAAACCTTCACGCTCACACTTTCAGGAACACTTGCACACACTCACTAACAGGAAACAAACACACACACACACATAAGCAAAAGGAAACTATGAAACCAATGAGAAAGCAAGCTATTCTTTTTTTAAGGACACATATTTCTATTAATTTCTCTCCTTCTTTTGTTTTCCTGTTCAATTCTTTGGCAGTGGGGTCATATTACAGCGGGATTCAGGACCCAAATAAAATAAGCTCTGGCTGAAGTGATGTCACCACTTTGACCTTTCCGAATGTCTGCCGTTCCCAACAGGGCACCGCTGAAATAATGAGACTTCGTTACCATAGCAGCTTAATAGGTGGCAGTTGTAGAAACTGAATGAGCCAATCAGAACAGAGCAATGCTAAGTACCTTCTAGCTGGCCTGAAAATATCCACTTTAGCCAACGAACATTCCTGACACGTCAAGCTGTTAATGGACAAAAAGTGCAAATGGGTGTTAGGCTATTAAGAACCTGGCCTTTAACAAAAGAAGACTTGAAAAAAAGACAAAAAAAAAAACACTTCATACATATCAATACAATGTATAAATGATAAGGAGACGTCGAATGGGCCAAGCGTTCTGATTGGCAGCGAAGCATGTTTCTGAAGAAGACTGGGTTGTTCAAAATGGCCAATTAGCAGCTGATTCTGATGAATTCATTAGCATGTTCTCAGGTAATTAGAGGAAGCGGCTGAGTGAATACTAAATATTCAACAGGAGAACAGACACTGTGCCACACAGCTCGCCGTGTTCCTCTGAAGGAGCTCATTAGCATAAAACACACACACACACACTCAAGTATCCATCTGCACTACTGAGAGACTGTTTCACACACACATATATAAAAATTCACACCTCCAAAATAGCCTTTCCATAACAGGAAGAAACTGAGAGATAGGTAAACAAAAAGTCTTCTATTAACACGCATATTAACATATTCTCAGTCAGAAATACATTCCTCATTCACAGATAATGTCTTTAAAGACCCCATGAGCCAGTTTGATGAATGCAGTTTTCTAGTTTCTTTTCTTTATAACTAATACAGTAGCTAAAACCTCAACAGTATGATTCATGAACAAAAGCAATGGTGATAATTTCCAAACACTTCATCTGCACCCAATTCATTGTTGGGACAATAAGTAAATTGAAAGCGTTAGCAAAACCAAAAGACAAACGGACAAACCTTAACTTGTGACCTGACATTGCTAGTTATTATACCAAGTGGAGTATAATTTATTGGAGGGGTCATTCTTATTCTGGAGAGAATTACACTTGAACAACAACTTCATATTTATTATGTGAAGGTCACATTAAGCGGTTTTGGAAACCTTTTACTATGCCTTGACCATTTATATTTTCTACTCTACAAATACTGTATGTATAGTTTTTATTGGTTTAACATAATCGCAGATCCATACTTTCAATGTTAAAATATGAAAATCCAAGTCTTCTGTTAGTATCAACATTTATAATATTATATTAATATATAATACTACCGGCAAATAGGTTTCAGAGGAAACTAGGTGATGAAAATAAATTGATAATGGTCTATTTCGCACAGGTCCTATATTAGAGCCAGAGGAGAGTGGTGAGAAAAAATCTCAATGTTCATGTTTAATAAAAATCGCAACAGTCTATCAAGCCCTAGAGTTAGATTTTAGAAGAAGTCAAGCTTGTCTGACAGTCCAGTGTAGGAGAGATATATATAGATCTAAGCAAATTTTCTTTCAGTGCCAAGCATAAAAATGGCCAAAGAAAAGGCCTCCTGGTGTCCATGCTCTCCAGGCCAGCAGGATAACAGTGTTTAAAAGTAAGGGGAGCAGGGCAGGTTCTGGGTTAATGGCACCCCTGGTACAGGGTACGAGTGTGCGGATGGCGGGTGTTGAAAGGGCAGAGGGAGGAGAGGTAGGATACAGAGACTGCCAGCCCATCTGTTCAGCCAACACACAGGCGGAGAAACAGGGAAAACAGCGTGAAATTTCTGCTATCACTACTGCCACCATGCCAAGATCTTCATCAAAGAGCAGAGACACTGTGAGACACGAGACGACATGGAGTGATGGAAAAACAAATGCAGCATGGAAGAGTGAAGGAAGTGGATGAATAGACAATAGAGAAGTACTGAATGAAAAAAAAAGTTGGGAGCTGATGCGTAAGTCACATGCTGAAGCTAAATATGGATGTAACTATTTGAGTAAATCCAGCTTTAGAACACCAATCCTGGGAATTGAATGGATAGTCCACCCAAAAATGAAAAAAAAAAAAAAAAAACGTTATTTTCAAAAGTTATTTTCATGTTGTTCCAAACCTGCATGACTTTCGTTCTTCTGTGGAACATAACAAACAATTTGAAAAATGTTTTGGCTTCCATTGACTTCCATTGTTTAGACAAAAAAATACAACGAGAGGCAAACTATTTGGTTGTCAACATTCTGCAAAACATCATCTTCTGTGTTCAGCAGAAAGGTTTGCATGCAAGTTTGGAATGACATGACAAGGGTGAGTAAATGTTCACAACATTTTAATTTTTTGGGTTGGACTATCGCTTTAACATGTCTTATAGAGAGCCTAAGTCCCGCCCCTCCGCTTCCGGCTCATGGGACCTTATTTCGGAAAAAATATGTATGGTAGTCAATGGCGAGAGACAACTTATCTTTTTATTCCGTCTGAACTGTGCCCTGAATTACACATATGATGTTTGTCAATTTAAAATATAATTCTGAAAGTCAAAAACGTCGCAGTTTGTCATAAAACAGAAGAGTAACATTTAGTTTTATGTGAAAATCGCTCAATGAACTACATCTCCCGGGAAGCGAAACAACGAGTGAGATCCGCTGCTCTTGTGTGTGCGGTCTGGTACAAAACACTCAGGTATGACGGCGTTACGTTACGATAATAAACGTAAGACTATGGAAACAATGACAGACGTTAGCCTCAGTAAAGTTAGCTTCATTCATTGAGAGAAAATGAGCGCCTTTAGAGTTTTTAGTCTTTGTAATTACGAATTTTCACAGTCTTATACCTCAACGGTTTTACATCAAACTGTGACTTTCTTTACTTTAAAATGTATCTTTTAAATTGACAAATGTCATATGTGTAATTCAGCGCACAATTCAGAACGAGATCAAAATATTTGTTGTCTATCGCCACTGACTTACCATACAATATTTTTCGAAATAAGGTCCCATGGTGGGCAACCGGAAGGGGAGGGACTTAGGCTCTCATAAAACAGTTAGTTTCAGTCTTTGATTCTGATTGGTCAATAGCTGTGTTTTCACCCAACGGTTCTATGTATCACTACATAACACTCCTAGCTACGTGAAAATATGTTCTTATTGATATTATTCTTCGAAGCTGAAGTTGAAGTGAGTGTACCTGCATTTAAAGTATATACAGCATTTTCCTTCAATCAGTCATTCTTTACTAAAAATGTTTGAATGTTGGCTGCGATATCTTGTCCGTTTCACTTTGTGCCAAAAAACACCCTTCAGCAGTGACTTGTTTACGATACAGCACAGATTCTCGTCCCTTTTTGCTTATTTACGTCTAACATGTCTTGGGAAATGGCCTCAAATGTGGTGCTTTTGTATTTTGTTTATACTCAAGATTTGCAAAAATACTCTACATCGCTATAAATTCAAGAATGACTACTGTATGTAAATATGAGAGGGTATTCTGATCATATTTAAATGTGATTGCCAATCCTAAAACGTTGTTTCAACATGCTAAGCCCTGGTCCACATATGAATAATACAGGTTTGAATCAAAACAGCAACATTATGATAACTCAATGATTTCCTCTTTACTATATCAGTTCAATAAAAGGCAAATTCTAAAACAAAAACATAAAAAAGACCTAAATGACGATAAAGAACAAGAAAGGAACAAATAATGAAAGGGCAGAGAATGAAAGAGATCAGATAATGAGTGCATGAAAGAGAAAGATGCGACAATGATCAGATGAGGGACAGGTGGACACTACTCACTCTATAGAAAGTTCCACACGTGTGCTCGTCAATAGAAAAGAAAAAGGAAAAAAACAATCTGTTGTCCTCATATCCTCACACAACATAGCCCGTGGGGTTTCTGTGTATTTGGCACTGGGGCCCCAGAGGGGAGGTTACAGATGCCAGGGGCCACTTTTGACTGATGTCATGTGTGTGCGTCAGTGAGACCACAAAAAAGCCTCATTCTGCTTCTCTTCATACTCCTCCAATGGTCTCTATCAATGGCTCTATAATTAAATCACAATTAATTACTCTATATGAGAAGCCTTCATTAAAGCCAGTTCTCTGACAATGCTCTAACAATCAGTGCAAAAAAGAAAAAAGTATGAATTAGGATGTCTGTTAAGGTTTTATTATGCTTTTGAAATATCCTCATCCGCAGATTCTGTAATTTCCAGTAATTTTACACTTCAATAGCAGATTCCACGCCTGTTTTTGACAGCGAACACAATAACGTGGACCACTTGTGTTCACACAGCCAGAAAGACCCCCAGGTCACTGAGCAAGAAAAAAAAACAACAACAAAAAGACTGGAGAGTCTGGGACTTGACCTGGATTACATACACTCACACGCAGCATGCCACAATTCATTAATTCCTGTCGTTTTTTTGATTGTTAGTACAGCATGGTGTCTTAATCAGTCCCCATTCCAGTCATCTGAATATTAACACGCCAATCAGACCAAAGGGCTTTTTGGCAGCGACAATACACAAACCACATACCGCTCATTCAAAGTGTGTCTCTCTGATGTACGTCTGTGAAACAACACTTGTTTGCTTTGTAATATCTTTTAATGCCACACTATCCATTTTATAAATGTTCTTGATCATATTGTATATGGTCATATATATATATATATATATATATATATATATATATATATATATATATATATATATATATATATATATATATATATATATATATATATATATATATATATATATATATATATATTTAAATTTTTATCTTGTAATTTTGAATCAAAATGTTGAGGTTAAATTTTCAGGCTTGACTCTGAAATTTTCAGGCTTGCTCCATGAGCACAAACCAAGCTGAAGCGCAAGTGATCCCTTTCTATTGTTATATTTTTCAGGCTCACTTTCAAATCTGCATCCATTCAATAACCAAACAACGGATAGAATGTCCAACCATTTCTCGGATGTCCAGCCCGTTCTCATCCTTTAGCGTCATTTGGGTGATGCTATATGACAAAACGGCGAAATATTACGCACATGGCACCCTTTATTGTTAATATAACCCACAAACCCAAGGCGTCATAAATCCTTTAGCGTGAATATGAAACTACCGTTACCTTACCCTACCCTACCCCACACCTAAACCTACCCATCACAGCGCGTGTTAACGATCACGGGTGCCATGTGCGTAGTATTTTGCCGTTTTGTCATATAGTGTCACCAATATGACGCTAAAGGATGAGAATGCGTTGGTATGTCACAATGTGGTGGAAAAGTTTTGTTGTGACTTCCATTATATCGTGACTTAAATTTATGGGATATTTGTTTTTGTTAAAGGAGAGATGACAGAAAAGATATGGAAGCAGGCCAGGTTCAAACCCACATTTCTCATTTGAGCACCACAATTCGATCAGCAAAAAAAAAAAAAACCAGGCAGAGCGAATTTCTGTGTAAAGCATTTAAAAAGAATTGTTAGACAAATAGATTTCTGATGTAAGAATTTGCACGAGATTGTTATGCATAAGTTCCAATGTGTCTGGAGCACCTCTAAGCCACAGCTCTGAGCTATAACATCTATTTTTAAGAGCATTCTTCCACTCAGCATTCTTTCGTATCCTTCCAGGGATGAAACAGAATTATTGATGTTAATTTCCTGTGTTGATCAGAGGCGGGACAAGAAAGAGCACCCTCATCTGGCCAGATCAAAGGCAGGGGCAAGTCAGTTTTAAATCATGCCAGACATGGTGCAGAGGACCCTCAAAGCCAGATCTGATCCACAGCTTTCTAAACTCTCCACTTCAACACGAGGAAGTGTGAGAGATCACCCTTTCCGAAGATTGATCGCAGGGAACACCTCTTTTGACTTGATTAGAAACACATGGAAGTTGAAGGTCTATATGCTTACCACCTTTCCCGTTCCATTTCTTTCACTTTACTCTCCCAGTCATTATTTTTTTCCATCATCCTTTGCAAAAGAAGTGCTTAACCTTTTTTGCACGAGAGATCTAGGGTGAGATTTGCTTTGAGCGTCTGGGGTGAGTAATGGTGGAGGAAGCCAATCAATACCTCTTTGCCTGATGACGGCCATTCAGGGTGTAATTGCGTCGGGTGCATTTTCCTCCAAAGGAACATAACTGCCCCTTTCATCTATTCACCTTTTAGTAGACTTGACCATTTTTGGCTTTGTCTAACCCCTAATGGCTCTCAGACCCGTTTTGTCTTCTGACAGGTGCTTGAGCGCTATAGATGACGGAGGTATTAAACTAAGGACATGCATATGCAACTCCAGCAAGAGTTTCTCAGACGACCTAAGGTTGGGTTGAATTACAGGAGCCGTGGGAGTCAAAGATTGGCGGCCAAAACCCCAAAGGCCGGTTTGTTTCTCTGAGGTGTGAATGCGGTCATGTGGTGACATCCCCGATACATCTGCACCAGCTGTCTTCGCCATGACTGCCTGTCCTTTTGACGCCAAACCTCCCACTGCAATAGCACTAGCGGTATCGCATGAATGCATTATCGGCTTTCACCACGTCAACGTCACTTGATCGCACATCGTCAACCAAGAATCTTGCTAATTATGTACAGAGACTCTATGGTGTCTCTCCTGAACGTCGTGGAGGACAACTGCACATTAAAATGTATGTCAGAGGCTGGCAATGTCAGCGCACATTAACAAGGCACTGCTGTTCGGCTCTGGCCATCAGACTTGAACTGTAGAGTTGATCGGAGACAATCTGTTCATGGTAAGGAAGAGAGACAGAGGGAGGACAGAAGGGAGGTGGCGGAAACACTTGTCTGGATCCGTATGGGGGTGGCAGGAAGCAGAAGGAAGCAGGGCTGGATGAACAATGGAACAGACTGGCGAGCAGAACGGCTCCCCCCTGCTAAGATCTCTGGCTTCTGCTCTTGGTCACCACAAATCTTCAGAACTTCGGTAGAACTTCTCCCAGCATTCTTCATTTGAGACTAAGGGCAGTTTCTCCAGTGACTAGCAGCCTCGCTCAAAACACAGACAAGGCTGAGGTGAAAAAAAATGTGTCCTTATTTCTCATCGGGCTGTGAAGGCTCCACCTAAAGACATTTTCTTCAAACCAAATTCTGAGCTGCAGCACATCCCTCAAGTCTGTTGTGCATTATTAACGACATAAACAACAAAAAATAAAAGAAAGACACAAAGGTCTGGAACAAGCATGGACAAAATTTGTGGACAACATATCCTATTAGTTATTAGCTAATTATAAATGTATTTGTAGCAAGGTTCAGGGAAGAAGGAGGCAGGAACCGGATGAAAATCAAAAACTAAAACTTTATTTAAACAAAATAAACAAACAAAATACCTGCCAGCAGCCCTCAGCGGACGACTGCTGGCTACCCAAAATAAAACATAAATACCGGCCAGCAGCCCCTCACGGACGACTGCTGGCTTACCAAAATAAAATATAAAACACAAACAAAAGCAGGCCTGTTCCTCTCTCTTCCCGGGTTTCGGCACCAGTGTAGCAAGGTTCAGGGAAGAAGGAGGCAGGAACCGGATGATAATCAAAAACTAAAACTTTATTTAAATGAAATAAACAAACAAAATACCTGCCAGCAGCCCCTCGCGGACGACTTCTGGCTACCCAAAAAAAAACATAAATACCGGCCAGCAGCCCCTCACGGACGAACTGCTGGCTTACCAAAATAAAGTATAAAACACAAACAAAAGCAGGCCTGTTCCTCTCTCTCTCATCCACTCCGTCGCTTCTCCTTTATAGCTCCGTCTCCTTCGTGAATGATGCCGAGACCGGTGTGCTTCACAGGTGCTGCTCATTAGCAATCGCACCACCGGCCTCGCGCGACTCCACTCACGTCCCTCGGCCGTCCTGCTCCACCACATACCCCCATCACCCCCTCACAGGCCGGGGGGTACACCCGAGACTGTGCCTACTCCCCCCGGCGGCGGCGATCCCTGGGGGTATGGATCGACGAGCCGAGGGAAACGGAGAACGGAAGCGTGAGGAGCGACGGACACGAGAGAGGGGAGAGAGGAGAGAAAGAAATTAGTCCGGCTCCCACAGACGCGCTGCCATGTTGTCCCTCACCAGCTGGGCGAACTCCTCCGCGGTGCCCGGCGGCGACGCTGGATGGCCCTCGGTGGACGCCTCGACACTCCCCCGCCCCCGGTGAACGGCGACGGCTCCTCGGGTGCCTTGGGCAGACGGCAGGAGTCCCCCGCTCCTGCTCCTCCCCTTCAGTGGCGGGATGCCAGCAGGCTCCGGCCCACGGCGAGCGGCGGTGACTCCCTCCTCTCCCTCCCGGAAGGCAGCCGCCCCTTCCCAGGCGGTCGGCGGCGAAGCTTGGGCGTCCCACCGGCACCCGCACCCCAGCGCCCCGCCTCGAGCGTCCATGGCCGCGCAGTCCCCGCTCCTGCTCCTCCCCATCTGCGGCGGACGGCAGCAGGCTCCGGCCGCACGGCGAGCGGCGCGGCGACTCGCGCACCATGTCTTCGACTGGCACCGCGGATTCCCCACAGGCGGCGAGGACCCTCGGACAGCGCGCTCCTCCTCTTCCCGGGTTTCGGCACCAGTGTAACAAGGTTCAGGGAAGAAGGAGGCAGGAACCGGATGAAAATCAAAAACTAAAACTTTATTTAAATGAAATAAACAAACAAAATACCTGCCAGCAGCCCCTCGCGTACGACTGCTGGCTACCCAAAATAAAACATAAATATCCGCGCAGCAGCCCCTCACGGACGACTGCTGGCTTACCAAAATAAAGTGTAAAACACAAACAAAAGCAGGCCTGTTCCCTCTCTCTCTCATCCACTCCTGTCGCTCCCCCTTTATGGCTCCGCTCCTCCGGTGAATGATGCGAGACCGGTGTGCTTCGCAGGTGCTGCTCATTAGCAATCGCACCACCGGCCTCCGCGACTCACGCTCACGTCCCTCGGCCGTCCTGCTCACCACATACCCCCACTCACCCCTCACAGGCCGGGGGGTAGCACCCGGCCTGTGAGGGGTGATGGGGGTATGTGGTGAGCAGGACGCCGAAGGACGTGAGTGAGTCGCGAGGCCGGTGGTGCGATTGCTAATGAGCAGCACCGGCCTCGCGACTCACTCACGTCCCTCGGCCGTCCTGCTCACCACAGTATTATTTATCAGTATTGGCCTATATGGATATTTACTTGTGCATGTACATTTCCCATAATGCTACATTTATATTACCGTTGAAATCTTCTACAACTCAACTAAAATATCGTAATAATTTAATAACACTATTAAAAGTAATCTTTAGCAAAAAAATATCACTTTTCATAATGTACATTATAATACTACAATACCTAAATTATTGCATTTTTTTGTGTGTTTTGTTTTCAATTTATTGATTTGTTAAGTTCATAATTGTAATATTTGCAAGTTATCAATATAGCAAAAAACATCATCGGCTCATCTGTATGTCAGTGCATCCCTATCTATAAATATTAATATGACTGTTTCCATTTCCTGTGAATTCTATTGATCCTTACCAATTGATTGGTTTATACTTTATTTTGATGGCCCTCTTTCTACTAACTATAAGTAACTTTACAACTACATGTCAACTAACTCTCATTAGAGTATTAGTAGACTGTAGTAGACTGTTTGGTTAGGATTTGTGTTAAGTAGAATACGTTTACATGAACTGGCAAAGTTACTTTTAGTTAGTTACCAATTGATAGGTTTACACTTTATTTTGATGGCCCTCTTTCTACTAACTATAAGTAACTTTACAACTACATGTCAACTAACTCTCATTAGAGTATTAGTAGACTGTAGTAGACTGTTAGGTTAGGATTTGTGTAAGTAGAATACGTTTACATGAACTAGCAAAGTTACTTTTAGTAAAAAAAAATAAAATAAAAAATAAAAACATTGCCATTGATTTGCATATCATAACAACTGAAGTAATTCTTTCTATAAACTGTTCAAATTTAGATTTAATTCATCTGACTGTGTCTGAGACTTAAACCTTTAGTAGTGAGAAAATTGCTACAACATGGTACAAAAACCAACAACAAAAAAGTCAGCGATGGTGAAAATGCTATAGATTGGCCATAATGCTTCATAATGTTCCAGAAGCCCTCCACGGACTCTAAATTTGGGAAATGTCATAACCTGAATCCAGACTGAAGGTGGAGGTAAAACCCGTGAGGTCTAATCATACAAGCAGTGCAACACTAATCTGCCATGTTCATTAGCACTCGCGCTGTACATCATTAGTAGTATCCACAGAGCACCATAATGGCACAAATTACACCGTCATCCTCAGCTATAATCACCCCACTTTCCACAGCCATTAAACTGTGCAAAGAAAGCCTGAGAGTCCACAGAGACTGGAAATGCAGCCCAAAAAAGGCAACGATACACACTAAAAGTGGGTTCGCTGACATTTGGGATTTGCGAAATATCTAAAACCGTCTCTATATTGTCTAAATGGTGATATGCTCCATAAATCACAAAAAAATGCATTACAGAAATGAAGCACAAAAAACATGATGAAATTAAATTAGGCTAATAGATTCTGACTGTTTTGCAAGACCTTGTTGCTCTCAAACTTTTTGATTTAAGAACCCTATTAGGCGAAACTATATGAGGTACCTGACCTCCACGGATCTAATGGTTCTTTCATTATGTCTTGTTGAAAAGTTACAGTCACAGCTAAACCTAACAAATTTACAATCGAGACCAACTAATCATCAATCCCCAAAGAACCGTTGACCCCTGTTCAAGCGAACCATAAAGCTTCCTTTGAACATAAAATATTAGGGTTTGTTTAAGAAAAAATGTAAAAACAGATTAATGCTTGTTCTGAATTAAAATACACAGCATTTTCAGTGATTAACCACTTTAATAATCGAAAATGAGTTTCATTTAGAGCTCAGGTACTTCCAACTCTCATTCGCATTCTGTATCAAAGCCATTGGGATACTGTGAGATCATGTGCTCAGTACAATAAAATCTCTTTGTTTATACAGTACAACTAACAGAAATACTTTGAGTCTGGGGCACCATTTAAGCTTCAAGTACAGACTTTCTGAGCTACGTGGCAAAGACAACTGACCTCATATACACACAACATAACAGGACATGACAGGTGCTCGGCATGTTTTTGATTACTTGAGGAACATTATGGGAATTTTCAACCACAAAGAGCTTTCAATTTCCTGTTTAAAATGAGGAATATGAGTTGAGAAGATGGACTTCAGAGAATTTCTCACTTGGAAAGGTGCAAATTAGCCTGAGATTACAGTGAGGGATGACATGAAAAAAGATGAAAAAATGGGTAGAAATTTTCAGAACTACATTTGTATGATGAAGAATCTCATTCGGCAGCCTGTAAGCATAAGAAACACAGTAAATTCTATACGACCCTCACCACATTATACGTACTGATTATTAAACGATTTCCAGAAAGAATAAAAGGAATGTTCTTGCAGCTTCTATCTCTTCCCATTCATTCCCACTTAATCTGCCATATTCTTCTGCTGATTGTTACCTTTCAGAGACTGGTCTAAGCAAGCCTGCCACATCTTCACTCTTTAATGTAATCAAAGGCAGAAACAGGCCCATTTTGTGAAAAAGGGATACGTCGGAACAAAAGGCTTAGCCAATACTGTAGGTGCTACAGATGGAAAAAAAAAATAATAATAAAAAGAAAAGACCCATTCAGCAGTGGGGACACACAGACCCAATCACATATTCATGCAATTTTCCATTCATCCAATCATCTTAATCAGGACATTGCATCTAGGGAATCATAGGGGAGATGATTGAACTTCCATTAAAGAGGCCTTTTAGTGATTCATATGTAGATGGAGGAGAGAACAGCAGCGGCCTGTTAGCTACTGTATTCCTCCACTCGAACCGCACGCATGAACCTCCCAGTGATACTGTTACCATGGTGAACTGAAGACTGAGACGACCATAGCCTTTCAGAGAAATAAACCTATCTCCAGATCACAGCGCTCGTAAAGGTGAGGTGGGCGCCGGCGTGGGCAGCTGTCGCCATTGACGACTTACATGAGCATGGTTTTATACTCCTAGTAGGGATTTTAAGAGAGGGAGGCCGGTCCTTGATCTAAATTCTAGACGCCCTATCATCTGATAAAGAAAGACCAGCAACGTTTCTCACATTTAAAGTTGCCTCAAGAGATATTTGGTCACTTAAGTGATGCTTGAAAATGTCATTGCATTGATTAAAAAATATCAAAGTGGCATCTGAAACCAGGTGTAACTATGAACATCCACTAATGTTTGACAAACAAAATGTGTCAATACTTTTTTTTGTGAAATGTTATGCTTGGAAAAAAAAAACATTTATTAAAAAAGTAAATAAATGCCAGCTCTTTTTCAGGGTATATACAGTAATCCTTAAGTTAAATTTACTACTTTTTAATACCTTTTTTACTACCTTCAGAATTTTTTTTTTAAAACCATCACGACACTGAATTGCAAGTGTTAACCAGCGACCTTTCTATTACACAGATTTTGACATTTATAACATACCAAAATGAATAGATTTAGAGCACGCATTCCATTTTTATGTTTAGTGGATTGCATTTGCGACCGAAGTGCATTAGCTCCCATCCAGTTGACATTGATGTTTTTTGACACACCAAACAATAGAGGGAATGCATTGACATCACTTTCCCACCAGTACAACCCCCTCAGCCTGACTGAGTGGCAAAAGATCTGCTGCGTGACTGGATTTAATAGGGGAAACTGCGAAAATGTGACTAAAACGAACAATTTGATCAATTTAAACTAAATGTTGGACTCAATGTAGTGTTCCTTACAACTTACTAAAGATCCAGTGATCCAGTGATATTGACATGCAGCCAGCAATCGTGTCGCCTGACATTTATGTTTGCCTGATTTCAATACCAGGGAAATAAAAGCAATATATAGACCTACATAGGCTAAAGCAAATTTGCCTGTGAACGCTTTATATAAATACAATATAGGTAGGTCTAAATCCGGGTGATCACTTATATCAGGGTTATATAGCCTCTATATATCGTCATATCGTCCAGCCACTGAATATGACGTCAGCATCAATCATAGACAGAGATGAGAGATCTTTGATTGTGCCCAGATAAGCTAAAGCCCATATTTAAACGGACTAACGCAAACACAGAATAGGACACCTGATAGTCTGAAAAAAAAATAATACCTAATTTTTAAAAAATAATACCTCTCAGACTACATTTAACACTTTTAATGGCCTTAAATTTGACAATTTTGATTTATCACTTTTTAATACTTTTTAAAACCCCGCGGACACCCTGTATACTTTGTTATATAATACAATGATGACGTTTACATGCAGCCAATTTTCGGGTTATGGTCGGGTTAAGGTCACTTGTCGGGTTTCTGAAACATTAGGAATAACCCGTTTACATGCGTGAGCAGAGAGAGTTTCTCCTGTATACATGGAATTGCAATATCCCGATGTAAACGGCGAAACGCAGTTAGCGTCTAGACGTACGGACAACCTTAGGATGCAAAATGCATCATTTCCGAGTCTTCTTCCTGTATCCAAAGACAACAACAACAGCAGCATGCGGATAATGAATAGTTCGGGGACAGATAGTGATCGCCTTTGTTTGTGCTTAGATGCTGGTAACGTTACTGACCTCGCTACCAAAAGTATGCTGTGCTGCGCTCGCCATGTTTACTTCCGGTATACTGCACGTGGATTTTTGTATGCGCCGAGAAGTTTCTCTACTCAAAAGACCAAGATTCCTTGCGATGAGAACAAGCGCAGAACACAAATCACTATGGGGATGTGCCGATGCGGATTCACATGACCAAAAATTCGGGTTAGAAAAGGGGTACCCCAGGTATAATATCTCCGGTTTTTAAAATCCGGGATATGAGCATTTTTCGGGTTTTTGCCGGTGTTTACATGGCCGTTCGCGACCGGGTTATTGCTAATATCCTGGTTTTGAACGGGTTATTGGCTGCATGTAAACGCAGTCAATGACATTCATTCATTTGTAAGCATAAGGCAATCTATAGGCAGTCATGTGTCTCTTTAGAGCTCAATGGTGTCAGGTTTTTGCTGATGAGTATCAGACTTTGTTGTTGACTTGATCTAACATACAAACATACAGCAGGAAAGACATTAGGAAATGTGTTAATTGAGAGAGAGAGACGAGGGACAAAGGGGGCTGTCACTCAGTCAGCAGGTCTGTGAGGGGAGGGATGAGGCAAAGCTGCACCATCTGTGACACCCACACTTGTTTCAGAAGCTTTTAAAGGCCATTAGCACTCCCACTGAAAGGTCACACACCAGTTCCCACACACACACACACACACACACACACACACACACACACACAACACACACACACACACACACACACACACACACACACACACAGCACACACACACACACACACACACACACACACACACACACACACACACACACACACACACACACACACACACACACACACACACACACACACAGGTCAAGCACATGAATATAGGCATATTCACATATACATAATCACAGATGTACAAACATGCACATACACACAATAAATCAATCTCAGTCAAGCTAAATATGAATTTGACAACAGATGAGTTGAAGATGCCGCCAGCATGTACTGGTCAACCTCACAGAGCATCATCCTGGTGGAAAGACATGTAAAAGTAAAATATGATTATGACTCAACATTACTCCAGTGACTAAAATGCTCACATTTGTGACAATAAATAAACAAACAACAAAAAAATTAAAGTGGCAATTTAAAATATAGGTAGGAAATCTCTATTTGAATTCATTGTTAGTGTAATTAGATGAACTAATTGATAAATCATTGAAATGTTCTTCCAGCACAACTTTTAACACATATAGGCATACGCACTGCAGCTATATTTTGTTGTCACTTCACCTTCTGGTGTTCAATCCTTTCCTGAACAAACACACTTTAGTTATTTACAGGAGTGACAGCCACATTCTACAAGCCAAAGTAACTACTCAGGTAGTAATAACTGGATTTAATTAAATTCTATGCAGTAGTGTTCAGAACGAAACTGAACAACTAGCTGTTTAAAGGAGAACTCCGGCACAAAACGGACCTTTGGTCTAATAAAACATTGGTACTTTGTCAACCGTTCTCTGAGATTTGTTTTCATGATAATCAAATGTAAAGAGTTTTATCTCTAAAAACTGTTTAACGTATAATGCTAGTACTGGGGGCATTTACTAAGTTAAAAGTAAATCGCTAGTTTATACCACTAACAAGGCTCAAAAAAGCCCCACACTAACACAGTAACATAATGAGGGTCCATACATGCAAAACAAAGCATTGTAGAGCTTAGAAAGTTTATGTAACACAGAACAGACGATAGTCACACTAAACGAAGCATCTAGAATGCTTGTGGTATGACTTGTACAAGACTATTTTCTAAGATGGCTCCTGTCTGTATACATGAAGTGAACTGTCTTTATAAAGTATCCTTTTATTAAACAGTCTGTACACTTACAAAGTTCTCAATGCTTCATTTTGCATGTATGGACCCTCATTATGTTACTGTGTTAGTGTGGGACTTTTTTGAGCCTTGTTAGTGGTATAAACTAGCGATTTATTTTTATTTAGTAAATGCCCCCAGTACTAGCATTATAGCACTAAACAGTTTTTTGAGATAAAACTCTTTACATTTGATTATCATGAAAACAAATCTCAGAGAACGATTGACTAGGTACCAATGTTTTATTAGACCAAAGGTTCATTTTGCGCCGGAGTTCTCCTTTAATGGTGTATATAAACGTCATATTGGTTATTGTTAATATGTTCTTGACGTGCGTCTTCGAACGCACCTCAGTTTTTTCACCATCTTGCACAAAGAGTGTTGCATTTTCAAGACACTATATCAAATTAAAAGTTCAACTTAAGACTTTTGCTTATGAATATGGGTGAACACCACCATAAAGTAGATGACAGTGCTCCCTTCACTATTTGCCATCGTTCAACTGAATCGTTCATGCTGCACACAATAGTTGAGCCACATTCACAAATGCATCATCTTTTAAGCTAATTTATTCAATAAATCAGTTGACTAGATAAACGAATCAGTCTCAAAAAGTCAAAATTAGTTAAGTAACTTTTTTATAAGTTGTACAAGATTCAACTATTTTTATGTCAGTTTCATATTATTTAAGTTGAAATGACAAACACCCAAGTTGATTGTACTAAATTTAAGGGAGCAACTTTTCTTACAGTGTATATGAACCAGTGGGTTTTGAATAAATCAGATTGACAAATCAGTCTCAAACAGCAAATTAATAATTATGAAACATTATTTTGCTTAAATACTATTTGGAGTCTTAATAACAGTGTTACCAAACATTCTTCACAAAGAAAAGATCCTCTATCACGGCAGCTGTGGTGGAATTCGCTGGAAGGCAAAATGGCCAAGAGATGTGAGGAAAAAGAAAGGAGAGAGGCAGAAGAGTGAGAAAGAAAAGAGGACAGCTGGTGACAGAACGGAGGGAGCAGGCCTGCTGCAGTCTCTGTTAATGGCAGTAGCATGAGTAGTGAACACTTGTTCTCACTCTCTCTCTCTCTCCTCTACATAAACATCCACTAGGGAGAAAAGCCCTATCATTACACACACGCAGAAACTTTCTCTTTCATTCTCTCTTATTCAACCTCGCACTCCATCAGTATCTCATGGTTTTCAATTTCAAAAAAGCTGACTTGAAAACCAGCTGAACCATCTAATTCTGGTTTTATGTTTTATTTCCCAAAATGGTACAGCACTGCCTTCAAAACTGTTTATCAAACATGGCTGTTCGAAGAGACACCCTGTTAATCTTTCGCCTTAAAAGGTAAAACTGCAAGCCGCATTCCTCCCTCGCCTCTAATGGGAGACAGTCATATGCTCGGTCACAGTTTTACATGAGTGCCGAGAGGCTTTGAGGAACAGCAATTTTGCTGAATTGCTTCACATTAAGGTTAATTATGTCATATTTCATTTCTGATAAAAAGTAGCAGGGTTGATGAGATAAAAGTAAAGTCTGGAAGTGTTTAACACTATGTAGTTTCACTGAGAGATGTTCAAAGTGTCTGAAAATAAATGCCTGAGATCTGACTGAAGGACAGATGCATAGGGGTTTACTGCAAAATGAGTAAAAGTAAAGTAAAAAATAAAAATGATGCTAAACACTTGTGGTTATGAGGTGCAAAGCACTGTGTGCACGGTTATATTTGCAACTGTAGGTCTCAAAGAATTGTGTGCGTGTTAGCCAGTGTAATGTCTGTGTGTGTTTGTGTGTCACAGCAGTAAAATGAGAGGCATTTGGTAGTCCACACGGGCCTCCATCTGTCTGCAAGATGTAAAACATCCTAATGGGTCCCATCCTCCACCTGAGGCTATACCTTACCCTCCCATAGAGCTACTCCATCTTTGTCACATTCTCACCCACACAAGTTCTATTGTAATGCTAAATAATCACTAAAATATTTTGTAGTTTTGTTTGTCACACCACTAATTTAACACTTAACAGACAAACTCGTGCATTTAAATGTTTTAACACTAAATGTACTGAACATACAAAGGTAGGAACACAAAGGGAGCTCAACTCACGTTAGCATGTTGCTAAGCTAAAATTGTGACACAGTGAGGATTACACATACATAGAAGACACAAGCACTGGGTAAAATCAGTGATTACTGTACTTTTCAGCATTTATTGAAATAATTAATATCAGTAAAGAGCCTATATGATGCTGTCTAGGTAGGTAGCTCACATTAAGCATCTGTGTTAGCTTAAACAGCCATGTAACTGCTACATGTATGCTATACCCAGTATACACAGTAAAGGGTTTTATGTTGCATCTTATGTTCATGTTTATTGCATTATTAGCAGTGTTGGGGAGTAGTTAACTACAAGTAGCGTAGCTACTAACTTAACTACATTTTTCAGTAGCTTGGCAGTAGCTCAGTTGCTTTTTAAACAGTGTAGCTTTTCCAGTAGCTAACTATTTTTTGCAGCAAGTAGCGGTGTAGCGCGAGCAAAAGCTACATTGCTACATTGTCGAGCCTGCGCGAATCAGCGCAATGCAAGATATTCTTTTTCTTGTTAGATTACAAACTCATTTTTTGCCATTACCGCCACCTGTTGTTTAATCACGTGTCTTGCGGCTAACGGTTCACTGACGTACAGAAGTAGGTTGACACACCCATATTATGATTATATAGCAAGACGTGATGGCAGATTTGGAGGATGGAGAAACAACTAAAGTTAATTCCCATGGCCTTATTTGTCCAATTTCTATCAGTATTTTTGAGAAATGTTCTACATGCCATTTACGTTGGATGTATATTTCGTTCTTGCAATGTTGTAGGCTATTTGTAGGCTATTTGTTGAGATATTTTAGTGTTGTGTGTAATAAAACAATACTCTTTGTAAATCGTAATTGCATTGCCTTGTTTTAAAAACTAAACATTTTACTTAAAACATTCCTCAGACACTTATTCAGTTATTTATAATATACGTTGTTCAAAAAGCAAAAGTAGTTTCAATGTAGCTAGCTACTTTTTGATTGTAACTTGTAGTGTAACTAACTACTTTTCTAAACGGGTAGCTTGACTGTAGTTAAACTACTTTAACTTACGAGTAGCTTGTCAAACTACAGTTTCAGAGTAGCTTCCCCAACACTGATTGTTAGTGTTTGGTGTGTTACATAATGGTGTTTTGTATCTGTCTGTATAACAACTTTTTTATATTAGTGTTTACCTGAGCTTGTGGAAAGGCTATTTTTGACTATACAGTACTTCAGCATGGGTCTTTGAATGATAAGGACTGAGATACAGTGTGACATGAAAGGTTGATTTTCCTCTTTTGTCATGTGTTTATTACAGAGCTACAGGGCACTATCCTGGCTTTAATGTCCCAGATTTGCAGCACTGACCCACAGACACAGCTACCACCAGATCAACATGGCCACAATCTGCAGAATGGACACTAGCCAGTGAATCCCACTGGGCACTAAGTAGTGGCCAATAATATTGTATCTGAGCCAGGCAGAGAACAAAATACCATCCACACTGGCCAGCAAAAGATTTAGCAGGCACATATAAAACAGAGATAGAAAACAGAAGAAGGAACTAAGCCAGAAAATAAACTAGACAGTGACAATGTCTAGGGATTCTGACCTTAAATAAGACATTTTTAGTATTAGAGAACCCAAACGGTGTCTAGCATTGGCACACTAGACAATAAGATGGCTGAGATTCAATTGTACAAATCTGGTAAACACGGACTGAATTACCTCTTTCTAATTCAATAAAGGAATAATTCACCCAAATTGTCTTCTGTTCTTTTTAGAACATGTAAATAACATCATACATGTCGGTAACAACATAAGGATGAGCAAATGATGATGACAAGAATATTTAGTGAATTACCTATCTCTTTAAACACTGTGAATGAAGATTGTTTCTTCATCTGAGAGACACTTCAGGCCTTGGAAACACTCTCTGATTTACAGTTGGTGGGGCTAGAGGTCATGGTTCTCAAGGGCTGTACTTCACCTGCTCTTAACCTTTGAGGTCAGACATCACAAATACGCATAATGCTAATTGAAAAGAGCAGTCAATAATTGTTCATTCGATCTACACAATGCTTGAGCTGTTTTAGTCCCTGGTTGCATGTAAAAAATATAAGGACAAATAAGGGGTCATACAAATGGAATAAAAAATGTGTTAAAGTTTGTTGCTGTCAGCCCTTGACATTCATTAAAGCAGGACACTTAAATGAATAGTTCACCCAAAAATGAAAACTATCCCATAATTAATAACTTAAAGGGGGGGGGGGGGGCATTTCACTTTTTTCATTTTAAATAGTGTGTAATGTTGCTGTTGGTGCATGAACAGTATCTGCAAAGTTGCAGCGCTGAAAGTTTAGTGTAAGCAGAGATATCGTCTTTTAAAAATCAGGAAGTATAATTGCCTACAAAAACGACTCCAATTGGGACTACAGCTAGGTTATGGTACGTCACTAACCTACACATTTGCATCAACCCCTCCCTCAGAATATGCAGGAAATGGCATGCGCATATTTCTGAGGCACGTCGAACTCGTCAAGTGTGTTGTTGACCAGCTGTCAGGTCTTCTGTGTTGGGGCATCCCATGGACGCTATTCTTCCTCAACAATGGATACAATTTATGTTTGATTATGTTCCTGAAAATGTCGATCGTAATCTAGCGGGTTTAACACCAGATTCAACAAGAAACTGTTACTAAAACATGAAGCAGTTCCGACTTTAAAACAAGAGGCAGCAGTTGTTGAGCCGCAATCTGTAAGTAGGCTAAGACTTAATCATTTTAAATGTATTTGCATGTATAATTCAAGACATAGCCTTGTGTTTTATTTTTTCCAAATGCCAGCGCTGGCTTTATAGCCACTACTAGTTAGCATATGCTATTTTGTGTCTACGACAAACGTGTACAAACATTATGGACCTGAACTTTTTATAAGTACTAATGTTTTAAACGTATTTTTCATGTATATATGCTTTATGACGTTATTTTCGATTTTGATCAAGAACGTAAACGTGCCAACGCTGTTTGAGTATAACATTAGTAGCCAGTCAGTTGCTATTGTTGCCAGTCAGATGCTATTGTGTAAAACAAACGTGCATAAAGTTAAAAATGTAGCAAATTATCATTCAGAAACGTTTAGTAAGAGCCGTGTGTGGTGAGGTTCTGTTTGACTCTCTTCATTCGCGGCTTTCTCGGTCTGATTCTGCCTGAAACTGATACTGCAGTTCGACACATATTTACATCAGGACCGGAGCTCATGACTTGCCCGTAAAGGTAATGGGCGTTAATCTTCCTGGACAACTGTGAGCGACAGTTAAGCCAATCACAACACACCGGGCCAAACTGAACCAATTTGAGCCCATTGCCCGTTTCTGAGGGAGTGTTTTCATAGACTCAGGAAATGAACCGCTCGTTAAGGGGACAGAGGAGAGCGCGGCTGACAATAAAGGTGAAGTTTATGAAAAATAAGACTTTTAAAAAAAGAAAAACCACGAATACATGTTATATTGCACCCCATAAATACAATCATGCAAAGAAAAAAGCAGTCAACCCCCCCCCTTTAACCTTAAGCCATCCTAGGTTTATATGACTTTCTTATTTATTTCTCCTAAATTATGGGGTAATTTTCACTTTTGGTTGAACTATTCCTTTAAGGTACATTGGCAAAAGGAACTAAGTAGCCTATAAGTGTTTGTGGTAACCTTGACAATCTGACAGTTCTAAAGAATAAAGGTTTAAAGGTTTATGCAGACACACAACCTCACAATGAAAGTCATGTTAAGCAAAGACTCATCAGTTACTTAAGACAAGCATTGTAATAAAACCTATGCAGGAATGCTCACAAACTTTTCTATCAACACATTTTCAGTCCATTTAATCCATGTATATTTGGCCCATGCACGGTGACAGGGCAATCTTGCAGGAAAGGATTCTGGGTTACGTCAGCTTTAACTGAAAGCTGTGTCAAATTCCATGGCACGCTTTGCCACCAAATGCCTCGTGAACCCACATCTAATCCCTGCTGCCATCCAAATATAAATAAATAAAACTACGGTGGTTTTCAATAACCTTTACATTCCTCACCCCATCAACCACTGACAAGCCAACACATAAACGCTTATCTCCTCAGAACAACGGTGCGCATTAGAATGATTGCATGGGTGCGGGAGGAGAGCTGGCCGCAGTGGGCGCTCTGGCAGACTCTCGACAGACACACAGAAGAGGAAAAACAGTGGGATCAGGCCGAGTCAGATTAACGGAAGCGAGAGCCGCGTCGAGCCCCCTCTTCCTGACAAGTTGAGACGATTCACCTTGAGAAAGACACCAGCTGAATCATGTTCTCCGGCTGTTTTCTCTCTCTGCCGTTTCTATTTCTCCCTCTCTGTTGGAATATTCGGCATGTTGCTGTAACAGCATGGTGTGCTTTTCAGTTTTCCCGGCAGCCATCCAAATTAAAACAATTATAGAGCTAATTGCCCGTTAGGTGGAGCCTGCCGGGGCGTCCATGTCTCTGATTTGTAGAATCACTCATGCGGGTCGTCTCTCCACTGTGATGGAGCCGCCTGGTCTTGTTGGTGCTGGAGCCAGTGCCGGCCGGCCAGTCGATCGACCGGCAGATGGGCAGGGGTTGGCACAGGTGCCCACCGTGATGCAAATTAGGCCTGGCACTGATGCAGAGTGAAGACAGGGGAGATTGAGCACTGTGACGCAGAGACGGCGTGCCATATGGAGCGGGAGATGACTACTCTGTTTACCAGCGGTCAAAGTCAGTTACACACACGCAAGCGGGTTCGAGACACTTTCAACCACGAGCATGAGCCAGCAGAGCATCCCAACAGCAACTCGAGCCAACATTCCGCCACACGACACGTGACCCAACGCCACAGCTTAGCACGTGTCAAATTAACATCTATACTGAACTTTACATGTGTGGGAGATCTTTTAATCAAACCACCCTCAAGCTTAAAAATACTGCATATGAAAATGAAAATCATATGCAATTATTTACTTACCTTTATGTTCGCTCCAAACCTGTATGACTTACTTTATTCTGCAGAATGCAAAAGTATATTTAAGAATCGTGCTGGTATCTCTTTTGAGTTTTTAAGCTTCAAAAAGACCGCAAAATGTTAAAAGTCATTATTTACAGGACACTTGTCCTAGCTCTTCTTAGAAGTCATAAGTGAAGCAGCAACGTTAGATTCTTAAATGAACAGCTCTTTTGAATCGGATCTTTTCAATGAATCAGTGAATTCAATGAATTGTTCGTTCTCTGATTCTTGAGTTCAACTCACTAACGCAATCCATTCGCAACAATTGACAGGCTCACTGGGAAGATAATTCATTGAGTAACAACTTAACATTTTGGATAATTTGTCACGAGAAAAATTTATTCAGATAATGAAGAGTTGAAATAAAGTACACAAGTCAAATGGGCCATCTTTATGATATATTGATGGCACTTTTCTGTGTTTTTTTTTTATTATTTTTCAAGTTTCAGTCCGCATTCATTGTACTTGAATGGAAAAAAAGTGACCAAAATATATTTCAAAGCATCTCCTTTTGTGTTCCACAGAAGAAAGTAAGTCATACTTGTTTGAAAAAAATAAAAAAAAATGGGTGAGTAAATGATGACAGTTTTTCATTTTTGGGGAAACTCTTAAGAGAGAGGCACAACACAACAAGACAGAAGAGGAGTGGGACAGACGGAAGGAAATACAAACACAAAGAGGGTCTTACCTTAGCAACCCGAATCCTTTCTTCTTGGTCTTCTTATCCAACTCATCACCGACCTCCTCTGGTTTCTTCTTCTCTTTCTCCTTTCCTTTGCTTTTCAACTTATCTTTCTTTTTGCTTTTGGCTTTCTTCTTTTTGTCTTTCTTGTTCTCCTCATTGTCTCCCACACCTTGTCTGGAGGACCCACTGACCGGAGTGTCTCGTCCAGAGCTCTGGTCGGACCCCTCATCTGTTTCAATACAAGCAGCAAACATAAAATATGAACATATAGTTCCCCACAATTGGGCAGCATAACCAAAACATTCATATTTATTGCACATTTCTTCTTGTGTTTATTTAACAAACTGCACAAATATCTCTACCATAGTATGGGTGGCATAGAAGAATCTCAACTGGGTGACATATTTATATATTCAATCATTTACCTTCAAATGGCCAAGTCCTAGTGTCTCAGTATCCTAGCCTATGTCTCAGCTGGAGTTGAGGAAATATAATAAAGATCTCTTCATAGATATTTTTTCAGCTAATCTGCCCTGGAGCATCATAAATTATCATAATCTAGAGAAAAAAGAAAGAAGGGATGCAGATAACTGGATAGAAAGAGATGGATGAAAAGGAAGAAATAGATTAGCATTGGAAAAAGTGGAAAAAAAGAGGCTTGGGTAACTGAGGAACCTGCTGACATAACCATCTGTTACTGGCTATCCACTGTGGGGCACTGTATGTGTGTGTGGCGATCAATTGTGGCTGCATTATGTGTCTGTGCTCTGAGGTTTGTCAGATGGTGGCGGTGGTGCTGGGAGCAGATGTACGTTTACCAGGCTGCCTCAGAGAGTGTGATAAAAGAGAGATGAAGAGACGTGCGAAAAAGCATCAGTCTTTCATAAGCCTCACAGCGGCCATCTTACTAACCCTCTCACTTGTAGCTCAGGGGAGGGTCCAGATAGCCCTGTACACTGTGATTTATTGATGGCTAGTTGTATCTTACAGGCCAACATATGACAAGGGAAAATACAATTAGACCGTTAAGAGACAAGTGAGATCAGGGCTGGAAACCGAAAGATTGCTGGTTGACTAGGGGTAATATGTTTTTCAATGACCGATATTGAGGCGTAGAGTACAGGGTGACCAATATTTACACTTACAGTACAAGGGAAAATTATACATAGAATTGCCAATAATAACTGAAACATGAGACAAAATTTATCAAAAGCTTTTGACAAAGCTGGTGGCAAAACTGATATGAGGCAGACATACCAAATCTTTTAATACGCCAAGCTGATTAATTGACCAATTGAGATTGAATTTGCAGTTCTTTGGTTCTTGTATGCATTCTTCCATTGATACAAATGTATCAGTAATCAACAGTGTAGCGAATGTATGACTGTTATGAGCCAGACTTTGTGAATCCAAACATACAACACAACCATTTTAGTGCAAATTGTAAACAAATTACTCTAACGCCAGTTTAAGCCTACACAATGTTTTTGTCTGTTACGAGACTGTATCAGATTATGCGATTTTGACAACTAAATTCTCGTTGTGTCATGGACAAGAAACATGTCAGACTACACGTTACTTTCCGACCAATCACTTGCCATCTTTAACGACGTGCGTGATGTCACAGAGAAGGTGGAACTAGCGACTGACACAGAAACAAGAGTGTAAACACTACCGAAGCGATGTGTTAGCTTAATGCTAATTCCAGTTGCTAAAGCGCCTCCGCTATTGTTCACCAGCATTTATCTTTTTTCACTCTGTCATGGTGAACCTTGAGGAAACATTATAAACTCAGGAGTATTGTTGCCCATGAATCTTTCCTCCATCACATAATTTAACCTAGCAGCACCAATAGCATCATCTCGTTTCGCCATGTTTGAAAGCTGTGTACGGAAGAGATTGAGATTGTGTAGTCTGAACCAGGCATTAGGAGGAGTTCACAAGAAAACTTCTCATTAAATATCAAAATCAAAAGCATTATTGTTTTTTTTATAAATAAAATAAAGACCATTTTCCTTTTAGTATTATTTAATATGGTGTTTCTCAACCAGGTGGCCTCAGCAAACTTCCAGGGGGGCCCAATAAGTCTTAGAATGATTTTAATTGAATTATATAAAAACAATGAAAATGTTAACACAAACACAAAAAAAATTTAAGAAAATATAAATAAGAAAATATTTTGGGGTGTTTATTTATTTCTACTACAACAAAACCAGAGATGTATATCAGCATGGGGCCTTTGAATATTGTTTTGGAAAAATGGGGAGCTTTGGTGTGATTTAATAAATAGTTAAATAAACTTTTATGTTAAGTAAGTTACCCCTGTAACTTTTTACGTGGAAAAGGAAAACAGGAAAGTCATAAAAAATACACTTCTATTTCTTGGTGTTCAAGAATACATATTGCATTCAATATGGCTTCGGAACCAGTTCAGTCTTGAATGACAGAGATAAAACAATTTTATAAAGCATGCAAAACTCTCTGAGCCTCGCTTACACAAACGAGTTCGAGGACAAGTCGGTTCTTCCGAGACTTAGTCCAAGGCCAACAGCAGCATCCGTTTCCCCATGGCCTGATTTCTACACAAACAAACACCGATTCGCTGTTTAAACCAGCATTGAAGCGGGAGGCTCGGTAATGACTGTACAGCCGCCCTATTATTCAGAGATACAGAGGAACCTCAAAGGCCCGCTCCAGCTCCCACTTCTCTAATATGCATCAGAAAACTCTTTTGTTCGGACCAGTGCAAAGGCTTATTGTAAATATCAATCCGCTGAATACAATGCTAAACGCCGGGGGTGGGGGAGAAAGGATAAAGAAAAAGGGGAGATATTTCCCATCATGCTCACGTCTCAATATGAAAAAACGTAAAAAGCGCAGGGCTTGAGGACTTAAGAGAGCAGTACCTATGCTCTGAAAGCCTTACATAATAAAGCTATAATGACACTGCAGTGAGCTCAAAGTGAAATAATAGAAACCATTTCAAACGGAAATAAATCCCTTCCTTAAATGCCTCTCTGTTTATCATATTCACTGATGTATGGCCTTTGCTATTTACATGGTTTCTTCTCCCTGTGAGAAGGCCTCTTAGTAGACTGCATCGCCTTGATTTTTATTTCCTTGGGCTGGTGGTGTAGTGGTTGAGGCTTAAGGCTCGCAACCAGAAGTTTCAGTTTCCAACAATGCATATATAAAGGTCTCATCATTTGAAAAGTATTGAAGGAGCTGTATGTAAAAAAAAAAAAAATCAAATAATCATAAAATGGCCCTGATATGTCACTAGACATTAGGAAATCATGTTCATTTCAAATACTTACAATATCACTGACAACAGTAGTCAGGCCAGGATATTGTCATTTAAAAAGTGAAGTCGCAGCCCTCAACTGTCATGTTGTGTTTTGGTCTGATGCTCCGCCCTCCACCGATCTACCAATCACAAAGTCAGTAGTGTTGCAGCATTCGGGTTGCCAGCTCAGCTCTAGTTACCACAGCTGCAGATACAAACATGTGGAATAAAAAAATGTTGGATCCTGCATCCTATCTGGCTACCTCGAGTCAGGGGGGAGGGGATACACCGTTCAAGAGCAATTAGAAACCGACTGCAGTACCAGTTTTGGCCACAATCTTACATACAGCTCCTTTCAAATAATCATTGAATAGAGGATTCAGGATCTAGAATTGTTAAGAGAAATTGGAACCAGAAAGATATTTCCTTCCTTAACCACTGTGTGCCTGATAATAAGTACCAACTATTTCACAAAGATACAAAGCAGAATGTTTAGATCTGCCAGTGAAAATATCTGGTTTAATATCTACTTGAAAACATTCTAAATACCTGATCCCATAAACCTTGCAAACCTTGGTGGTTAGTTCTTCCTTAAAAGCATTCTTTACTCCAGCCCAAAACCTGGTAAGTATGACTGTTTCTTGGTAGACTAATCAAAACCTGCCGCCAGACTCCTGAAGTTGCGTAGCAGCGAATCAGACTGGAACTGACATTTTTCAGTCAATTCTTGCTACTTTATATGCCATATACATCGTAACATATCATGGGCTGTCGATGGATGTGCTGTCTGAGGCTGAGAATATCACCATTGTGCCCTTGAGCTGGGCACTTAACCCTAGGTTGCTCCAGGGGGATTTGTCCCTGTAATAAGTTGATGGTTCATGTCATTCAATGGCGACACTCTGTGAATGTCACATAAACAAACTCCCCCACAAACAAAAATTCCAATCTAAGCTGTTTAAACCAGATCCAGCATTATCATACAAGGGCACAAGGACAATCAATTCAGCATGGATTAGTATTCAGAAAACTGAAAAGAATGGAAATATTTACTAGAAACTATAGAACTATAGAGTGTGACACCCTACAAAGAAAAAAAGAAGTGTGCTTAATCGTAGGGCCCTATAATTTCCGCGATCACGGAATAAAAAGCACACTCTTTTTACAACTAAAATAACAGTAAAGGGTAAAAAAAAAAACGAATTCCCAAAAATTAAAACGGAAAAAAAGGAATTTGCAAAAATTTAAACGAAAAAAAAAAAACGGAATTTGGGAAAAAATAAAATGGAATTTGGGAAAAAATAAAACGGATTTTATAGGGCCCTATAATCGCACATACTGTAAAAAAATATTGTTGGTTTACCTTAAAAATGAAGTGGTTGCCTTAAAATTTTAATTTCATAGAAATGGAAAAATTTATTTAATACAATGAAGGAGATTGATTTAATCATCAGAAACTCAAAATATTGTGTTATCTGAACCACATAAATTATTTAAGTTGATTTGACAAAAGAAAAAATGTTGTGATTACAAATTATGAAAAAAATGTTTTACAGTGCTGAATGTGCACTTGTAGTGCACTTCAAATCTTAAATAGCATATTTAAAAAAGTGTACTCAGACATTATATTAATAAAATAAAATGCCACTTAAGTGTAAATAGATAACCTTTGAGCACATTTTTAAAGTAGACATTGTAAATGTCAAATTAAAAGAATATGTCAAATCCTGTTTTAATATTGAGTCATGCTTTATTGAAGTTACATACTAAAGCACATGTTAAGTACTTGATTGTAACTCTGGATTGTTTAAGTACCATTCAAGTGGGTCAAAAACACTAAAAGGTCGGCTAACTGAATTTAATATAAACTAAATATATTTTAATTTAATATCCATTAACATGCAATTAAGTATCTGAAAACATTATATTCAGTTACCACTTGAGTATAGTCTTTAGTATTATTTTTCATAACAAGTACACATTTTAAAAATATGCTGCTACTTTTCAACAAGAGTATGTGTGAATAGATTGATAAGCATATGAATGTAAATAATCACACACGCATGCAAAGACACACACACACACACACACACACACACACACACACACACACACACACACACACACACACACTTTATGGGGACTTTCAATAGACATAATGATTTTTCTACTGTACAAACTGTATATTTTATCCCCTTACACTAACTCTACCCATAAACCTACCAATCACAGAAAACTTTCTGCATTTTTACATTTTCAAATCAAGTCTGATTTATTTGCTGTTTTTCTCATGGGGGCCAAAAGATATCCCCACACGGACAAGGATTTCGGATTCATCTTTGTTGGGACATTTTGTCCTCATTATGTACGGTTTACCTGGACCACACACACACACACGGGTGTACACACAGACACACGCATGCACATAGGCAGATTATCCTCCCACAACAGGGGCAATAATGAGAAGTGAGTGGAACGCTGTGTGCCTGAATTACTGTCCTCAGTAATTAGCAATAAGCTGCCGATGTTTTCTTGACCAGAAGAACTGGGTGTGCACACGTAAGTGTATGTGTGGTATCTCAACACGATGGAAAACAGCAGATGTTTTCACACGTCCTTGATAAAATGAGAAAATGACCTGCTAATTTGTGCTAATGAATTTGTTTTTAAGCTATGAACTCTTAACTAGGTCATCCTGAGTGGCACAGTTGAACCACATCTCAGATTGAAATTTCAGAGAAAGTCTCACAACAAAGAGATCCGGTTTTATCTTGATCTCCATGAATAGGGAATTTTGATACTGCTTTAGGATGTGTGTGTGTGGATAGGACAGGATCTTCAGCTGTGGCGTATCTGTTCGCACTGACCCTAATGAACAACCCTTCTCCTCTCTCACACTCTCTCCTTCTTTCGCCACATGTCTGTAGTCTGTCGTCTCACGGAAGGGCCAATTAGGCTGGTGTGTGGGAAGAGGAAGCACATGACAGGGACAAAGCCAAACACTTTACTCTCAATTACTCTCCCTCAACAGGCACACACTGACTTCACTCACACACATCCTCAGTCACTATACATACTGATGTAGCACCTGTGCATAAATATGTTCAACTACAGACATCTGTGAGTCAAGGAGAATCGAAGTAATATGTTGAATATACCTGTAGAGACTTAATAGTCTTACTTTAAACTTACTTATAACTTTTATTAATTCTTACTATTATTTTAGATTCTCGCTTATTTCTATATATATATATATATATATATATATATATATATATATATATATATATATATATATATATATATATATATATATATATATATATATATATATATATATATATATATATATTTTGATTTACACTCATTCAATAGTTCAGGGTCAGAGTAAGATTTTTTTTTTCTTTATGAGAGAGATAAATTAATTTTATTTAGCAAGGATGCATAAAAATGATCAATAGTGACAGTAGACACTTTTATAATGTTTCAAATAAATTATGTTCTTTTGAATGTTATATTCTTTAAAAAAATAAATAAATATTAAGCAGCACAATGGCAAATCAGCATATTAGAATGCTTTCTGAAGGATCACGTGGCACTGAAGACTGGAGTAATATATTTTAAAATATCTTAAAATAAATAATATATTACAATAAAAAAAAAATAAAAAAAATGCAGACTTGGTTAGAATAAAACTAAAGCTGTCAAAAAATTAATCGCGATTAATCGCATCCAAAATAAAAGTTTTTGTTTACATAATATATGTGGGTGCATTGTGTATAATTATTTTATATATATAAATACACACACATGCTTGTATATATTTAAGACATATTTTCATTTATATACTGTTTATAGATTTATATGTAATTTATATTATATATAAATATATATATTTTACATATAAATAATATTTTTTTCTTAAATATACATGCATGTGTCTTTATTTATATATATACAAAATAATTATACACAGTGCACCCAAATATATTATGTAAACACAAACTTTTATTTTGGATGCGATTAATCGCGATTAATCTTTTGACAGCCCTAAATAAAACACTTATTTCAATAACATAACTTGACCCAGTTTTTCAATTTGTAGCCTATACAGTTTTTTGTTCTAAAAACAGTTTTCTTGTGACCATTTTCAAAATAATTGGTATTAAAAAGCAGCACAAAAGCTGGTGCAACGACACACTGCACCTTTAAATCTGCTGTGGTTGACAGTGTTGCTGCTGCATTGTGGGTGCTCACCATCATCATCCTCTGGTGGGCCGTCGTATGATTTGTCAATTGCTGCGCGGAGCTTTCGTTGCAGCCACGCCCTCTGACCATGTGTGGGCGGGGCCTGTGGAAGGGCAGTAGCTCGTTCCTCTTGGCCTCTGTCATGGCAGTCTGCAGACTCTCTAGAGAGCTGGACTTCTTTAGGCCTAGTGTGGGTCCCAACTCCACGCCACCGCTCACTAAGACAAAACAAAGAGGAAAAATAAAAACATGACAAATCAACAGCCTGCCAAAAATGCCTTTACTTTTCATTCTTAACATCTTCTCCACAAATGTCTGCAATCAATGCAGGCCAAATGAAATGTTTTCAGATCATTTTAGTGTGTCATTTCTGTGTCATGTGAATTGGATAATAAAGTTAAAAATCTCTCATTGAATTGATATTCAAACAATATTAAATCGATACGGCAAAAATAATAGTAAAGCAAAATAGACAGCTTTTGGGGCATATTGCTATTACCACAAAAAAAAAAAAAAGAAAAAAAAGAAAGAATCAACCCTCATTTCTAAAATAAATACTTTTTTTTTTAAAGGGTCAAGGTCACAGTAGGGTACTTACAAACAGTAAATCGAGTATATTTTTGGAGGATTTAAACAGAGATTTGCAAATTAAGTGTTTTTTTTTTATTTAATTTATTTTTATGTTTACGTTTTTATTATTTTATTTACAGCCATTAAAGGGTTTTAGGTTTTATGGTGTTGTAAAACTACTGTAGATAACTAACTTCACAGACATAACATTTGTTATATATATTTTACATCTTGTGGCTGAACTATTGAAAATTGTTGTGGAAATCAACATTTTGCCACACAATTTCAATTGAGCTTAACTTGTACAAAACCTGAAATATTCCTTTAACTTCCACTGAAAGAATGACATTTAAAATAGAAGTGTCAAAAACATGTCAAAGTCCCATTGACTTCCATAGTAGGAACAAATATATACTATGGAAGTCAATGGGACCAGAAACTGTCTGGTTACTGATATTTTTCTAAATATTCAGAAAAATCGGCTGAATGGATGTAAAACCGGTAAAACTCAACTGTTTAACTCTGCGGGAGTTGTAAAATGAGCCTATTTCCAAAAAAGAGTGGAGTATCCCTTTAGCTAAAGGTTTAAAACTACATTTTGCTGCTTAGCAATCACTGGTATTTGGAAACATTAATAGTTCTTTGTGAAATGCTAGCTCATTTGTTTCTGTGATTTGATTGCTAATCAAAGATGGTGGGTCAATAGAGACTAGTAGAGTGTTTCCCAAAGGCATTCTGGGAAGAAGACAAAGCAAAACGTTAATAATGTTTGAAGTGCCAAAGGTGGATCTTTATAAGACCAAGCATATATGTGAGTGTATGTGTGCTTGTGAGTGTGTGTGATTGTAAACACTCTCTCTCCTCTAATGAAAATGACTTTTTAAACATGCGTCTCCACAGGGAATGATGGATGAAGGCTCAACCCTGGGACTCGTTTCTCCATCAATCAGAAGCACCCTCTCTCTCTTCTATCTCCTTGCTTTCCAACTCTGCATACCTCCATCCTTCCTTTCGTCGACCCCACCCTTCTCAATACATCTCCTACACCCAGAATCATTAGCTAAAGCGCTGCAGCTCCTCAGAATGCATTCATGAATCAGGAAATCATTGTATCGACAGGTGGTGTGCCTCACTGGAATTCCAATCAGTCTGGCCTGCTGCCGGCACTGGCCCCCTTTTTTGTTTGGCTAATGGTCGTTTAAATGAAAGTGGAAGTGGGATCAGTCGTTTAATCTGTGTGGCATCCAAACTGCCAGAGTAGGCCAGACGAGATGAGCCCAGCTGCATGCTTTCGGCTCTCAGGATTATGACACAGGATAAATTTATGCACATATAATTTGAGACGTGGCACAGCGAGAGAGAGCGAGAGAGAGAGCGAGAGAGAGAGAGAGAGAGAGAGAGAGAGAGAGAGAGAGAGAGATGAGGAATGGCATGCGTAAAGACAGTGTAGGCGGATGGAGATGAGGACACAGAAAGTCCCCATGTAACAACAGATTACAACAGATGACAAACTTTGAAATTTGACAAGAAATTAAAGTCCATGAAAGGATGACAAATGATTATACGTGGATATAGATGTGACACACTATGTATGTATGTATGTATGTATGTATGTATGTATGTATGTATGTATGGATGGATGGATGGATGCATATGGTTGTGTGGATGTATGCATGGATGCATAGATGTATGCATGCATGCATGGATGTATGAATGGATGTACGTATGGATGGTTGTGTGGATGTATGTATACTATGGATGGTTGTGTGGATGTATGCATGGATGTATGTATGTATGTATGGATGGATGGATGCATATGGTTGTGTGGATGCATGCATGGATGTATGGATGGATGTACGTATGGATGGTTGTGTGGATGTATGTATGGATGGTTGTGTGGATGTATGTATGGATGGTTGTGTGGATGTATGCATGGATGTATGAGTATGGATGGATGGATGGATGCATATGGTTGTGTGGATGTATGCATGGATGCATGGATGTATGTATGCATGCATGGATGTATGGATGGATGTACGTATGGATGGTTGTGTGGATGGTTGTGTGGATGTATGCATGGATGGATGGTTGTGTGTGTATGTATGTATGTATGGATGTATGCACGGATTTACAGATGGTTGTGTGGATGTATGCATGTATGTTTTTTTTTTTACCACTTTTGAAATTAAGTCGTTTCTGCTCACCACATTTTATAGAATAGTATACTATAGAATATTACAATAATTTAAATTTGCACATCTGCTTTCATTGTTCCAAGCTCAATGTGTTTTTTTAAGGATTTTTTTTGTTAAATGCCTAAAAAAGGGTTAACACAATTATGTATTCGAATGATTTTTTCTCAGCCTGTACGTGGGTCTGATTTAAGCACGCTGAGTATCCCGAGACACATATATAAACTCTTCACCAAGCAAAAAAGTTTTGAAGTTAGTTTAAAACTAGACTAAAGACACATTTATTTAGCCAGGCATTCATAAATATATATATATATATATATATATATATATATATATATATATATATATATATATATATATATATATATATATATATATATCTTACAGTTACTGTAAATTTGCCCTCTAGTTCATAAAACGCCAGAGGAGAACTGGCCCCCGACTGAGCCTGGGTTCTCCCAAGGTTTTTTTTTTTTTTTTTCATTGGGTCACTTGATGGAGTTTTTTGTTCCTTGCCACTGTTGCCTTTGGCTTGCTCAGTTGGGGATTTTCAAATTCAATGACCCATCATACCATTGATCAGCTCTACCAAACTTGATTGTCTTTTTTTACATGAATAAACAAACACTGTTAAGTTGTCTTGATTGATAGTGAATCAGCTTTGATACAATCTGTATTGTGAAAAGCGCTATATAAATATATTTGACTTGACTTGAGTCCTCCAAAGAGAAGACCTCTCAAAAGCTGCTTAATTCCATCAGCAGGCCGTGGGACAGAAGTGATTACGTTTGTAACACTAACTGTGCTCGTACAGAGAACATTTCAGTCACGCTTGCTGGTACATCCTAGATGTACAGGATAGAGTATACCTTCAACTGTGAGAATGAGCATTAAGAACGGGCCACAGCCCTGACAACTTGAATTACTTTGAAAGAACAAGTTTCACTTATCGAAGGCTAATCCCTGAAGTTTAACCAGAAAGACCAAAGCAAACCACAGCTTAAATTGGACTTGAGAACACGGCAGTGGTGGATCATAGGGAAATGTTCATTAGCAGCAGTACAGAGCGTCAGGGAGTGGGAGAGTTCGCTGCAGCTGAGCCCCAGTCCAAACTCTGGATTTGTGCGAGAGGAGGTTTATAAATAGCAGGCCGCTGATGTACCAGCCAGCGTGACTGAAATGTTCTTCTGTACGAGCACAGTTAGTGTCACAAACGTAATTACTTCTGTCCCACGGCCTGCTGATGGAATTAAGCAGCTTTTGAGAGGTCTTCTCTTTGGAGGCCTCTAAAACTTTTTGCTTGGAGGACAAGAGTTTAAATATGTGTCTCGGGATACTAGCCTGCTTTAATCAGACCCCACGTACATGCTGAGAAAAAAAACCCAATTAGAATAAATAATAAAGATGTTCTTTCTACGACAACCTCTGTAAATCCACTTTTTTAAGAGTGATAAAATGTGAACATATCTTGAGCTTGTGTGAACCATAGACCTTATTTTAAGCATTTAAGCAAAAAAAAAAAAAAAAAAAAAAACCTTCATAGAACACATTGACTTTGGGACAATGAAAGTGGATGTGCAAAATTGCAAATTTAATTCTGAGACTCATTCCTGCAGTAAATAACTGCCCTGAGGCATTGATAAGATGGACGCCAAGTGAACTAACTTTGCCAGCTTCCGAAAGCTTTATATACTTTATCTGTCATGGAATCAAAAGCACTAGATTATGGGATATCAAAGGCATTGAAGGATATGTCAATAGCTGCTTTTCCACTGTCGGGCTGAACGGTTCTCATTACGCAATCGTTCCATTCTGTGCCAATCCAGGCAACCTGGTACAGTTACGTTTTCCACTCTGGGGATAATAACACCCAGTCTTTGGAATGCAATACAAAAGCGTCAGTCGTTGCCTTGGTAGTGCAAGCGTTAACAGATAAATTAAGATGTATAGCATTATGGAGGATGATCAGACATTTATTTTAATTGTATTTTTAATTTGGGGTTTGCGTCATTTACATAGAGTGCTTCGCCAGCTAACATAGAATTTGGTAGCCAGGCAACAGACAAGTGACCAATTATGAGTTGCGACGTCACTTCACGGATTCTACCAAAACATGTTTAGCGCGGTTCAGACAACCGTGCAGATAATTCTGGTCCAAGAACGGTTTGTAACGGTGCCGTACCAGGCTCAAGTGGAAACACAACTAGAAACGTCCCTTGACATTAAAAAAAAACTGTTTGGCCCGACAGTGGAAAAGCGGAAAAAAGCTGCTATCAAAAAAAACAATCCAAATGAATGTGTGCTAGTAGACAGGATGTGACACAATTATTGGATTAGGATGTGCTTGTCGCCTTCCTACCACCATATGCAACATTTTTTAGCTTTCACAGACACTATAAAGATAGATATGTTGAGCGAATCATTTGATGAGTCAACCGTCTTAGTGTCATGTGTGTTCTCCTGTCACACTCTTATGAAACACCTACTCTCGGTTCATAAGTGCAGTGTTCAGGAAGCAGCGTTTTGTAAGTTATACTCCTACATACCTCATGTACCAGAGTCTGTCAATCAAACTCAATGGTGTATTCAGGCAGGAAGAGAGGATAGAGACACATATGCCAGTTACAGTTCAGACACACTCTGACATCCTATAAGACTGTTCTCCCTATCTCCACCCCACCGGATGGTATTCCTCACCACACCGCAGGTTAAAAACCTGTAATCCTGGGCTGTTAGGATATTTTCACAGCGAGAGATGTATGGCTTTGATAATTGCCTACCACAGCAGACCTTTAAAGGCATCTCATAATTACGGATCACCTTTATTGGGTTAGCGTGTATAAAGGGGTGTAGCAGGGTTCGCTGGATCTCGGAGATTGATGGTGGTGGGCGGAGGGGTCTGTCACTGTTTGAGTGCATGGTGATGGATGGTCACTTGCACTGGTAACCAGCACCCACCATTAAAGTCCTCATACCAACACGAGACAGCTGAAACCCTCCCAGCCAGAGCTCTCATCTTATTTTGATGTAATAAAGATTGTATCGATCAATCAGAAACTCATCATGAGCTCGATCACTGTAGGCAGGGCTGGTTTTGAATGTGTGAGTGTCGGGCCCCACAGACCTAAGAGTGTGAGCTGAGCTGACAATGTTTCACAAACTGGACTCAACCAGGGTGCGGGATCCAATAGGGGGCCTAAAAAAATTTAAAGGGGGTCTTCAGGATGAAAGGATTTAAAATCCCCTGTAGTCAATAATTGTGTCCATTAAAACTCATCTTTGATCACCAAAATGACCACTGTGAAGATCTAAATATCGAAATCTTCTTCCATTGCAATTTCCTGTATATCTAAATATGTTTAGATCTTCACAGTGAAAGGTAAAACTTCCGAAATCTCAGTGTAAACAATGAGTGAAGTACACGCGAAAGAGATCACTTCCAGCGGATGCGAAGACCGAAGCTCCCTAGCCTTCAGATCACTTGGACGTGACTGTGATTACAAGAGGTAAAAACTATTTAAATATTGTTCGTTTTCTCACACAAACCGCTGAATACGTGTCTTAGGCCATCAATGTGTACATTTACGAGTCATTAAATCATGTTTAATTTGGACTTCTCTCTGCATGCTTTTTCAGGTGGACCCATTGGTGAACCCCATAAACCTCCATTATATGACTGACAGACAAGAACGGTTTGACCTAAAAATATAAAAATTGAAAATACTGTAAGACACTTACATCTTGGATGCCCTTGAGGTAAGCTACAACATATCTAAAATTAAATTCAAAGTGAACTATCCATTTAAGGTTGAGATAATGCATTAACTAACCAAGTGGATGGATGTACATACTAAAAAGTAAAGGACCCAAGACTGATCCTTGTGGAACACCAGTATAAACAGAACCAACTTTGGACCTATAACCACCCATAAAAACAAGATTTTTGACATAATGCTGAAGATGCAACTTAGCATTCACAGGAAATATATAACAAAAATATATAATAATAATTTAAAATGGCCGTTTTCTGTTTTAATAAAATTTTATACACATATACATATATACATATATATATATACATATACATATATATATATATACACATACACATACACATATACACACACACACATATATATATATATATATATATATATATATACATACACACACACACACACACACACATATATATATATACACACACACACATATATATATATATACACACATACATACATATTTAAAATTTGATTAAAATAGAAAACGGACATTTTAAATTGCAATAATATTTCACAATATTACTATTCCTACATTATTTTGAATAAAATAAATGCAGCCTTGGTAAACATAAACTTCTTTCAAGAACATTTTTCACTTTTTGAAAGGTGGTCTAGTTGTAGTTATGCCAAGCTCTAAAGTACTGGTAGAAATTGTGAGTAACAAATATTTTCATAAATCAAGTGGAGAAGCCATGGAGCCTTTGGATATTGTTGTGGACAGTAAAGTAAAATTTTAATTAAAATTAGATTTACTGATACATTTCAGTTTTATTAAATACAAATTCTTAGCTTGAAACTCTAAATACGTCATTCATTAATGATTGACCAGCAGACACATCCAGATTCAGATTCTTATAGTGACTAACACATTGTTGCTGGTCTATTCAGTCAAAGTCTGGATTAAAGCTAACTGAACAATCATATGTACACATAACACTGCAGCACCTTTACAATTCACTGACTAACAGTGACGAATGAATAAAAGTTACACACCAGAAGAGGTGACTTCATCTGAATGTGTCTAAACTCATACAAGTACACCTGGGGAAATACACTAACACACACAGAGAAACAAACAGATGGCGTTCTACAGCATAAATTAATCTATCAATTCCAATTCAGCGAAATATGGCAGCTTTCAACTTGAATCAACAACAAACTCCCTCTCAATCGTGTACAGAGATTAGCGTGCGGGCACACTCAAATGAGACAGAGAGAGAGAACAGTGTGGCATCAGGGCTCTCAACAGGCCAGCGCTTGGCAGGGACTTGTATGTTTTCAAAGACAAAATTACACAAGAGACAATGAGCAGCACAGTCTGCACTCACCACAGCCAAACTTCAGAGGATTTATGCACAAACAGGGTACAACGCTCAACATTTAGCCACATTTTCCTCATGGCTTTCTCCACAATTTTTTTGGAAAGAACTATTTAGGAAAATGTACGTCTGTCATTTTATTGCTTCTATTTGACAGTGTAGGTCAATATGTCCCTCGCATCATTGTACACAACCGTTTAAAAGTTTGGTGACTAAGATGTATTTATTTGTACATATATATTTTTTGATGATACAAAATATTTTCCATTTCAAAAAAAAAATTCTGTTCTTTTGAACTTTCACACTAAAATGCATCTTTCCAGTTGACACACACAGAAGATCTGCTTTGGAAGAATATACCTGTTGGAAAGAAACCGAGAGATGTAAAAGCCTGATGTTTGTTAAAGAGGGGGTTCTGGAACCATCCCAGCTCCTGACTGAGTGATATATGGAGAGAGGGAAACCACTCGATGAGAGCCAAAGAGAGAGAGAGAGAGGAGAGAGAGAGAGATCTTTGCTATAGACAGTAAGCATTTATCTGTCTCTCAAACAACACACATGCCTGTCTCTCTCTCTCTTTTCTCTCTCTCTCTCTGTGTGTGTGTGTGAGAGAAAGAAAACTCCTGACTCAGTCTATTAGCATTTGGAGGTGAGAAGACACAAAGACACACAGTTTGAGAGCACTTTTTCAGCACACATGCCTTAAATACATTTACAATACTGTGTAATTGTATGCAACGGTTCTCAACCGCACTTTCAGACATTATTGGGCATTTAGCAGCAAGAAAAACTAAACTCAAAACAACCACTGAAACGTATTATGTATTTTAAAAATATATCTTCCGACTCGCACTTATATTTTTAGGATCTATGTGTGCTGTAAAATCTAGATAATTCCTAAGAAAGCAGGACAAATCATGTTTACCCTGGTACAAATGTTATACATTTAAATATTTGCATTATATTATATAGGGGAGAGCAGGGCACAACCGAACACATTTTGGTTTTGACTCAATTATTAAAACAATTAAGTTAGATTCAACTTTTTTTACACAAGCAACATACACATCTCTGCTACAAATGAACACTTAAAGGGGGGTTGACTGTCAATTTCACTTTTTTCATTTTAAATAGTGTGTAATGTTGCTGTTGGTGCATGAACAGTATCTGCAAAGTTGCATCTGCATTTGCATCAGATGCACATTTGCATCAACCCCTCCCTCAGAATATGCTGAAAATGGCATGCACAATGTGAATATGTCTGAGGCACATCGACTCGTCGAGTGTGTTGTTCATCGCAGCTGTCAGGTCTTCTGTGTTCGGGCTTCCCATGGATGCTATTCTTCCTCAACAATGGATACAATTTATGTTTGATTATGTTCCTGACAATGACTGATTCGTAATCTAGCGAGTTCTAACATCGGATTCAACAAGAAACTGTTACTAAAACATGAAGCAGTTCTGACTTTAAAACAAGAGGCAGCAGTTGTTGGGCCACAATCTGTAAGTAGGCTAAGACTTACATCATTTTAAATGTATTTGCATGTATAATTCCAGACGTAGCCTTGTTGTTTTTTTTTTTTCAAATGCCAGCACTGGCTTTAGTCACTACTAGTTAGACTATGCTATTTTGTGTCTACGACAAACGCATACAAACATTATGGACCTGAATTTTCTATAAGTACTAATGTTTTAAACGTATTTTTCATGTATATATGCTTTTTCATGTATATATGATGTTATTTTCATTTTATCAAGAACGTAAACATGCCAATGCTGTTTGAGTATAACATTAGTAGCCAGTCAGTTGCTATTGTTGCCAGTCAGATGCTATTGTGTAAAACAAACGTGCATAAAGTTAAAAATGTAGCAAATTATCATTCAGAAACGTTTAGTAAGAGCCGTGTGTGGTGAGGTTCTGTTTGACTCTTCATCGCGGCTTTCTCTGTCTGATTCTGCCTGAAACTGATATTGCAGTTCCAACACGTATTTGACATCAGGACCGGAGCTCATGACATTGCCCGTAAAGGTAATGGGCGCTAATCTTCCGCACAACGCGCGAGCGACATTTTAGCCAATCACAACCAACCGGGCTAAACTAACCAATCTGAGCTCACGACGTATTTCCTGAGGGAGTGTTTTCATAGAATCAGGAAATGAACCGCTCGTCAGGGGACAGAGGAGAGCGCGGCTGACAATAAAGGTGAAGTTTATGAAAAATATGACTTTTAAAAAAAGAAAAACCACGAATACATGTTATATTGCACCCCATAAATACAATCATGCAAAGAAAAAAAAGCAGTCAACCCCCCCTTTAAAAGTTTTTTTTTCTAGGACCTTCCATATTTGTACTGTTGCACTGAAAGGATGCGGGGTTAACCATAACAGACAGAGGGGTTAGTTGTAACACTTGTGTGTAACACATAAATTCAGTACTATTTTATTTGTAATAGTTTGATATGGTTGATATTGATATGTGTTTGATATCCTTCTATTATAGATTAAATATCATGGATAGAAGACATAGAAAAGGGCTGCACAAGTTTTGCAATAAATAATAATAATAAATAAAATCATAAAATATTGTTATTGCAATTTGAATTAGTATTTGTGTGTGGCAGCTGCATGTAAATATTATTATTAATAATAATAAACAGTAATAATAATACAAATGAACTTAAAAAATAAAATAAATAAAGGGTTTATTGGATTAAAAACAGGCCATATTTTAAATAAATAAACAAGTGATCAATGCATAGTAAACTACATTTTAAACTCCAACATTGTTTGTGAAAATCCAACAAAGTTAAATGTATAAATTCATCCTCAAACCTAAAAGTTGTGTGGCTCCCTGTTTTCATTTGATTATCATTGTACACTTGGTGACTTAGTTGTAACACTGTGCTACAATAACCCCTGCCTGTGCATTACATATTTTAAGCCTAAGCTAACAGTTGCTAGGTATTGTTTCAAAACGGTGCTATTTTTTGAGCGAACAAGACAGTGATTAAGGCAATAATAAAGTTAGATTTGGAAACGTATATACCTAACTCAGAAACCAAAAACACCTATGATAAAAAACATATACTTGCATGGTGTCAAAACACTCTTTGTCAAGTATCTTCATCGAAATATTATCAAAACTTTCCGCAAATTTGTGGGAGACCATCTTTTGGCAGCGAGAGAAAAAGAGCGTAAAGACAACCTGCTTGATCCTGACTATGTAAAAGGTCCGTGTTACATTTAACCTCGCATTAGGTTGTGTTCCACCCTCCCCTATTTGCATTCTTTAAATCTCCCTGCTGTCCACAGACCATCTTGAAAAATGATTTTGGGTCATGGCCAACTTGAGAACCACTGCTCTCAAAAATCAAAACAAAAAATATGAAAAACGATTGCAATCTTCCACACGTAGAGAAACATCAGCAGAGACAACATCTGAAACCATTCCTCCATCTGCAATACAAATGATGACACACTTGCGCACACAGCCTGCATCAAGCTTTCATTTTTGCCCAATTCAATTCCACTAAATTCCCTGGTCTGTTTCTGCTTATGTTCTTGGCATAACGGTTAAAACCTCAGACAGATATCCAGTGTTTTTCCAGTGGATCTGCAAAGAAAAACAAAAGCAAGGAAATCGCATCTGCTGAGCTCCCGCTTGGACTCTCTGTCAGCGATTTTCAGTTTGCTGGTGAAGATGAATGACTGAGTAAAACAAGCTGTTTAATGCTAAATGATTTACGGCAAACCTCTCAAACACACTTAGTGCAACAGGTTCAAAGACGCTGATGGCTGCATAATATTGAAAAACTGACCAATCACGGTTTAGAAAACGATTTGTCCAGTCACATCGCTCTTCTCAATGTTGGGTTTTCCCAAAACTACACACAAACTTATCAAATTGCAACCAATATTTACTTTGTTTGATGTTGGATGCCTAGAATTGATCAAATCAGAATCAACATTTACTCCTGAAGGCAGGAGGTTTGGCACAACAGCCTGTGTTATTTGAGCATGACAGCACTTTCTTTGTACAGTATGTAAATCATTAGCAGAAAGAGAAAGCATATTCAGTAAGCCAGTACACAGGACGTCTGGGTTTTAATTTCTATTGTCTGTCTGACAATCTCATTTGGGCCTTACTGCACATCTATTGCTCTACATCAGATGCATTTACACATCTGAAGATGATCAGAAAACAAGGTTAACTGTTCGTTAAAGGAGTAGTTCACTTAAAAAACCCAAAAAACTTTTGCTAATAATTTACTCACCCCATGTCATCCAAGATGTCCATGTCATTCTTTCTTCAGTCGAAAATAAATAAAGGTTTTTGATGAAAACATTCCAGGATTTTTCTCTATATAATGGACTTCAATGGGAACCAAACGTTTAAATGTCCAAAAGATACTTTCAGTGCAGCTTTAAAAGGCCTTAAAGGACACCAGACGATGAATAAGGGTCTTATCTAGCGAAACTATCGCTCATTACAAAAATAAATAACAAATTTTAAGTTTTATAAGCTCAAATGCTCGCCTTGCTTGTTCTGTGATGCACGTCGTGACTCTCCTGTTCGAACTCGTACAACAAAATGAGCAAATATTTTTTCAAGTCATGACTCGAAGTGTCCTTGATAAGACCCTTATTCATCGTCTGGTGTCGTCTAAAGCTCTTTGAAGCTGCACTGAAACTCTCATTTGGACCTTGAACCGTTTGGTTTCCAATGAAGTCCATTATATGGAGAAAATCCTGGAATGTTAATCAAAAACCTTAATTTCTTTTCAACTGAAGAAAGAAAGATGTGGACATCTTTGATGACATGGGGTGAGTAAATTATCAGCAAAAGTTTTTTTTTTTTTAAGTGAACTACTCCTTTAAAGACTCCACAATACAGAGACACAAAACACTGGAGTTTGAAAAGATATAAGATGTTAAAACTTGAAACTATTTGTTTAGAGAGAGTGGAATCATATTTTCACTGGTTTCTGACTGGTGTGGTGTGTGACCTTCCATGTCTCAGCGAGGGTCTGGATGAGCGGGAGTTTTGAGTGGTTTAGCCCTAAGCTCTTCAGACAGAGATGGATGAGGAGTCAAATTCACAGGCGCAAATATTCTGTTTAGTGTTGCCTTGAGCAGGTGCTGGATATTACTTTTATACACACTGCTGTGCAATAAAAACTCCTGGTCCCAGGCCTGGTCCTGAACATTTACACTTTTTTACATTTATTTCACAGACAGAGACAGAGAGAGAGCAGAGAGACAGAGACAGAGAGAGAGAGAGAGAGAGAGAGAGAGAGAGAGAGACAGAGAGACAGAGAGAGAGAGAGAGAGAGAGAGAGAGAGAGAGAGAGAGAGAGAGAGAGAGAGAGAGAGAGAGAGAGAGAGAGAGAGAGAGAGATTGAATTATATTAAAATTGTTAATGAGCTGCACATCTGCTTTATAGGAGTAGTTAATACAAAAATGAAAACTCCTCATTTACTGTATTCCATCCATACATTTAGAAACACACTTAGTAGTTTCAAGGTAGTCTTATTAAAAGGGTGTAACGGTTCAAAAAATTCACGGTTCCAGATCGATACACTTGTGTCACGGTTCGGTACGTTTCCAATACAGCAAAAAGAAAGAAATGGCAGAGAAATTTCCTTGATTTTATTTTTTAATTATATTTTTTATTAAAACTAACATCATAAAGTATGATATTTTTTTACTTTGAGCAATGATGGAGCTATACTTGACTTTTCTTAGGAGCATATAAAACAAAACAGCTCCTTGGACAAAATGAAATGTAATATTGTAGTAGTTATAAACAAAGGTTTATTTTAGTTCAGATTAACATTTGAGGGAGCAAATGTATTCATAATGTCAAAATAAAACCAACGTGATGTTACATGAAAGCACTATTGCCTACTATTCCTGCCAAACTTACAGTTTGTTATACGGTAAATCCATGGTGAATGTTGCTGATCTGTGGACACATGGATAGTTCATTCATGGCACAATGTTTCTTCCTGGTTTCCACGTCAGTGTGGTTTGATTCGTCAATAACGGAGAAATGTGAATGTTTCTCACTAGATCTCACAGCGTTGTTATAACTTCAGTGGCGAATTACATTTTTTTCGGTAATGCTTCCTTTTACAGTACAGTACTTACAGTGTACTTACCTAGAAAGTACTGCTAATATAAGGTAAGTACATGGAACAGGGGTAGGTTTAGGGGTAGGTTCAGGGTTAGTACTAGTTACTACCCAGTAATTGTAGTTACTAAAATAAGTACATAGTATTTACATGGGTAACTGGACTGTAAAAAGGAAGCGTTACCATTTTTTTCTTTCCTGATTTGGCTGTGTAGTAACTTTGGCTGCTTGATTAAGATCGGCTCATGCTGCAATGGTCCAAACTCATAAACGGCCCGTCAAAACACAACCACAAACCACACAATAACGAGTAGCTCAGTTTTGTTCCGCCAACATTACATTTGCTATTTGATGTTGGGCAATGTTGCGGTCACGCCAGCGTCTCTTACAATATGAGCGCGCTTGTCACGCGCAATGCGCCTACATTTGAAATAGACATTTTGGTTCGGCAGGAAAAATGGTCCAACGAATCGTTCGGTTCAAAAATGCGTAATCGAAAACCTAAACGAAAGCCTCGTATCCGAACGGTTCAATACGAATATGTGTATTGTTACACCCTACTTACTAATTATTTCAAGATTTATTTAATGCTGAATAACAACAATTTCTTGGTTTGCAGAAGTATAAACTTGTCTTTAATCACAACTGCTTCAGATGGCATACATTTAGCCAGCTTGGCGTGAGACGCATCATGCCTTGGCTCTCATTTCTCCGGCATATTAAAAATCATAAGAGAGAGAACACAATATCTGACATTCAAATTTTCTAAACAAAGTGTTCCCTTGGTTTTGGCAAAGGAGAAGTTTTCCATGACTGGAAAGGAAAGTTGGAGTGTTTGTTCTGGGCCAAAGACCGCTGTGGTATTGGGGTGTGGAGGGACCTGTGGTTTCAGTATTCAGGCCAAAGTAGAAGGAGAATAGGTTTCCCAGGGTGCTTTGCACTTACATTATGTTCTCCCTGTACTTCTGGCAAAAGACATCATCACACACAGCACACACACACACGCATGCATAGTCTGGTAATAGAAAGCAAGACGCTGCTGACGGCGCTCAAGAGCTGAGGCTTAAAAGAGAAAGAAATCTCATGCTCCTTCTCCTCACTCTTTCATCTGCACTTCAGTGCAATTAAGGAGGAAGGAGAAGGAGGAATGAAGAGGCTACTCAGAGGAAGTGGATTCAACTAGCCTCATACACTCAGACACAGACAGAGAGAGATGGTGAGAGGAAGGAGGGAGAAAAGGAGAGCTGGTGTCAGTGAAATATACAAAAACCTGTCAGTCTTGTATATGAACTCATCTCTGATGATATGGGCTTTGAATATGTGAAAATATAAACTTCACATAGCATACACAAATGGCACGAATTTGAACTTGAACCCAATGCACAATCTGTGTGGGAACATTTCGCCGTAATAAGCTATTAAAACTGGAAAAAAAATAAAACTTGCTATTAAAACTGGATTTCGCCAGCAGAAAAATAGAAAAGGTTGAAAAATGGTAAATATGACTGCACCTTTAGAATTTGGCCAAAATGACATTCTGTAGCGTAACCAGTTCAAGTTTGGGTTATTACTGGACCACCGTAATGGATACGGGATCATATTGGCTACCATCCTATATGTTATTATAGAATTTTGGCACTGAATAAGTACAGGGAATCAAAACTTGTGAAGAGAAACATTCTCCTTATTGTGTTGGACTGTGTCCCGCATCTGGTGGCTGGATGCAGATTATTGCCTTGAGCTGCTTGGCCAGAGAGAATTATGGGAGCTCTCGGAGCAGGAGGTGTAACACAATTTCGATGGGAATTGGATTCTGAGGCTAGGAATCACGTGTGGGTGGGACCATGGCTGCCAAAGAGAGGCTGGGCACAAAAAGAGGGAGGAATATGAGGAGTGATGGGGAGAGAGCACAACGTGAGAGAAAGCAGGAAGGAGAATGGGAACCCAGTGCTGAGAAGGTTTAGGGAGATTAAAAGCCCAGAGCGAGGGGCTCTTAAGACCATCCTGCTAATTAAATATGTCAAAGCTCATAAAGACGCATTGGGGCCTTTTCCCAGAGCCAAGCTTTACCAAACCCACCTAGTCAGCAAAGCCTTCACATCTTGTCAATAAACATTAGTCTGGGCATCAGTCAAAATCCACAAAATGGATTGGTTTATTAAACGTATTACCAATCCCTTTTTTACTACAGTCTCTAAAAGAAAAAATGCACATGTCAAAAGAGAGTCTATCCAGCAAGTTTCCCATGCCCCATGAGGCCTTGCGTCAAAGTGCGCGTCTTCTGGTTTCGAAGTAAACAAGCGAGACGTGACACTCATTCGTTCATTTCATTATTAATTAATCATTAATATTTATACTTAAAATGTATTATTTAATTTGCTTAACTTTTTCTAAATTAAAAATGCAATGAAAAATACAAAAATACAGCGTAGTTTTGTATTTCAGTCCACTTTATATGCAAAAAAATAAAGTGGCACAACTCTCAGTCTAGGCGGCGGAAGTAGCATACCAACAGTATTTTGTGTGCTATTTAGCTGAAGAGGCTGTTAACTTCAAATAATACAAATAGTAAACATATGGTAGGCTATAGTATTGGATCTTGTGAATGGGAGGATATTCCAACCGTTAAGGGGGTGTCGTGATCCTGACTCTAACATAGGCAAGCACATGTAAGCTGTATCGAATCTGACTCCTAGAAGTTCTAATGAGACTGACTCGTAGGATTCATCTTGATTGTCCCACTTTTCTCAGATTCGCAAAGCTCTGATACTCACTCACGAAGACAGACTCTTGATAAAAGAAGACTAACTTGAAGGGTGTGTTCACACGTCTGTTTTGTTCGGCTTGGTTTGTGCTTGGGTTCTCATACAAAAAAATAAATAAATTAGTCCTGGCTCTGCTTAGCCAGTTCAGATTTCCATTGTTACTCAGCGAATCGGTAAGTATATACAGAAACTAAACGAATAGGCAGCACATCACAATGTGGACAGGGAAGCACAGGAATCCCTCCGCCACATAAGTACATACTGTAAATTATCGACTCGGGTGCCAGCAGAGTTCGTGTTTTGGATGCCTGGTTCGAACTGTAATGGGCAATATTTGTAAATATGACTAGAAAAAACACGTATGCATGAGCATTTCTGTCTTTTGCAAGATCCCATCTTTCTGTTTTTGGTTTGTTTACCTTTCTTTGTTTGATTTCCAATTTGCATTCACACACCATTTGAGCCACACCATGAGTTCGTTAAGTGAAGCCAGACACCATTCGGAGCTTCCTGGGTCCTCAGCTTGTTTATGTGCACACCAGGGTTCAAATGGCAGTGTTCATGCTTATTCAAATGAACCACACTAACACAGCAATCGCACCAGTTTTTTTTTTTTTTTTAAATTTCGAAACCAAACACGCAGAGAGTGAACACCCAAAAAGAGCAAGTTCTGTATTGTGCATGTACTCTATTCAATACTATTTAAAACTTTTCCCATAATCTAATGCTTTATGTAATGTAAACCACACAAATATATATATTGTTTCATGTTTTATTCTCTCAATATAAAATATATTCAGTAATACCTCACTCTTGATTTTCTTTAAGTTTGTATGTGTCTTAAAAAAGTTGGTTGCTAACAAGTGGCTAATTGAGACTACAGAGGTTGTCTGGGAAATTAAATATTATCACAGCAAACTGAGGTAAACTCATCTACTCACTAGTACGCTTTTATAGCCAGTGGCCGTTTTACATAAACTACTTAGTAAAGTCTTACCTAAAGTTAGTTATCTATTTATCTAGTTATCAAATTACTCTACCTAAAACATTGCAACTTTCACATTTTAAATAGAGACCGAAACACTTGTCTGAAGTTTAGTGGTAGTGATTTTTTATTTTTATTTTGTATTTTTATTTACTTCTGGCGATTGTATTTAGGTTTCAGGATTCTTAAAAAGTTGTATTCATATGTGAAGATTACCGGTATCATGATAAACAAAACTCTATAATAGAATAATACACTTTTGTTGGTCACATACTGTAACATATTTTTCTGTAATAATCCAAAAGTCAATTAAAAAAATCCTATTGAAAACTGAGCATTCAAACAGTACACAGATTGTGAGAGGAATATAAATTCATGAACATCAGCAATGGGAGCAAAAACACAGTAAAAACAGTACAAATGGGTGCAAAAACACAATAAATAGCCTTCTTCATGGAAACTTGTACACACCTGGAAAACTGAATGCTAGCATTGCTCTCTCCTGTTTTATATCATCCTGCACACTTCAGACTGTGGAACATTTTACAGTCGGAAGCTGAAGATATGAAATAGGAATGTCCCACATCTGACTTTGAATGAAACAGCTTATAGCCTCTTAACAGGTCAGATGTTACATGTGTTCTCTGTGGGAGACTCATATGAGAATAGATGCTCTCCCATAATACAGTCTGAATGAGGATAGAGTGAGAAAGAAAGATGAGAGCAGAAAGTCCCTAGGCTCAATATATCATCTCACTCATTTCACTGTAACGGTGCTCAGCCCAGAGGTGAAGGTCACAAAATGGAGGGAAGAGCGGAGAGGGTGTGGAAAGGAGCAGTGAGGGATGAAGGAAGTAGACATCAGAAGGTAGTGAGACATCTGGTGGAAACATGTTCCCATTGTCTCATGGGCCACACACACACATGTATGGTCCACTTACTGGGACTGTGTCCATCTAGCGAGCTGCCAAACTAGAAAGCATGTTGGGTATTCCACTCACTCCTTAATAGCACTATGAGACTCGGAGATGTTCACTCGGTTTTGAGACCTTCATAGTCTCTTATAAAAACCCACTATAATAAAGTAAATGTTCACTGGTTTACATTAAGTTTAACTACCGTATGTCAGAGAGACCTCCTGGACAAAGATTGTAATGGATTTTCTTTAAAGGAGAGGCAATGTTTGTGATGTTTTACCACCATTCAAAAGGAGCTTCGGGCAGTACACATGGTGAAGTGAAAGAATCAAGATGTTATGTATGAAACCCTTCGGTCTCCCCCTATGCACATCACTCTCTCTCCTCTCCAGACCCACACAGCCTGCATGCTCTCTATAGGGGTCTACATGTGGCCCTCAGGGGCCAATCCATCAGACACAAGCACAAAGGGAACAAGTCTATCAGCAGGGCACTGGAGTCAGGCCGGACACAGCTGTGGGCATGAGTGTGTAAGTCCACTCTGATTCAAAGCAAGTGAGAGTGCATTCATTACCTGGCTTCTGACAAAGCATACATGCTGCTTTCATCTACCATTTGGGGAGACAGATGCACTCTGGGATAAGTAGGCCTCCTCACTCAGGTTACATATTAATCGCTACTGCCAATTAGGGTTAGGAACAGATCTTATTAAGAGCAGTTCCTTTTTTATGGAACATGATTTATAACATTTATGACAAGATGATGTTTTTAACCCTAAAACCGTGTTCTGGACAAATGTGGGCAAAATAGTTTTGATTTATTTAAAAAAATACTTCCCTTGATCTGAGCGGTACAAGACTTGGCTACTTTTCCTAAGTTTGCCTCCTGAACACACACATTTTTTTTTTTTTTGACTCAATTCTACAATGTTAAGTGGGTAAAAAAAGAAAAAAAAAAGAAACTCCTTAATCAACACAGTCTCATCCCAATTCGTCATATAACTGACGTTTTGGGACGTCTTTTGACCATTCGTCAATATGCGACTATTTAGGGCCCCCTTAAACGTCGGTAGATGACGATCCCGGGTCGTCATACAGACTGACGCTTTACCTTTAACGTCAGTTAGGTGACGAGTTGGGTTTAGGGTTAGGTTTATGTATGGGGTAGAGTTAGGATCCCATGCACGTCATATACAGACGTTTAAGGGGGCCCTAAATAGTTGTATATTGACGAATGGTCAAAAGACGTCCCAAGACATCAGTTATATGACGAATTGGGATGAGACTGCGCTGCCTTAATCTTGTATTTGGGTCAAAAAATGGGCAACCGTAGAAATGAATGGAAAAACTGTAATTTAGAGCATTCTGAAAATAAGCCAAAATAAGACACCAGGTGACAGCAAAGTCACTTCATCTTTAGGATTTAGCTCTAAGAACTTATTGGAATGATATTTTAATGTAGTAAAAAAAAAACTACATAGTAATTAATTTACATAGAAATAATTTACATAGAAAATATGGTACTTTTTGAAGTAAATAAATTCAAAAATACCCCAAAATAAAAATAACCACCACAAATGGATAGACAAAACTTTATCGAAAACAGTGATATAACATTTATAATAAATAAACAATTAGGATCACACCTGAGTCCTCTGTGTGCACATTTGTCCACAATTACAGGATTAAGGGCTATAAAGTGAATACGGTTTGAGGGTTAAAATGTCTTTGTGATTCCACTGTAGCAAAACAAAACAAAGCAATAATAAACAAAATATGCTCTACTGATATGTCTGCTTTTACTGTTACAGCTGGGGTATATCTCAGATACAAGAGTTGAATATGTGAATGTGTGTGTGGGGTTCATGCATACATATACATGTGTGTGGGCAGCATATGCTCTTTCCACAAACCTGACAGGAGAGAAGATTGCTTACATCAGGAGAAATAAAAAAACACTGCATCCTCTTTATTTCCATACACTTGTAAACAAAGTAAAACCACACCACCACAGGGCATGCTATTCATATCAAGTATCACCACAAGCCAGGCTTTTGCTCTCAAGTTCTAACCACAATCCCCATTTAAAGCCAAGACAGATATCGGTGCAACCAATCTACTGTAGCATCAGCACTGTTCGCATAGCCATTGCTTACGGCCAACTTTAAAGCTAACATAAAACTTTACAAATTCAGCACACATTCAAATTAACATTATATTGAAAATAAATCATAAATGAAACTCTAACACCCTAAAAATCCATCCAAATCACTAAAAGAGGAGAGAGACACGATGGTTTTGGAGAGCATGTATGGTTTACATTAGCCAACTAGTTGCTGTTCCAAACCTGCTACCCCAGAAGTGACTTGTGTATGCATCCAAATACAAATACTGGGGCTGGAAATTGGCAGATATTTACAGTAATTATTGAGAGCTGGGCTATAGGGGTTTGGGCCCTGTGACAAATATGATATGATGTTAAATTGAGGCAAGCGATAGCGGCAGAGGCACGGGTAATCCACAGAAAAGGGATTTGAAGGGAGAGAGGCAAACGCCGACAAGCTAGCAGAGGCCTAGCACACAGTAATGGGTTTTCATTACATTGCAATCTCTTTAAATAATCCTATTCATTTTTCATGAGGTCAATTTTTCCCAGCAGACGAGAAGATAGAAGGCCAAATACGGCTCTCAGAGGGCTGTGATCCGTCTTGTGATGACAGATTGCAAAAGCTTAAAAAAGCTAGCTTAAAAACTGCTTGTGTAGATACACAAACAAACAGACAAACACAAACTTCACATACTAGATGCGCTCAGAGATTTGGATGCATCGAGATCTCAGTGAAAGGAAAGGATTTAGACATTTAAGAAGAACAAAAGCAAATTGCGGCAAATCAATCAGAAAAAGGGTGGAGGGATAATTATTTCTTAATTTTCTGTTTCAAATTGTGTGAAAGCTTATTGACTCAACAGCAACTATAACTTGAAGATGTTGTGTGTGTTTGCTGGCACCAACGATTCTGGGTTTGAAACAATGTGCTATTGTGTGGAAAAATTGGCTTATCTTTTGTTCTGACTACAATGATGTGCAGGGAGCTTTAGCCAATCAGCTTACAGAAACCAATGTCACGTCCCACAAAAGTTTTCACACAAATACAATTTTTGACTGAAATGTTTCTCTGATATTGTTTGGAAAGGATATTGTTTCAGAAGCATTCGGATACATTTACAATAAATGCCTAGAGAGAAAAAAAAAAGAAAAACTGACTTACCCAAGTCAAAAGATCCTGATATTCTGGTATTTATACACCATATAGTGTTGTGCCAGTTCATACTTAAAAAGAACTAGCTCAAAGTTCAGTTCACACAGATGATAATGAACTAGTTCACGTTCATAGTTCTTTTTTTTGTAAATTAACTAAGTTCACATATCTAAAAATTAACTAGTTCACGTTCATTTGTTAAATTCTTTAGGCCACTATCTTACTCAATAGAACCTCTTTACCATCCATTATCAGCTGCAAATCACTGTCACTCCAAAACTTAAAAAAATAAATAAATAAATAAATAAAATATTGTACCAATAAACAAGAGACAATTATTATTGAAATAAAAAAAAATAATGAATTAAAATAAATTCATTAAATTTAATGAAATATTATCGAAATATTAAAATAATGAAATATTAAACAAAATATTAAAAATTAATATTTTTAAATATTAATAATTTTTAAATATAAAAAATTTAACGAAATATTAAAATAATGTTGAGATAGAGAATATATTTACCCCTTAAATAATGTGTAATCATGATATGTAGAAATTGGAAAATATAAAGTGCAATCAAGGTATACTGTATGTTCAGTGAAACTTTTATTTAACCAGCATGAACCAAATTACCCAGGACTTTAAAAAGGTATATTCAGGTTCATGGGAAAAGATCAGTCTACTGACAAAAATCCAGCATATTCTGAACGGCAGTAACTATGTAAACCAGACCCAAGTAGTCATGTACTGTAATGTCAAACTAGCTTGGGCTTAACCTGCTCAATGTGCAACACTCAACCAACACATTTTCACACCTTCAAAAGGAAGTAAACAGTGAGTAAACGATGAAAATGCCATTTACATTCATTTATAATAAAACAATCTTCCTGATTATATTTGTCTAAAGAAAATGAACAGCTACCAGCTGAACAACTTAACTTACTATGCACTCTGATTCCATGTATGGGGCATTTATTATTCATATGACACACAAACACAAGTAGATAAGACCTGTTTAGTTCAAAAGATGAATCGTTGTGGAAAAGCGCAGATCACAAGTATGCACACTATTGCAACTCCCCTGCCTTCACATTACCCGTACTATGAATACTTCGACCTCGTCCAACATACCCAGTGATAATAGACAAAGTCTCCACCACAATACTGTCGGCGACTCAAAACGGGGGTTGGAGGTACAACCGGACTTTTCAAATGAGCGTGAACGTGAACTGCGCGTGCTGCTCATTCATTCCTGACAGAGTGAGCGCCGCTCTCGTGCGCGTTCATGGTATGAAAAGTGATTCATTCAGTTCAGCGTTCAGCGAAAATATGAACGAGTTCAGTGAACGTCGTTCATTGAACGCATTCATGCACAACACTGACACCATATGATAGTCACCAGGGTCAAAGGATTGGTTATACCAATATGTCATCAACCAGGTCACAATAGTAAGTCTGAACCATTAGAAAATTAATAAGTCAAATTAAAGGTATAGTTCACCAAAAAATATATATATGTCCTGATTTACTCACCTTCATGTTGTTCCAAACCTGTATGTATCCTCTGTGGAACATAACACAATAATTTGGAAATTGTCATGAGGGTGAGTAAATGATGACATAATTTTAATTTTTGGGTGAACCATCATTCATCTTTGTAGCACAAATGGTGTGGGACGACATACGTGTGATTTTAGACTTCAGTGAGTGGAGCTATTGAGCACAACAGCAGAAACAGAGACCTGAGTCATCAACAAAATGCAACAAATGGCAATGAAAGTATGAAGGTAAAAATAAAGACTGCCTGTTGTCTAACCAAATTGTATAAAACAAGCGAAACACCTGAATTATGATTGAGAACTGTACCGTTTGAAGCACATTGTACAATGTCCATCCCTTATAAACAATTATTTCCTGTTTTTCTGTTCGGCTCATTCCTAAAACAGAATGAGAATAGTGTTTTCCAGCTTTACAAATCTAATTCTGATTCCAGAAAGAGGGTTAAAACAATACAAAGTAGGTCAATGAATAATGCTTCTCAGGAAAGACATTCACTGATCGAGCAAAATGTATTCCTACTCGGCTGGTGCGAACAAAAGCTCAGGAGAATAACACACTATGGCCTTGGACCTCCACACGAAGATGAAAGACAAGCATTTAGGACAGTTTCTGATCAAAAGAAGCCGGGAATAAAGAACTCTGAGTGGAAGTATTCATCTTGAAGTGCAATTGTATGCGAACATGGGGATAAAGCATTTTCTCTAGAGAGGCTGGTATTAGGTTTATGCGAGAAACGCTGTTATGCTAGTACCTAATTTACTCACTGCAGCGGTTATTCAGACTGAGCTATATCTTTTTGTTTTTGTCTATTGAATGATCAAATATATAAGCATTTATGTAATAGGGTTGGTAATCAGCAGTGGGTTCCTGAACTCATAAGTTCTTGATTCAATTTGTTTCAATGGAGATTTACTACAAGGTGGGAACTATGCAAATCATTTTTTAGCGAAAAAGCTCAAACATCAACCAAAGCATGCATTTTTTTTTTAAATGTACCTAGAAATGTATTTAGAAATGCTTAATTTTATAAGTGACAAAGTCAGCCATGGCCAATGGACACCTATACTGTAGTTCCAGATGAGTGTCGAGATCAGGTCAGAGAGATAACAAATGGCTCTACATCCATTGTTCCTCCATGCAGTCACATAGAAACCAGTCACATTGTTTTGAATGAGGAAAGTCTTTTTCCATTTGTCTATTACAGAAAAGACGAAACGCACATACTTACACTATCCTGATAATGAAAGCCAATCAATTGTTGGCATAGTCGACTGCCGGCATCGAAACATTACTTTGCGAGAACCAAATATGGAAAACTAATGAAGTGTAATTGAAATTCTGCTGCATCCAGCATTTTACGAGTGTGAAATATTTCTCATTCAGTGTGTTATGGGAAAAAGCCGAGCTAATAGGGTCATCCTTAGCTAATGTGTGAAAATGTGCTGCACTGTTCAATTCTCATGGTGAGCGTTCAATTTTTAGAGCCGTCGCACCCATCAACCCAGTGCAGAAAATGACTTGCAAAAGCGGCCGTCTCATTTCTGTTTTAGTGATCCTTCATTCCTCAGAGGCACTCATCCAGTGGACGCTCTTTCCTCTCTCACAACGTCTCTGTCTCTTCTCGTCTGCACCTCCAGCACCTCTATAATCTCCTCTCTCGCTCTCATTATTCCTTTTCTTTCCTGCCTCCATCCTGAGGGAGGAAAGGTGGGAGAAGTCTGTCATTGTTCTCCCTGCGGCTCTTTGCAAAAAAAAAAAAAAAAAATCCTTGATAAGACACAAACCAATGGACTCCATTAAACTGCTCCCTGTCTGAATATCTGCTGCAGGTATGGGCGTCATAAAGCTAGTCTCTCATCTTTTTTGCCAACATTAGGCAGAATAGAGAGAGAAGAATAAGGGTTGAGACATGATCTGAAAATTGTACAAACTGGTGTTTGAATTAAAGTTATGGTCACCCACAAGAAGTTATGGTCACACATTGCAAAAAAAAAAATAATAAAAAAAAAAATAATAATAATGCACAAAAAGCAAACCTGGGTCATAATTGTCCAGAAAAAAATAATTATATATATAATTATATATATATATATATATACATATATATATATATATATATATATATATATATATATATATATATATATATATAATTATTTTTTATTTTTATATATACATACATACATACATACACACACACACACACACACACACACACACACATACACACATACACACACACACACATACACACACACACATACCGATCAAAAGTTCAGGTTCTGAAGATTTTTATGTTTTTAAAAGAAGTCTCTTCTGCTCACCAAGGCTGCAATTTTTTGATAAAAAATACACAAAAAACAGTAATATTGTGAAATATTATGACAATTTAAAATGACTTTTTTATGTTAATATATATTAAAATGTAATTTATTCCTCTGAAAAAAAGCTGAAATTTCAGCATCATTACTTCAGTCTTCAGTGTCACATGATCCTTCACAAATCCCTCTGATATGATGATTTTATGCTCCAAAAACTTTTTGTTAAACAGTTTTTTACATTTTTATTTCAGATTTCTTTGATGAATAGAAAGTTCAAAAGAACAGCTTTTATCTGAAATGGAAATCTTTTGTTACATTAAACACTACCCTTTAAAAAGTTTGGGGTCAGTAAGAATTTGTATTTTATTTCTGGGGGAAATAAATAAGAAATCAATACTTCTATTCATCAAGGATGAGTTACATTGATCAAAAGTTACAATAAAGACATTTATAATGTTAGAAAAGATTCTAATTAAATAAATGCTGTTCTTTTATACTTTTCTATTCACCAAATAATCCTGAAATAAAAATGTAAAAAACTGTTTTCAACATGGATAATAATCATACATGTTTTTGGAGCATAAAATCATCATATTAGAGTGATTTGTGAAGGATCATGTGACACTGAAGACTGGAGTAATGATGCTGAAAATTCAGCTTTTTTTCATAGGAATAAATTACATTTTAATATATATTAACATTAAAAAAGTCATTTTAATTGTCATAATATTTCACAATATTACTGTGTTTTTTGTGTATTTTTTTATAAAAAAATTGCAGCCTTGGTGAGCAGAAGAGACTTCTTTTAAAAACATAAAAAATCTTACCGACCTTAAACTTTTGCCAACCGGTACGTATATGTACATATATATATATATATATATATATATATATATATTAAAATATATATTATTACATTCACATGTTTTAGTACACATTTTATTAAGGAAATAGAGTAATAAAAATCATGTATTGATCATTCGCAGGGAAAAATGTATGCATACACACACACACACACACACACACACACACACACACAAAGGATTCGTTTTTTTGACTGATTTGTTCTTTGTAAGTTTCATAAAAAATCGCTTAGCCACTCCAAAACAGTTATTGAATCTTCAATGGACGATGTAAACCGGGACAATTTACTTTATAGCCCCCATCAACACTTTACAAAAGAACACTGGTGTACTTTCTACACTCTTCATTAATGAAGTTACCGGCCTGACAACCGGTCAGGCAAACAAATTGCCACTAAAGCAGTCATATCAGCACATGCACCGTAATCAAAACAAAGCCATTACAGCAGCTGTAAACCTAAATCTAGCCTACAGGTTTATATCCTCACGGCTATTCCTGCTTCCCAAAGAAAATCCAGAGAGAAAGCCGGTGGCATAATTCACTTGATTTCTTTCCTTTTAATGTGCCTACGCTCAGGTGAATATGAGCGTACACCAAAAAATTTCAATTAAAAAAGCTATTCAAACTTTATATTATTCATGAACTAAAGGGGGCTCTCTTTATTGGTAATGTATTATTAATACCCTAGCGCTCGTATCAAAGATGATCCAATTTCATATCCAGCACTTGGAACCAAATTACAGTGGGCTTTTTATTCATAGTTGAATTGGACCGTGGGTCTCGCTCGGGCTGGCCATTGTGCCCACCATAGCTACAGTTGCCACGGTCACACGAGAGCAGCCCCCGTCCGCCCTCATCATATGAGCTCTTCAATACTTTCACTATTGTTTTCTTTTAAAGCCATCATGTGACACAGATGTGGTCTGTAGCTGTGGCTGATGTATCAGATATAGAGCGCCGCTGATTAGATTTTCAAGGTAATGTTGGAACACGAGAGATTAATTGTGTTACAGTGAGGAGGAACATTGATTCATCCCCCAGCATGCACTTAGACAAGTCCGTCCACATTTCACATTGATGAGATTGGTAGAACATGGATGGTCTCCTCTCCCCTTAATATGATACATTTTGAATATATACTGTTTTATATATATGAAATCCACTTAAAGGTACATTATGGAATTCAATTTGTGTCAAAAAATATTAAATATACCATTCGAAAGTTTGGGGTTAGTAAGACCTTCTTTATTCTTTCAAAGATGTCTCATATGCTCTCCAAGGCTTCATTTATTTGATCAAAAAATTCTGTAAAAAACAAGTAATATAGTGAAATATTGTTAATATTTTAAATGACTGCTATCTATTTGAATATTTTTTTAAATGTAATTATTCAGGCTAGCAGCTCCGGTCTATGAGGAACTGGAGGCCCGATGGAGAGGACCAGAAGATGGCCAACTCACAGGCCCATTCACACCATGGATGATAACTATAATAATACCAACAACAATAAATATATAGCTTATAAACATCTTTCTAAATATAAAAAAGCAGAGTCCACACAACTATAACAATGACGGCACAGTGAAACGATATTGTTGGAAACACTTTCAGAACGATGAATCCATTAAAACACTGACAGCCAATCAAAATCCATCCTGCTTTAAGAGTTTAAGCATTTAAAGTGGCAGACGACAAAACTTCAGTGCGTACTTACAACCAGGCTTGCGTGACAAAACCAGTCCCGTCAAAACTATCCCAATGGCTTCAGTCCGTCGACTAAAGAAACAACCCACGGTGTAAAACTAGCACAATTCCCTGAAAAAGCTGAGGACTTGGCAACACTGCATAGAATAAACTGTCTTTCAGTTTACGGTCTTTAAGAATTTACACTCACCAAGCATCAATGGAAGTGGAGATTAGAGTAAATTAAATTTGGCAGGGACTGGTACATTTATAAGAAACAGGTTTAAGTTGAACAATTCATTATCTGCAAAAGCTAACAGAAAAAGTTTGGGGTAACTTCATTTATTTATATATATATATATATATATATATATATATATATATATATATATATATATATATATATATATATATATATATATATATATATATATATATATATATATATATATGAAATAACAATAACTATTTTCTATTTGAATAAATTTTAAAATGTATCTTATTCCTGTGATGACAAAGCTGAGCCTTGATGAATAAAAGTTTTCATTTTTTCAAAAATAAATTACTGACCTCAAATGTTTTAATGGTAGTGTACACTGTATACTAAATAAGTGTGTTAACTTATTTGTTAACATATTGGTTACCTTAATTTTAATTTTTTTGTTTAAGAGTTTTTGGTGAGTGTAATCAGAGTTTATCAACAACAAAAAAGGGATCCTTTTTGCCATTTATATTATTAAGGGGAAGTATAGAAATGGCAGGAAATGATGGAGAATAAAGACAGAAAAAAAACAATTATGGAGAAATTGCATAATAACTTGAATGTCTTACCCAGATCCATGCTCTTAGAAGACTTCACATGATTCTGCTGAACTCCGTCAGTCAAAGAAGTGTCAGCTGAATGAAGACCTGAGGTCAGACTGGACACACACACACACACAACACACACTTCCTCAGTATCTCTTTTCAACAGTATGGAGTCACTGCTTATAACAAGGAATAGGCATTGTGCGTCTACTCATTTTTTCTAGTCAGAAGATAAAGTAGGTAGTGGGCCAGTGTTTACCATTCGTAAATCAATCTCTATTCCATTTATTCCTCTTGCACGGTCATAAACTTTTTAAAAATTGTCATGCCTCACTCATAAAGTTGAAACTTAATTAGTTTCAGGATGGTTTAAAATAATTTCGGACTGTGAACACTAAAAATTAACTCAGACCATCTCACGCCATAGTATTTGGCATATACTGTACAGTTTGTTGACAGAGGGAGTATCCTCCTGCTTTTGCTATGCATTGACAAAAACTCAAAACACGTGACCAAGAGGTGTCAAAATGAATCGAACTAATTGAAAATCTCTACAAGGAAAAAGAGACGTGTTTGTCAAATTTGGTCCAAGGCAAATCCATGTTACCTCTGCTGGAGCTTCAGGCTGTCCTGTCTATGAGGATTAGCGGCAAAGCCTTCATCATCCCCTCCTCCATGTGACTGTATCCCCCATTTGAAACTGTGAGAGAATGAGCAAAACCACAGAGAGAAAAGCAATCATTAGAGCTCTGTGGAAATATTATGCAGGCTCATTTAAGAGGGGTCTGCTGGGGTCAGGCCAGCGGTGGAAAGAGGTGACAGTCTGGCTCCAGCGCTGACACGGACAGACAGAGATGGAGACCATTATCAGCTCCAACACACAGCAATCTCCACTCACCTTTAATGATCTTACACTCCTATGATAATGGGACTGGGGCTTCGGATTGACTTGATTTTTCTCTAAACTTGGTTAAGCCGGTAAGAATGTGTGTGTGCCTGACAGAGACTGTGGCTCTGTAACTATATATCTATCTATCAATAAGTTACAGGAACGTCTGTCTGTCTGTGTGTATCTGTCTGTTAATCGCATATCTCTCGAACCGTTAGTCCGATGAATCTCAAACTTGACAAGTGTCTTGCTACGGGCATGAGTAAATGCAGTGCCGAGTTTTAAGTTGTTTGGATTAGAAATGCAAAAGATATCGCTAAATATATCGCTACAAGAAACACACATTAGCTTTTGCCGCTCTAGCCGCTGGCCACTCCCCCTCACACACTGCACACTGAGTGAGCACAGCGTAGGACCAGCCAACAATTAAAAACACACACACACAAATTATTTTGCACGGGCATTTTGCACTAGTATGTATATAATTACTATTATTGCCACATTTATTCCTATTTTTCATCGTTATCCTTGTTAATTAGTCGTGTTTAATGCTACTATTACTGTTATTTACTAGTTTATTTATTTTAAAAAAGTTTTTTTTAATATTATTATTAATATTAAAAAAAAATATTCACAGCACTTCACTTTTCCAGGTGAGTCAAGAGTCTTCCTAGAGTTGGCCGGACGGCCAAACTGAGCGATCGGGTGAGAAGGGCCTTAGGGAGGTGACCAAAAACTACTGTAGATGGTCATTAAATGGTAGAGTGGCCAAACGGAAGCCACTCCTCAGTAAAAGGCACATGACAGCCCGCCTGGAGTTTGCCAAAAGGCACCTGAAGGACTGAAGAAACAAAGATTGAACTCTTTGGCCTGAATGGCAAGCGTCATGTCAAGAGGTAAACCAGGCACCACTCATCACCTGGCCAATACCATCCCTACAGTGGGGATGTTTTTTTCAGTGGTAGGAACTGGGAAGACTAGTCAGAGATTGAGGGGAGGGTAAATGCAACAATGTACAGAGACATCCTTGGTGAAAACCTCCTCCAGAGCACTCTGGACCTCAGACTGGGGCGATGGTTCATCTTCCAACAGCACAACGACCCTAAGCATAAAGCTATGATAACAACTGAGTGGCTAACGGACAACTCTTTGAATGTCCTTGAGTGGCCCAGCCAGAGCCCAGACTTGAACCCGATTGAACATCCCTGGAGAGATCTGAAAATGGCTGTGCACCCATCCAAACCTGATGGAGTTTGAGAGGTTCAGCAAAGAAGAATGGGAGAAACGGCCCAAAAATAGGTGTTCCAAGCTTGTAGCATCATACTCAAAAAGACCAACGGTGCTTCAACAAAGTATTGAGCAAAGGCAGTAAATGCTTATGTACATATTTTTTATTTTTTTTTAAATTGCAAAGTTTCAAACAGACTTCTTTTACATTGTCATTATGGGGAATTGCTTGTAGAATTTTGAGGAACATAATTAATTTATTCCATTTTGAAATAAGGCTGTAACATAAAATTTGGAAAATAAAAAAATGAAGCGCTGTGAATACTTTCTGGATGCACTGTATACAGATCAGGTCAAAAGTTTGGAAACATTACTATTTTTACTGTTTTTGAAAGAAGTCTCTTATGATAATCAATCCTGCATTTATTTGATAAAAAAAAATACAGAAAAAAAAACAGTAATACGATGAAGTATTATTATAATTCAAAATAATGGTTTTCCAATTATTTCTGTAGTGCAAAGCTAAATTTTCATCAGCTATTACACCAGTCTTCAGGGTCACAAGATCCTTAAAAAAATCAGCTTTGCATCACAGAAATAAATTACATTAATATTATAATTTAATACATCTATAATAATGGATGTTTAATTATTCTTTGTAAATAAAAATATTGAAAAGAACAGCATTAGAAAATAGAAAAGAACAGCATTTATTTGGAAAAGAAACCTTTTGAAACATTATACATTAATTGTATCACTTTTGTTCAATTTCTTGTATCCTTGCTGAATAAAAGTATTATTTTTTCAATTGTTAATTCATTTTATTTAAATAAAATATCAACACTTTGAACGGTATTGTAAATAAAAAAGTGCAAAATGCTTATATCCCTATTTTCACTATATGTAAGTACATTTATTTAATGCTAATAAAACCTACTGAACAGAAAATGAAATCCACTAATGAAAGAAGCGAGTTCAGGGTTCCTACAGGTTTCTTCAAGTTAAATTCAAGTCTTTTTAAGACCTTTTTAAGACCATTTATCTAAAAAAATAATACCTATTTCACGTCCCTACCAGCAAAGAAAAACAAAATCCTTCAACTTGTGTTCATTTATTTTTCAAATGTGGAATGGGTAAAAGATGATAAGTCTAGCAGGTAACGTTAAAATAAAAACATTTCAGTTGGCCACAAGAAAGTTTGCCAAACAATGTTAAGTTGTGTTTTAACATTAGCCACACACAGGCAGGACATGAGTTCTGACTGGATCGCTTCCCAGATCGACACTAACATTTTCATCAAGTTTTTATTCGTTGACGAAAATGTCAATAAATTTTCGTCATAGTTTTTGTCTTTCAAAACTAGCGTCTCGTTTTCGTCAGTGAAAAAATGTCGTTGAAGAAAGGTTTATCATTATTTTCGTCAATGAAATTAACACTGACATACAGCACAATTTTTAAGACCCGGATCAAAATTCAAGACTTTTTAAAGACTTTAAGGTATTATTTCCAAATTCATAAATTCAATGCTTTTAAGGCTTTTTAAGACCCTGTACGAACCCTGGAGTTACATAGTGATTGTTAATGAGTCTATATATTTGTTTGTGTGATATATATACTGTGTTAGCAACAAACAGCACAACAGAATGTGTAGAGGAGATGAATGACACAGGAAGTGCAGTTAGCAGGATGATGCAGTGATTGTGCACTCGGTTCATGTCTCATTTGCTTAAACAGACGACACACTACTGTTGCCTGGCTCTCTAAAACCACCTGCTGCAGAAAAAGACACAATGAGCTGTTTCTGAATGTGTGTGTGTTTAACTCAAGGACAGTTTATGCGAATTACCCAAAACTCTCATTAGTAGATGTTGTTTTCAACTACAGTATCGAAAGCCCCACATGACACAGATACAAAGACCTTATTAATGTCTGTTAGGCCAAATAGTGCAGAACCAAAACAAAGGCTGGAGGTCTTTGTCTGAGAGCCACCGATGTAGAATTCAAAACAAATGCCTCAGATTCCCAGACACTTAGCAAACGCATTTCATATATAATCTACAGTGTGAACACAGTCATGAACAGTTCCAGAGATAGACTGACCTCTTGTAATCATTTCCTACATAATTTCCCAGTCAACTGCATATAACAGCTACAGAGTGTATGCTGGCTGTGGAATAAATAAATAAATAAATAAACATGACAATTGTTAATTTTGGGGAACTTGGAAAAAAAATGCAATAGTCCAATAACACAAAAATGTAAGGTTTTTAACTTCTTCTGGTAGGTTGCTGGTATATGGATAACACGTTGCTCTCTGTCTTCTTGATGGAGTGTCTGTGTTTTGGCGAAGTGGAGCTGGATATCGGTCCTGACAATCACATAGATCAGAAGCGCCCCACCCAGCAGAACTTCATCATTACTCATCAGACTGCTCTGGGATGACTGCTTATTAGTATTATATATCTCATCTGTTTGTGTGCTGCACAACTGCCATAATACATCATGTGCACAGATGCATGCGTGCACGCTTGCACACACACATGAGCATGCACACACTTGAGAGATGAACTGATGTTGGAGTGAATGGAAAAAAATGGATGTGTATTGCACACGAAAACACGTACACACGTTTGCAGCCATACACACCCACGATTATTTATCTACTAAAGTGTGGCGTAGCCGAAATGAAATAAGTTGTTCCTTCAGAAGATGATGGATCAATGGCTCTTCCAGCTAAAACAGGGTTATTAATCCTAAACGGTGTGGGCTACCAGACCTCTAGCCCTGCAATAGCAAGACACATTCTTATGTAAAACATTAACTGAAATAAAAGCCATGTTTCTCTCTGAGAAGGCTGGGTATGAATCTATTACCACAGACACTGGACAGATTTAATATTTCACATCTGCATACAATATTCATAATGACAGTAAGCAGGACAGAGTAGGCTTTGCTGAATGAGTATTACTATGAGAACATTTACTGTTAGAAAAATTGTTTGTGTTAAAAAAAATGTAAATTCTCAGTACAGCAGATGTGCTAATTGAAGTCATATCTTTTAGATTAGTTTTTAGTTAAGACAACTGCCTTGTCAAAGTCATCAAATTTCTCTAATTGCAGAAGTCTTAAATTACTCTACAAAACATGTGCATTAACTGAACCTAATACTACTGAAATATACTGGTTTTTGTGTGAGTGACCATTAAACGTCGTGAATGACCATTAAAAAAATTAAACATGCTAGTCTTTGTGTCATGATGTCGTGAAGCATCGCAGACGGGACGTAGGTTGTCTCCCACTATGACACACTATACGAGATGATACGATTGAATCTTGCGTCCGACGCCCGTTGTCGTTTACGAATCCCACGACACCTTACGTCAAACAGATCGTGCCAAAATCGGGGCTAAAAACGTGTAATCTGAACCAGGCATTAGATATTGAAAAAAATAAATAAATAATGTTTTAACTATGAACAATTATTCAGTTATTATTTTTATTACCATTATTGTTGAAATTATCAGGCTAAATTTACTGGCTTTGTATTTTGTTTTGAGGTCAAATGTACAAACAAATACAAAAGTTACAAACTTTAATTAAATGTTCACAGTTTTTCACACATGGGGAATTTAACATCCCATCCTGATTTAGATCAAGTGTCAATAATCAGCTTGAAAATCACACAAGAATAGAGAAAAAGGTGGTCATTAGTGATAAAGAAGTTGCATTCTAAATCAGAAACATCTTAAGACATTTTCTAAATTTCTATTTAAAGAAAAAAAAAAGAGAGGACGTCTCCACGATGTACATGTGCTGTTAGGGATGTTACCAAAACATGTAGATATTTCAACCTTTTCTTATTCAAGTAGACAAGTGGAAGTGGGAAGTAGGAAGTAAGTACTTCAAGTAGGAAGTGGACTAGCATGGCTAGAAATAACCGATGAAGGGAGTAGTCAAGATGGCCGCCAAAAGAGATCCAAGACATTGACAGATGTCACCACAAATAGCTAATTTTCAACAGAAGGCATGCAAGGAACTAGATATAAGCGAGCCTTTCAAGCAATTATTGGAGTTATTTTTGGAGCTATGCATATGCGCGAACACATTTAGCTGCCCATACATTCCAATCAGACACACAACATATTGTCTTTCTAACTTACTTCATGTTTTCTCTCCGTTTTCCTCTGAATGTATATATGGATATAGCAATCATTCGGTACCATGCATAAAAAACATAGTATTATTATCTTCTGATACATCACTGCAAGTAGCTGCACAGTACTTTTTGCTAAGGATATAAAAAAGGGCAGAGATGAAGCAAATAAACAAAAATATTCCTAATTTAAACTCCCATACACTCAAAGTTCATCATCTCATGAAGGCGTTAGAGGGCAGAGAAAAAACTCGTCCCACACCAGAGATGGACAGAGTTCAGAAACAGTAATATTCATATCATCCCACACTTCCGCCCTCTCCTCAGCTCCCGGCCCACTGTTATCCAGGGTTATAATTAGAGCGATTCTCTCAGAGAAGCACCACTTCAAAAGCAAACACAATACACATACATATGTACGAAATCATTAGCTTTCATTTACAGCTCAAACAACTACCAGTAAATTACTTCCCTCAGCCCAAATGGATATGCCAAAAAGAAGAAAAAAAATAAAAAAATCCAGTACTCTCTTGATGAGGGTATTATGCATTTTAAATTGTTTGTTACGCTATGATGCGAGCGGACTGCATTACTGTTGCGCCTGTGGAAACATGGCCCAGATAAAGCGCGCATCAACTTAATGATTTCAAGGTCAGGGGCGAGAGAAACCAACGCAAACACACAATCAAAGCACGAGCCGAGGGCTTGGTTTTCCCCCGCTCTCCTTGCTGTCATATTTTCTTTGCTTAGGAGACAACCGTACCTAGAACCACTTCCTGTCAGAAAGGAATATTTTTTGAACTGCATATATTTATGAACGTGGGAGCATCGGTCTATCAAGGAAATAAACAAAGGGCAGAAGCGTGAGGTGTCAGGGAGGGGAGATATGAAGCTGATGCAGCTGATATTGGACTATTTGTTTTATTTCCTAGCATTGTGCTCACTGGGAATCCCAATGAGTACAGTGTGTGCGAAATGCGTTCCTCTGGAAAAAGCGGCAGACGAGTAAAGCAGGCAGCTCCTTTTAAGCCCCTCTCTCTCTTTCTCTGCCGGTCTTTAGTTGTGTTGAAATCCTGCAGGAGGATGTTACTCTTTCATGTTCGGTTAAAGAGATGGTCCAAACGACAGGCTATGCACATAGGCATTTCACATGAAAAGAATTGCAAATGTGCCCCAATTCTCAGACAAGTTAAACTTCCAGTTCTTAATACAGCTGTGATAAGAGTCTTTCCAGGCATGAGAGCGAGCGAAAGAAAGACAAAGAAAGATAGCGCATGTATGACAAGCACACTGTATCGTTAGTGACAGACATTCATGTACAAACATATTTCCAGCATGGCACATGGACAGACTCAGACCATTGCTCTGTTACAAAAACGGTATTTAAAAAGGCATTAATATGTTTCAGCCCTCATAAGGCAACTCAGTCCATAGAATGAAACTGATTAAATACTATTATTAATATTATGCCTGCGCTGATAAGACAGAAAATTATTTTCATGTTATGTTTTAAAATCGACAATGTCCTTTTAGGCAAGTCCTGCCACTCTTCCGCCATCTTGGCAACACCTTCGGGCAGCTATTTCGGGACTACCAATACCTGGCTCCTATCTAAAAGAATGGGCAGAGAGTCAGAACTGCACTTTCACTGGTCACTGGGGCATAAAAACTGCATGTATAGAAACAGCAGTAAAATATGATGAAAATTGCTAAAAAAGTTTGATGTCTTTGCCCTCCAAAAGGTTTAAAACGGCCTTTTTCCCATAGGTTATACTTTTACTACACATGCGCAAAGGTTCTCGTCTCCAACTGTCGCAGACATAGCTGTGCGCATGCGTCAATGGAACCAGACAATAGGCTTACATGTTTCCCGGCTTGACTGTTAAAAGCAGACGATTGGCTTTCCAGCGGGAGGGGCGGGGCATGTGCATACAACCGCCATCTTTGGTGTTTTCCCTATATAGTTGTATTGAGGATTGAGGAAGTGGCATGTCTCTATATAAATTGTCTCTGTAATCGATAAATGACCAATAATATAACAATTTTATAACATTTTGCCTCAATATATTAAAAACAAACATTACAATTTAAAATCAGTAATTTTAAACACTGCAAGTGACACCAATGGTGTGAGGACCCTATTGGAATTGCTTTGTTTAGCCTGGGAAAACCCAGACAACTTCCGGCAAATTTAGATTTTCCTCTGAAAGTTAGTCTGTCAAAGAGATCATTCAAGCCCATTTCCAATCCATCGAAATCGAGGCACCAATCAGAAATGTTGGGGCGGGCTTTGCACGATGATGACAGCGCTGGGATTTTGTAGCCTACATTACAAAGATGGATGCCGCAGTCGAAAATCACTCGTTCGAATCAACTATCGCGTCTGTTTTAAGCGATTTGAACGTTTCCTTTTTGTTAAAAACCGAGCAAAGAACAACACTCGGAGATGTTTCTCCGCGGCCGCCGCTCTGCATACGTCATCTCCTTCATCGCTCTGATTGGTTTTCAGGTCTACCCGCGATGTCCGTTGGTGACACCCCTCTGGAAATGATTTGTCTATGATGCTTTGCCAGACCATAACTCAGTTACAACTGAGAATGGTCTGGTTTTAACCAGGCTAGATCATTGCTCCAGTCTTCAGTCTCGCATTATTCTTCAGAAATCATTCTAATATGCTGACTTGCTTCTTAAAGTTGCCATCTTGAACTAAAAATCAAAACATATTCCATTTTACATAACAGATGGGGGCAGTATACCTCCAGAAAGTGAGTTGTGCCGCAGCCGCGCGCACTCTCACGTCTTCAAACAACACAAGCAAGTGCTGTTTTGCTCGGTCTTTCTCTGACGCATATTATTCAAATTATTTGACACGATAGTAAAAGGTTGGAAGATCGCAGTTTCACGTGGAGCATTTGGAGATTTTTAGAGATCAGAGACTCAATGAACAACATCTCAACACTAAATGATGAAGACCGAGTAGACGCCTATCTCAAAAACAAGCTGGTGCATTTCGATAATATGGGAAAATAAAACCCTGGGCTATTATTTTAAGTTTACGATATTCGATTTTGTTCATTTAACACTTTTATTGTTAGTTTGAATTAATTTGACAGACAGCATTCACTGATGTTGATCAAGCTAGCACCATTCAGAGCTGCAAACTTCTCACGAATTCACCGTGAGACACACTGTTAGTTAAGCTCTCAGATTATCTATCCATTTCATTACGCAATTCAAACAATAAATACCCTTTTGGCACTTGTACATGTAACACCACAGATCCCTTGCGCACGTGAACCGATCATCTCTACTAGCTAATGGTAAAAGAACATGAACACTGTTGAAAGATACAGTATGCTACAACTTACCAAAATGTATTCCTCATGCATAGTCGAATCAATCATTTTTTGAACTCTTCCCTGAACTGAAATGAAGTAGTGGGCTGTATTTCCACACGTCTGACTTCAGGTTCAAGTACACACACAAGCCGCGCAAGTTACTCGTCTATTGCAGTTTGGCTGGTGTTTATGTTGCCCGCCCGCATACCGCCTCCCATGGCCGAAACTGGTATTACAACACCTGACGGGCCGGGGCTAGTAATTTAGCATGCTAATTTAGGTTTATATCTCGGCAGCAATATAACTTGCCAGTTTTTTAATGACATCATTGCACTTATTTCCTCTCATTCTTTTGATGCGTGTAGCTCATTTTCGGTATATTTTTACCTCAATTATCACATACGGCACCTTTAAAAATCATTTCTGATTATTACCAATGTTAAGGATTCTTTGTATATATGTATATATATATATGTATATATATATATATATATATATATATATATATATATATATATATATATATATATATATATATATATGTATTTGCTTTTCATTCAGTACATGCTATTTTTGTGTTCAGATATCAAAAGTACTATTTGTTTTGACCACATTAAGGTCAAAATGAAAAGTCAAACTTTATCAGTCTAGCTGATGAAAAGGCAATCTGCAAGCAAATGCGCTGCAGACAACAGAAATACATTAGCACTAGATATCTGGGTGGCCTTCCCCTTGAAAGTCTCATTCCCGCACGGACTGACTGTGAGATAAAGACACAGCGAGCCCATCACTCACCCGCACATCGCTCATAGATGCTGTTCATCACCATGGGGGGCTGAGCGCGCCGTCCGATTGGCCGAGGTGCCCTGCCTGTCCCACGCAGCTATCAAAGGATCGATTGAAGATCGCCGTGCTTCCTGGAACTCCTGCGAGAGAAAATGAGAGAAGCAGTGTCACCGTATTCGATTTTGCTTGTGAATTATGGAAACAGAAGAGGCAAATCTGAGCGCAGGGATAGGTAAAGACTTTCAAATAGCAGGCCGATCGTTACGCCGGCTTCGGCATTCATCACAAAACAAATACCACATTGAAACTCAGGTTTTGGAGGAAGAAAGAGAACAAAGAGATAAAAACGGCGCAAGAATCTGCTCCTGGAAGAGCTCTTAATTCATCTGATTAGTCTAGATGTCAGTGGCATGAAGGATTTAAGCCACTCGCACAGATGTTACAGATTTTCTGTCTCTTTCCCCAAGAGAGAAAAAAAAACAACAGAATGGTAATTCATTTCATTATCTTGCCCCCAGGCCTGAAGCGCCACTATGAAATATGTTAATTCGATTGGCAGATTTGGAATGCTGGAGAGAGGCAGGGTGCAGCGCATCAGATGGGTCTTCTAATGGCCTGTTCGGATACTGCGGATCATTAGGAAAGCAAACTATAAAATATTGTAAATAAAGGTACGTGTGTATGTTTTTTGTTTTTTTAGGACCTGAGGGTATGAAGGTCTGAAAACAGCAATTATGGAGAAGGCCAATAAGTCATGTCTCCACTGGAATAGAGGGCACCTGTTATGTTTAAACATTCATGTTTTAATGTTAAGAATTGGCTGAGGTGACCGGGCAATATGTAGAACACTAAAGGCTGGAATATACTTCATGACTTTCAAAATCTGAATCAATTGTAAAACAATAGGCATCATACACTTGCCAACTTTTAAAATGGGTATTTAAAGTGTGTAACAAACAAGCTTTCAAGTCATTCTGAACACAAACTTATACAGAAACATGCACCTCACTACTATGAGATGCATGATAAATTAAATTGTTCATCCTGACTGGATGGAATCAGTATGTGAAGCAAAAAATAAATAAATAAATAAATAATTACAATTATACACTACCTAATTTTCTGTGAAATCCGTCAACTATGACTGCCCAAAATCTGCAGACTGGCTCTGACTTTTGAAAACGAGCACCAATACATCCAGGCTGCAAAATTGAACGCTAAAAGCCCAAGTATTTTTAATTTTCCCCGTTCAACTCATGTCTGAACGTGTTCAACAAGTGCAGTACAATTGCTTTTTCACATTCTATTCTCTATTCTATATTCTACCAATCATCAGAGTGCAGCAACACTGAGTTGTATCATTTACAGGACATTCGCTCGGAAAGAAGAAAAGAAACAGATCCACCATTGCATGCAAAGTTTAAAACAGGAACCAACACAAAAACAATGGAAGCTTGAACAATGGATGACAAATATGCTGCTTTGTTTACGTTTTTGGAAAAGCAATTTGACAAACTCTTCTTTAAGTACTGCACAGTACACCACTGTGCGTATTGCCACCAAGTGGACTTTTCTGTCTCAACTAGGCATGGGAATTGATACGATTTTATCGATATCAATGCCACTAACGATTCTGCTTATCGATACGATTCCTTAACGATTCTCTTATCGATTCCTGCTTTTTCAGGGGAAAACAAGTTTTATTTGTTTTAAACCTTACACTTGACTAAGCAAACTGTACTTTTTATGTTATTTATGTAATAAATGGAACCTTATTAAAAAGTTTTACGATTAGTTATTCAACGATTATAAGTCCTGTGAGTTCAGTGTTGGAAGATCTAACCATTCATTAAAACAAATCAGTTCAAATGAGTCATAAGTTTGCGAATTGAACGTGTCATCATCGGATGTGTGCACGTTGTGTGATTATCCTGGCGGTAGGGACATCCCACAAGATGTGTGTCATCAAAGAAAACATTTAATTCCTGGATCGGGTTTTTTTTTCCGTTTATTTGAAGTGTGGTTTGTCAGCTGAATGTGCGGAACGCTTTTCAGAGAAGATAAGGCAACGTAGGCTTATTTTAGCACAATTCACGGTCAGCGGTAATTCTGGAAAAACAAATCTCTGAATCCTCCACATGAAACTTCAGTCTCCTGACCTTACCATCGTGTCGGTTATTTTGATTAATATGTGCGAGGGAGAGAGAGAGAGCAAGACAGCGCTTAGTTTTGAGACGGTGAAGCCTGAGAGAGAGTGCGCGCGCATGACCGGGGCTCTCTCTCTCTCCTGCTCGTTCAGTTTAACATGCGCGCAGTGTTGCCAACTATTTTCAAATGAAAGTAGCTAACGCCTTCCCCAAAAGTTGCTAAATGTCGCTAGATGACGTCATGCGTTAATTAGCATATTTGTGATGTCATCGCGTCGTACTTGCGTTCCGCTTGCCTAATGTGTTTTCTCTATTAATTAATGTTTAGCTCACATATTGTATTTAATATATTATAATATAATATAGACGAATGTAAATCAAAGCTGTTCTCATTTCCTATATATTTTTGTCACACAAAACAAGTGATATATAGTGAATGAATGACAAAAAAACGTAATACAGCAAGCATAAGAAAATAAAGGAAACTAAATTGTTTAAATAAAAAACATTATTATTTAAAGAACGCAGATAAGTGAGAGGTCCGTGGGAAAACACTGCTCATTCACCCAGTGGCGTTCAACAGATGATCTGCTCCTCTCAGCCATTCACTAAACAGGGAAGACGTAGAGTGAATGACGGCAGGGAGAAAGCAAAAAGTCGGGGTCTGAAAAGTCACTAAAAATAGCGACTCATTTACGCGATTGTTTTGCAGTTTGTACGCGGATGAGAACATCTCCTGCTCTGTCTGTCTACAGCTGGGAGGGCTGCTGCGAAGACTGGGCCACCTGTGAGTGATTTGGGACGGGGTGGGGCAGCACTCGCTGCTCGTTGAGATGAGGAAAACGATATGTGATTTCACGTCAGAGAGTCTCCAAAAGTATCTAATAACACCAGAAAAGGTCGCTAGATTTGTCGCTAGTCGCTTTTTTGAAAATTTGTCGCTAGGGGGGTCTGAATACTCGCTAAATATAGCGACAAAGTCGCTAAGTTGGCAACACTGCATGCGCGCTGTCACAAGCGCAGCGGTTCATCACTACAAGAGAGACAGTTTTACTCACCGATCAAATAAGGCTTTGGCGGTACAAAAATTTGCTTGGGACAGTTGTGAAAAAATACAACAGGGACAGTTGTGAGTTCACGGTCTGTAGCCTACATACTATGGTTGAGTCAGAGCAGGAGCATCGATAAGAGGAATCGTTAACATCGAGGGCATACAATATCGATGGATCGTAAAACTTAGAACCGGTTCTTGAGTGGAACTGGTTCTCGATTCCCATCCCTAGTCTCAACATTCACCGCATATAGTCACAAAAATTGGTCTGCACATGGACGGTGTGCGCGGACCCTGATGGTGGCAAATTATGAGCATCACACGGCAAGTGCAGAAACCAACGGCTGTAATACTGTACAGAGACACTGGACAATTGTGTAGAACTAAATTAGTAGTATTTTGGGTGCAAGAAAGCTTGACTAACATAAGTGGACTTTGGGGAAAACCAAATGGTAGAGAAGTGTATAATGTGGCCCTTTTAATGTCAACGACAGTAAGAGCAGGTCTGTGGAGGAGGTGGCCTGTGGGGAACAGAACGCAGGCTTGCCAGGAGAAGAAACAGTGATGGCGACTAAATGAGATTACAGGAGGGGATCAATGAGGATTCCCCAGCCAACTTTTCCATTTCCCTTATAATATTTATCAGGATAAAAAAATGAGGACACAGAGCTTGCAATTTTGAGAGGATGAGATTCTGAAAACGCTGCTGAATCAATAAAAATTAACAGAAACTTTTGGGGTTGAGGAGAGGGAGTGTAAAAAGTGTTTTAGGAGGTTCATGCTGTGTATGGAGGGATGCTGGGATGGGGATGTTGTTGCACTGCAGTTTAACCAGGAGCTCAGAGTTCTGGATTAGCCATTTATTTCCTACTGTATCTGAAATAATAATAATAACAATAATCTGAAAGTGATTCCAACAATATCATTCCTCTATCTTCGTTATTATTAAAGCTGTGGTGTGGATTTCCATATTCTCCAAGAATTAGAACAATTATTAAAATATTAACAATATAATATTTCCTATCAATGTGGCTTTATATTCATAATTCTGCACAACCCTACTGGTTAGGACCTGTGTTTGTAGTCCCCTGTAAGCTTTTTGTGATGAGAGGCCAACCAGTAGTTCATTTATAGACAGGCTGAGAATAACGCAAGACAACACTGGTCAAAGGGATAAAAGGTATGTGATTTCCCACAGCCTCTATCTTAAAGTGTTCACCATCCTCAGACACTGCTCTCTCTGTCTGTTACCCTCATCTACACCCTCTGCTTGAGGTCCCATCCACAAAAACTCCTCAGACTCCACTTACGTCTTATTCAGCATCACAAAGCGTACAGTTCAACATGCTGTGAAAGACAAAAGTGGCTTGGCAGGTCTCAGCGACCGCCTGCAGCAGCAGCAAACTTCACAGCGATCCTCTGGCACAGTCTCTAGGGCACAGATCATGTGGGCTCTCCCTGGGCTACTTTTCATTATTAATGCCCACGCTGTAATGAGATTATGACAGGGTTGTTTAGATGGCTCTCTGAGAGAAACAGTGAGAAGGATTGATTAGATCAGACTGTGGTATAATAGTATTTAGTCTGCAAGAGAAGAGAGATGACACTGCCATGGCACAATTCCATAAAAACATTATTACCAGTATTATTATCTTTTTTTTTAATCTGAAAAAAAAAGAATAATAATAATACTGGTAATAATAATATATATATATATATATATATATATATATATATATATATATATATATATATATATATATATATAATACTAATATAATACTGTGTGTATAAATATATATATATATAAATATATATATATATATATATATATATATATATATATATATATATATATATATATGCACACATTTATTTGAAAAAAAAAATAGTAATATAGTAAAATATTACCACAATTTAAAATAAATAATTTATCCTAATTGTAAATAAATAATGTATCCTTTTATTATTATTATTTTACCAGTATTAACATATGCAAGTGAATGCAATTATTTGAATCAGAATTTTGAATAATTTCACTGAACTGATTCACAGGAGCAATACAGGAACTGTTTAATGTAAGTACTTACATAAAACAGTTCCTGTATTGCTCCTGTGAATCAGTTCAGTGAAATTATTCAAAATTCTGATACAAATAATTGCATTCATCTGCATATGTTAATACTCGGTAAAATAATAATAATAAAAGGATACATGATTTATTTACAATTAGGATAAATTATTTATTTAAAATTGTGGTAATATTTTACTATATTACTATTTTTTTTTTCAAATAAATGTGTGCATATATATATATATATATATATATATATATATATATATATATATATATATATATTTATATATATATATATTTATACACACAGTATTATATTAATTATTATATATATATATATATATATATATATATATATATGTATGTGTCTATATGTATACTACACACACGCACATATTCGTGTTATTACTCAGTATTTATCATTATTCTTTCTTTTTCAGATTAAAAAAAAAAAGAGATAATAAGTACTGGTAATAATGCTTTTATGGAATTGTGCCATGGCAGCTGTCGTCTCGTCTTCTCTTGCAGACTTGAAATACTTATTATTGCCACCAGTTCTAGATCTAATCAACCCCTTCTCAGCTGTTGTCTTCAGAGAGCCATCTGAACAGCCTCTGTCATCATCGTCCTTCCAGCGGGCATCTGGTGCATGAAGCAGTAGCCCAGGGAGAGCCCACATGATCTGTGCCCTCGGAGACTGTGCCAGAGGGTCGTCGTGAACTTTGCTGCTGCTCCAGGCGGTCGCTGAGACCCTGCCAAGCCACTTTTGTCTTTCGCAGCATGTTGAACTGTACGTTTTGTGATGCTCAATGAGGCGTACAAGATGGAGTCTGAGGAGTTTTTGTGGATGGGACCTCAGGAGCAGAGGGGTGTAGATGAGGGTAACAGACAGAGAGAGCAGTGTCTGAGGATGGTGAGCACTTCAAGATAGAGGCTGTGGGAAATCACATACCTTTTATCCCTTTGACCAGTGTTGTCTTGCGATCATATTCTCGGCCTGTGCTATGAATGAACTACTCGTTCGCCTCTCATCGCAAAAAGCTTACAGGGGACTACAAGCACATCGCTAACCAGTAGGGTTGTGCAGAATTATGAATAGTATCAAGCCACACTGATAGGAAATATTATATGTGTTCATTGTCTTTCATAGTTGTTCTGATTCTTGGAGAATATGGAAATCCACACCACAGCTTTGATGATGGAACGAAGATAGAGGAATGATTGTTGTTGGAATCACTTCTCAGACTATTGTTCTCGCATTGTTATCTTCAGATACAGTAGGAAATAAATGGCTAATCCAGGACTACTGAGCTCCTGGTTCAACTGCAGTGCAACAGACATACCCCATCTCAGCATCCCTGCCATACGCAGCATGAATCCTCACATAGAACACTTTTTACACTCCCTCTCCTCAGACCCCAAAAGTTTCTGTTAATTTTTATTGATTTCAGCAGCGTTTTCAGATATCTCAGTCCTTCTCAAAATTGCAAGCTCTGTGTCCTCATTTTTTATACCTGATAAATATTAAGGGAAATGAAAAGTTCCTAAAACACATAATTGCCTACTGATCTGGTTAACGTCACCATCATCTTTCTCTCCTGAGTACTGGTCTTCTGCCAGCTGTTCACGGTATCTACTTGGTTGACATTAAAAGGCATTATTTTCGCTTCTCCATCATTTCACCAAACTGCATTTGTCATGATTTTTTTGCAAATACTCTCATTATTGGTACCCAGTGATGTTATTGATATTACCGTTATTTGCACTACGGTGTCATGTGTCATCGCTGCCACCATTCCTGATGACAATATATGATTATATGGGTAAATGTTAAACTCAGATGAAATTAAGAAACAGTTCACTAAACGAAGTTCTGAGTTTCAATCATGAACATTGTTGTGTTAAATGCTTCAAGGCGATTTATTCTTATCAAATATTACTGCTGATTTCGACATCATATGGTACAAGCAGTAAACTCACAATTGTCGCTATTCTGCTTCACAGTATTGCAAGCGAATTTTGTCCAGCAGAAGCCTTTGGTAAATAAGTGAACTTTCTCTTGCATAATGAACCATTGACTTATTGACGCAGCATGCCGGTGTTGCCAACTTAAGGATTTCGCTATTGCAGTGAACCCGTGACAATTTTTAAAAGGGCCTGACAAATGCAACCTTTGCATCATATCAATATGCTTGGAATTCATAAATGCACATTGGTTTAGCGTCTCATCTGACAACCAGGTGCTGCGCCTGCAAACGCTCGCCAGCTGGCCCATCGCAGCAGCGAGCGACAATGTTCATTGGTCAATTAAGACGATCATAAATGATCATCCTATTCGTGACTTTCTTTAAACCCAACTTTTGTTTATCATTCGTAGTTCATTTTTTGTCATCTCCTGTTTGATGAATGGCTAAAGACCGATAATCAACAAGGCTCATTGAATGATTGTTTCCAGCAAACATATTTGATTTTAATAATAATGTTTTTGTTAAACGATTTTCGTTTGCACTTTTCTTATGTATTGTTGTTTGGTTTTTGTAACGTCATATATCGCTGTTTATGACAAATTTATGAAATAAGAACAGCTTGATTTACATCGTATTTATTATCATATTCAATTGATATGGTAAACGTCAGTGATAAAGAACACATTAGCAAGGAGGGTTCAGATAGCATCAAATATGCTGACACACATAACATCATATCAGACATTGCAACTTGTTGGGAAGGGTCACTCTTGATTGAAAATGGTGGCAACTGGCATGTTGATAAACAAAGCAGGGAGAGGGAGCACAGGTACATGGCATTGTCACTGGCAGTCTAAAACATTTATTATCTGTCCTGACACATTGTAATAAAATAACCAGACACAATGTTAAGTGGAGATAAAGTTTATATTGGAGAGCTGGGGGTTTGTTTAAAATTACCACATCCATAAATATGTAAAATAACTTCATACCTTTCTCTTGTTCTGAAGGTTGGCATTTGGCTAACAAACACCTGGATAAAGGAAAAACCAAATTGCAAATTAAATGTTT